>JAUESP010000311.1:6645000-7245000 GCA_030914335.1 Drosophila borborema | reverse complement strand
TATATATAAAGTGTGCATTTATTCGAGACTTTGTTGTGTGCAGTGTGCATTAAATTTGATAAATATATTAAAACATCAATTACAAAGTATTACGCCCTGACCAGTCCCACGCCCTACCCCCCTCAACCCAGGCGAGCTCAATTATAACACCATTTGATTTTCAATCAACAAAACCGCGCGACCACAGACAAAGCGAACCGGACCAAAACATCAATGGCCATACAAATGTGAAAGCTAGCAAAAAAAAAAAAAAAAAAAAAAAAACAAAAGGAGTTCAGTCAACAAAAATAAAAAAAATATTATAAAATGGCTGGATGGACCCTCCAAATAGTTCAATGCAAGCGAAGCGCTAATTTGGCACGCGCCATGGAGCTGCAGCTGGGAGCAGGAAGCTGGGAAGCTGCTCATCGAAGCGAGCTGCGCGTAGAAGCCAGCTTGAATAAACGAAACGAAACGAGTCGAAATGAATAAATGAATGTGAATGTGAATTCAATTGCAATTGAAAGAGTAGAACAAACCAACAAACACACAGCCAAACGACAGCAACAAAAATGCTTTGCACAAATTCAATTGAAATGAAGGATTTGCTCTTCTATTTTCCCCTCACTCCCTCTCTCTCTCTGTGTGTGGTTCCACTCGTTAAATGTCGCTGCAGCAAAACAATCGAAAAATCGAGCTGAAGCTGCAGAACCAACAAAAAAATCGAGTGGTAAATTGTAAAATAATCGCACAAGTGGTTGAGCTGTGTGTGTGTGTCCTTGTGGTATTTTTGTGGCTGTTGTTGCTGCTGCTGTTGTTGCTGAGGCCAACAAACATCAATCAGAGCCAGGTTCAGGGCGGTGGGCGTGGCAAGCGCAATGAAATAACTGAAAATCGCTTTACAATTGCCCAGGCATAATCGATGCCCCAAAGGAGCAAACACTTGTGCAGCGGGAGTGAGCGAATGAGAGAGAGAGAGAGAGAGAGAGGGAGAGGGAGAGTGTATGAGCAGCTAGAGCATGTTGGCCAGCCACACGGCACAGGAAACGGAAATCAACACATGAATGACAAATGTTTGGTCGCCCGCTGTCAATTGAAGCGAGCGAACGAGAGCGAATTGAAAAGTATTTGGCATTGAAATACAATAAAGCCAGCTAGATAGCCACATAGATGGACAAAAGGCGATAAAAGGGCCAACTACAATAGATCGTGACGTTGTTGCCTCCTCCTGCTGCTCGTCCTCCTCCTGCTCTGCTGCTTCTTCTACTCCATTTTTTTTTTTTTTTTGGCAGAGTGACGACACATGCCACATGCCACAGACCGCAGCCACAGTCATTGGATTTTATATTTCTATTATTTTTTTTTCTCCTATTTTTATTTTCGATTTGTTTCAATTGCTTTTTGGCCAAACAAAAAAATTACATTTTTTTCGCTTCTCATAAAAATATTCTTCTCTTTTTTTTTTTTAGCTCTTGGTCATCGTCGTCGTCGTCGTCGCTTCATTTGGGGATTACAAAGTGTTTTTGTGTTATAAAGTCGAAGATGACATTGATGACACCTGGCTGACCCCCACACGTCCTGCTGGATGGACACTGTGTGTCGAGTTGGGGCACATGGGCTACAGACACAGACAGCTTAAGCGCTCTTTAGCCGGAGACGTAGCTGGAACTGAAAATGAAACTGCTAAAATGGCTAACGGATGTGAGCTGCAGGAAGAGGAGCAGGAGCAGCAGCAGCAGTAACTGGAGCAGGAATTGGAGAAGGAACTAAAGGCTAAGGCCAGTTCAATGCACTCAGTGTCAACTGTAAAACACACACACACGACTTCAACAATCAATAAGCGGCTTGATATGAGCTTAAAGAACTGTTTTGGCTTTAAAATTGAGTGGATTTATCAGTTACTAAAAGGCATACCAAATATCAAGAAATATATACATAATATTAAAATGTATATAAAATGTATACAAATATACAAAAATATATAAAGTGAATATAATATGAAATAAAAGTATATAAATATATAAATATCAAGAAATATATAAAAATATATAAATATAAATTTATATATAAAATTTATAAAAAAAAAAAATGTATAAAAATATACAGATAAATAAAAAATATAAAAAATGTGTATACATGAAATAAAAATAGATAACATCTTAATAAAAATAAATAAATAAAAAATATAAATTTATTTTTTTTTCTTATATAGGAAATGCATATAAATTGCATATAAAAATATACAAATATATTTGAAAAGTATTTAAATGAAATAAAAATATATTAAATCATATTTTCAATCTAAAAAAAAAAAAAAAAAAAAAAAAAATGAAATCAAATCATTTTTTTTTTAATTCATTCATGTAAAAAAAAATATATTAAATCAATAAAAAAAAAAAATATAAAGAAAATGAAATAATTTTTTTTTTTTTAAATTCATTTATGTAAAAAAAAAATGTTATATCAATATAAAAAAAAAAATTAATAAAATGAAATAAATTATTATTATTATTCTTTGTTTAAATGCATTCATGTACAAAAATATATATTAAATCATATTTTCAATATAAAAAAGTAAAAATAAATAAATAAAATATTTTTTTTTTTTTTTTATTTTATATATAAAAATAAAAAAAAAATGTATATATATTTTATTCCTAGCACTGCTGCTTCTGTCACTTGCTACTATTAAAGCAGCCACAGCTTATATGGATATCTCTTAAATTCTCATGAATATCTATTGATATACAATATGTAGAAAACATACACAAAGGTAAAAAAAACATAAAAAAAAGTAACTTTTTAAGCAGCTAACTGTCGCGTTTTTTGCATGGATGAATTTGCAGACAGCGACGACTTTTAAATAACGCAATGCCCCAACCACAAGCTGAGCTCAAGCCCATAGACAAAATAAGTAAAAAAAAAAATATATATATATAAATATATTTGTATATTTGAATATTTGTCTCTTATTTCTTTTTTAGCATTGACCATTTTTTGTCTGCGCTTTTGTATGCTTCCTCTGTGTGTGTGTGTGTGTGTTTGTTGTTTGTAATTTATTAGAGAGGAACATGTTGACCAAATTGTCATTCAAAAGGATATGGATTTTACGCGAAAAATATAGATATGAGCTATCATAGACCATATATATATATGTATGTATATATATATATATTTGCATTTATATAGATATATCTGCCACCACCTGTGCCACAATTTGCTTGATGAATATTTGCCTTTTATAACAAATCAGACGAATATTCTCGCCAGACACGATGAGTGCCACTCCCCACCGCTCCACGATCCCCCCTTCCCCCCTGTGCCGCCTGTGTGCCCGACCCTGCTCATTCGACTGTATATTTCTTTTTTTGCCTTTATGTAGAGTTTTTCCTAATACAATAAATATTTGCCAGCACACAAATATGTAATCATACTTCACAGTCGCATTCGAAATATAAAATAAAAAAAAAAAGGGTTTCAGGTGAAGTAGAGTGGGCGTGGCAGGTGGCTGCTTGCGCTGTTGCCCACAATTGAACTGGCGCATTGAAATTGGCACACGCACGCAATTTGCATTAATTGCAAGTAAAATTTTTCTAATTAAAATGCCAGGCAGCTGGCATGTGAGAGTGTGTGTGTGTGTGTGTGTGTGTGGCTGGTATTAGCAGAAGTGTCAATTAAAAAACCCCTGGCTAAAAACGCAGACACAACGACAGACAGCTGCTTGAGGCGAACGCTTCTTGCTTCTAACTGAGCTGAGGGCAAACGTAGCATACGAAGTGAAGTGGATGCAGGCTCCAAATTGTGGAGCAGACATCAAACAGTCAATTTGTATTGCAGTTAAATTCCAAATTGGATTTGGGGTCATTAAGTATTATTATATATGTATATATCTTTGGCCTAAAAATATGGAAAAAAAAAAAGCCTGCGCTGGCTGCGGCTAATTTGCAAGTTTTATTTCGGTTTTTTCTCTCTTTTTGTTTTTTTGGTTGTGATTGTTGTCAAAGTTCATTACAAAGTAATTAGCTCAAGCAACACACACAGACAGTTGCAAATAAAAGTTGCGGCAAGTGCAACACGAGCGAGACATGTGCAACATTTTGCGGCATTATGGTAAAATGTCGAAGACAAACTTTTTTTTCTGCGCCATGACAGACTGTCGGCCACAGACATGTATATAGTAGATATATACATACTATATATATGTATATATGTATTTGTATATGATATCAATATGTAGTTTGTAATTGTTTTATATATATTTATATATCTTTATATACATATGCGCTTTGTGCTCTGTCACTTTGATTGCGACAATGATTCAACATTGCTGACTCATTGCCTAAGCTATCGAAGATTTAGTATAGCCCATTGCTGTGTGTCGCATTTTTGAATATTCATAAAAATATTTAAATTGCTTTTCTTCTTGTTGTTGTTATTGTTGCGTCGTTCGTTTGGTTTTGTTTAATCGCATTTATTAAAAATTCAGCGCTTTATGCTAATTTATGTTTATTAGATTTTCTCGTTTCGGCCACGCCCCGCCCGTGCGCCGCACACACACACACACACACACATGCATAAAGCAATTTTCATAAAATCAAATAAAATAAATTACAATCAAAGCGCAAAGACACAAAAAGAAAACAACTTAAATTTGAGGCCAAAAAGCGCAGGAATTGATACGCCCCGTTGGCCACTTAGTCAGGCTGTGTGTGTGTGTGTGCGTGTGTGTGTGCGTGTGTGTGCCTCACATATTTCGCTTTATGGCTGGTGACAAATAATTTGTGAAACGGCGGCAAATAAAAGTGCCTGGCAGCATTTTGTCTTCTGTCTGTTTGGCATTTGGAATGCTTTTGTCTTTACCTACTCGATCTGTTGTTCGAGAGCTGCACACCGCTGCCCCGCCATGTCCCACACTGCCCCCCACACACACTCCCCCCCCCCCCCCCCCATACTCCCCACACCACTGTAGAATGTGCGCTAGTTGTATTGTTTTGTATTGCTTTGCCGCGTGCTTTTCTATTTTGGGCCACGCACTTTTCGCCCGACTTTTCGACGGCTCTCTCGCGGCTGTTTGGGTTGGCTAAAACAAATAGACGACGTCTGCTAAAATTATGTGTTAATATGCTAGTATTATTAGCTGCCATAACGAGTTGCCTCGGCCACATTCGCTGCCCGTCGACAAATACAAATATCGCCCATTACGTATACGACTTGTCTGACGCGGCTAAAATGACGTTGAGCTTTGTTTGCCTTTTCCCCATTTTATTATTTACTTTTCTCTTTTCTATTTTCCATTTTCCATTTTTTTTTTAAATATTATTTTTGTGTGCTGTTTTTATTTTGTATCCCCTGAATGCTAAATGCAGTTTGAATTGAGCACTCAAACGGCACTTGGTTGAACTCTGTTGTAAACTCTAACTCTAACTCGTTCTTGCTCTCGCTCTCTCCCTCTCTGTCGCTCTCTATTTACCCTCTCTAATTTGTCGTGCTCAACTCGTGTAGGTTTGTCATGGAAAAAAGAAACATTGTCAACTTGCAGGCAACTAGTGCACAGTGTACACAATGCTGTTTGCACAGTGGTTAAAAATTTATGTGCAATTTGAAATGTGCAAAGTCTAGCAAAGCACGATGGAAGCTAGGTAGAGAGCTTTTCATATTTTTATTTCTATTAATATATATATATATATATATATATATATATATATATATATATATATATATATATATATATATAATATAATCAGTAAACAATAGCTCAAATATTACAAACTATTTTTATTTTAATTTTTTTTAACTAATCGATAATTATTAAGCCCTTTATGCATAAATATTCGTCGATACCATTTATTAATTTTTTTTTGCCAAGTAAATTTTTCCATATTTATATTTTGTTAAATACATATAAATTTTTTATATATTTAAAAAAATATAATAAAATTTAAAAAATGTATATTTCATTATTTTATTATTTATATGTATGCATATATATGATTATATATATTTATAATTATTATTTTTTATTATTTATGTATACATATATTTATTTGTATTATTATTATTATTATTTATTTATTTATTTATTTATTTATATATATACAATATCGTCGGCTTGTCAAACTTTTGTTTTTTTTTTATAACTTTTCAATAGTTTTTAATTGTTTGTTTCTTCTTCTTGTTTTCTTCCACTTGCTTTGCCCGTGCGCCGTTTAATATGCATCAATTGTCGTCAAATGTTTAACAAATAGAAGAAGCAGAGAGAAGGGGGGAGAGAAAAACCAAAACCAAGCAAAATTAACGGCAGAGCAAAACCAAAAACGCGAAAAGTTTTTGCTTTCCCATTCTGGGCTGGAGTTGCCTGCCTGCCTGCCTGCCTGCCTGCCTGCCTGATATTCCTTCACAGCTCCTACAGCTCCTGTGGCCCACTCCTGCTACGAGAGGCTCTCCTGCCACTCTGCTGGGCAACCCCCGTTACCAATCGTTTGGTAGCCGCCCTTGGAATAACTCCGCATTGCAACGCCCAGCTCCCAAATGCTATACCGCCCCAGCCACGCCCCGCGGCCAGCACTCAGCTGGCGCACTTTGTCCGGCACAAAGACGACTTCAAACGCGCGGCACGTCAACGTTTTGCATGCCTCGTTGAAGGCAGCAGTTGCATTGCGTTTCTGTTGCTGTTCTTGTTGTTGTTGTTGTCGTTGTTGCTGTTGTCGTTGTTTACATTTAATTCTACTTTATGTTTGCTGTTCTTGTTGTTGTGTTTTTAATTGTTGTTTTTGTTGCTGTTGCTGTTGCTGTTGTATATGTATTTTGTTTCAAGCCTTTCACAGACCAATTGTCACGGCAGTCGTCGCGCCGCCAGCCCCCTTCCTCTATCCCAAGCCATCTTGGCTCGTTCCATTCCCACTCGTTCCTCGCTTTAAACAATTACAATTCAAAAATCATTGACGCGCCAAAAAGTTCGCACAACTTAGCTAAACCACAAAGCGACTTCAAAGTATTGCCGCTTGTTATTATTATTGTGATGTAATAATTTCGGTTTTCTATTCTAATAATTTACAATAAATTAATGCAACAAACTGCGAACGCCCTGAGCTAGGCTACATTTTTTTTGCATTTGTTGTTGTTGTTTCGCTCTTTACTGTAACTGTAACTGTGTCTATGACCGGCTTGCATCTAAATGCCTATTTGCTTATAATTAACTGACAACGGGCAGGGCTCAGTGTGAGAGTGAGAGAGAGAGAGAGAGGCGCAGGTAGTGGCGGCTCACCAAACACACTCAATCGCTGCAGCAAGCAAAGCGAAAAGAGAGAGAGAGAGAGAGAGAGAGAGAGAGAGAGAGAGAGAGAGATAGAAAAAAGCATGGCAATTGCAGCGCCAGCCTTCTACATCCATAAATATATAAACAGTTAGTTTAGCTGTCATGAGTAATCGTCATAAATTAATTGTCAACATTTGCATGCACTTAGACACACACACACTCACACACACACACACACACACACACACATGCACGCACATGTGCATTGGGCAAACAACGAGGCAGAGTAAAACTTTGATTAACTTTACCAAGTCGCTGCCAGGAGAGGCACGTGTTCGTGTGCCTATGTGTGTGTGTGTGTGTGTGCCTGTTGGGTAGGTGCGTGTTTGTACTTTAAAAATACTTTTGCATTGACATATTTGTAGTTGGCAGCCACAGTCTGGCATAGTTTGTGCCAGTCCCATTAAATTGATGACTAATCAATAAAAAAAAAAAAATAAAGTAAAGAAACTTAACCAAGACAACTGAAAGCAAACATACACACAAATAACGGCAACACATTTCGTCGCTATCGTTAAACCAAGATCACAATTTGTGTTTGTATTCGAAAAACGATTGTTGTTGTTGTTGTTGCTGTTGCTGTTGTTTGCATTCGCAAATCGTTGTACGCCTAATGTGAAAATTTGTGAAAATTTATGGCGACAGGCGAAATGGTTGCATGAAATGCATCCAGTCGTCGCCATCGTTGTTGCTCGTTTGGCACGTTGATTACACGCAAAAATCAAAAATAATTAAAATTTCACATTTTAATGTTTTGGCTGGCCGCCAGATGAAACCATTCAAAATACAAGCAAAAAAAAAAAAAATAAATAAAAATAAATAAATAAATAAAAAAATAATAATAATCAGAGAAAAGATGAAAATGAAACAAGCGAGAAATGAGTTAAACGTGCGCATGAAATGCGCAATATTTTCATTTCAAATGCGAGTATTCCAGAATATTTACTCAAATCTAAGCAAATCAATTGAAAATAAGCGAAAATTCACAACTAAAATGAAATTTGTCGAAACTCGAGCTTAACTCTCAAGCAAAAATATTCAAACATATTCATTTCACCATGAAATGTGTCAGTAGAGTGACATAGCAAGCAGCTACGGTCAGCTGTCCATACTAGTTGCCTTAAGGACAGAAGCTAAAACTTATGAAACTGTAGCAAATTGTAGATTGAAATTGATTAGGTAACTAGACAAGGCTTAAGCTAAATGAATAATAAAAAAAAATGCTATGACACGGCATAGTCAATTATTAGCTTAATTCAAATTTCCACTTTTATATGACTATCAAATTTGATGCAACTCTTCTTCAGGCATTAGAGTGTCTTATGTCAGTTCATAGCAAGCAGCAACTGTCAGCTGTCAAGTGCACTGCGTGCAACGGCTATCAACTGTTTTAAGCCGCTGTGCTTTGTGCTGTATCTAGTAGCTGCAGCTAATTAGCTAGGTATAAGAGAACGCGCGAAAAAAATAACCAGACAGAGAGAGAGAGAGAGAGAGAGAGAGAAAGTAAATCAAGGTTAGGCACTCACCTTTCTTGGGTATGAGCGATTTGAGCAGCATGACGGCATTATCATCGCAGGCCCAGGCATGCATCTTGCGGTAGCTGTCGCGACCCTTCTCTGTCAGCTTATCCCAGGGCTTTGGCTTGCTGAGCAGCTCGGAGACGGTGCCCTGCGACAGGCCCAATATGTATTTGGCGAACAGACGCTGCCCAATGTTGTGCACGGATAGCAGCTCGCGAACGCGACGCGAGATGTGCAGTGTGTCGAGCGCCTGATTGGCATACTTATCCATGTTGTAGCGCAGCATCTCCTGCAGCTTGGCCTCCATGGGATCACCCTTGGGTATCAGTGACTCACCCAAACGACCGGCCATCGAAACGCCCGGCTGCAATTGCAGCTCAGCGTCTGCGAAACGAAAATGCGCACGCGCCTCCTGCCCGGCAGCTGCGGCAGCCGCAAACTGAAACGGTAGGCTGGGCAAATTGGGCAGAAAGCTGGGCGCACCCAAAGCGGCAGCATGCTGGGCATGGGCAGCCATCGCTGCTGCGGCCACAGCCGCATTCGCATTGGGTGTCAGACTGTTGTTGTTGTCCTCAGCAACGGCAACGGCGGCAGCAGCCACATTGGCAGCGGCCGCTGCCTGCAACAGCGACTTGTTGCCATTCAGCGTGCTGGCAATGCTCGCCGCCAGCTGGGCTGTGCTGTTCGGTGTGCTGTTGGCGCTGGATGAGTTCGAGTCGGCGCCATGATGCAAATGGTGAGCCGTATGCAACAGTTGGCCATGCGCATGGCCATGATGGTGTGCGTGATGGTGATGATTCAGCGGATCGCTGCCGGTTAGGCTGCTGTTGCTGCTATTGCTGCTGTTGTGCAGAAGTTGTTGCTGCTGCTGCTGCTGCTGCAGCTGTGGCTGTTGCTGCTGTTGGAGCTGATGGTGTGTGGCGGCATCTAGGCGTGCGGATTTGGAATTGGAACAAGAGGAGTGATTGGCATGTGAGAAAGTTGAGTTAACCAATTGACTGAGCAGCACAGTGGACGAGGGTCCATGTTGTTGCTGCTGCTGCTGTTGTTGTTGTTGTTGTTGCTGATAGTGTTGTTGTTGTTGTTGCTGTTGTTGTTGTTGTTGTTGTTGCTGCTGCTGCTGCTGTGACTGTGGCGGTGGCGGTGGCGGTGGAGGCAACAATTGCTGCTGCACCACATTGGCATTTTGATAAATTGTTGGCGTTTTGCTCCCAGTTGCAGTTGCAGCTGCAGCTGTTGCTGTTGCTGCTGCCGCTGCTGCTGTTGTTGCTGTTGCTATTGTAGCTGGTGCTGCAGTTGCTGCTGCTGCTGCTGCTGCTGTGCTCGTTTCAAAGCCACGCCTCCAATAGCTATTGACCAGCTGTTCCTCTAACGTTTGGGCTGGAGCTGCTGTCTCGGCTAATACCTCGTCTGTGTCTAAGATTTCGATTTTCGGCTGCAAATTGGCCTCGGCCAATGTCTCAAGCTCTTTCGCGCCAGTTTTATGCAAAGCTGGCGCTGCTGCTGCTGCTACTGCTGCTGCTGCATCTTCTTCTACAACTGTTGTTGCTGCGTCTGCGGCTTGTTGTTGTTGCGGCATTTCTGCGAGAAACAACAAAAAAGTTGTGCCTTTTGTTGCTGCTACTTATTTGCAATGATCGTTCATAAAATACTTGTTTGGTTTTATTTTTATTTTTTTGGTATTTAGTATTATTTGGTATATTTGTTTGGTATACTGATTTGAACAACATCCATGGAACAAAACGCCAAAAATTAATCAAAATTTGTATATTTTTGACTTCTTTCAATTTGTTTCATAATTTTTGTTTTTTTTTTTTTGCCAACAATTTGCACTTTTCGCTTGCCAATTCGAACAACAAAACAACAAAGAAACTGTGTGTGTGTGTGTGTGTGTGTAATTGTTGTAAATAGAGACTCATAAATCTATATATATATATATATATGTAGCACGACAGAGACGGAGAGTGTGTGTGAGAGAGATAGGTAGTGATAGATAGACCGTGTTGTTGTCTCTAATAATAATAACAATAATCATAATTGTAATAATATTACTAATAATTATGCTGATTGTCAACTGTTTTGCTTGGCCTCTATATATGCATATGTATGCATGTATGCATGTGTGTATGTAAATATGATCGATAAACATGCAGAGCAACTCAAAGTATATAAAACAACAACGACAACGACAACAACAACGATACACAGCAACAACAACAATGACAACATTCGCAGACGTTCTGATGCAAATATTGTAAATCAAAAATAATCATAATAAAAAAAGAAATAAATACAAAAAAAGGAAGAAGAAGAAGAAGGAGGAGAGAAACGCGATCGCTGTCGCTGTCGCTTGTTGACAGCCATAAAAATTGGCGCCTCGTTTCTGTTGGCGGCCGATAAGCAGCAGCTGGATAACGGAACGAAACGGAACGTATCCCACTTAGTGGGAACAGTTCATTAAACTGCCCCATCCTGGGCGGAAGAAATCAAAGCGACTGGGGCAACAGAATACGAACGCGAACTCGACGACAGGCTACAGTAGATACTACAGTTGCACTGACTGCACGCTGTATGCGCATACTCACCATCGCTGACGGCATCGCTGCTGCCGTTCTTGAGCGCCTCGGCGGCCAAGGCTTTGGTGCGCTCCAGTAGCAGGGCTTGGAATTTGTTGGGATCGTTGGCACAGGCAGCGGCTGCGGCGGCCGCGGCGGCTGTGGCAATGGCCGACTGTGGACTGAGCACGTTTAGGTCCAGTGGACTGCTGTAAAAGAGAGGGAGAGAGAGAGAACGAAATGGAAATGAAACACAGGGATAAACAAATGAGAGTCGTTTTGTTGATATGTTAGATAAGATGGAATGAAATGGAAATGAAACACATGAATAAACAAGTGAGAGTCGTTTTGTTGATTTGTTAGATAAGATGGAATGAAATGGGATATGAAACACATGGATAAGCAATTGAGAGTCGTTTTGTTGATTTGATAGATAAGATGGAATGAAATGGAAATGAAACACATGAATAAACAAGTGAGAGTCGTTTTGTTGATTTGTTAGATAAGATGGAATGAAATGGAAATGAAACACAGGGATAAACAAATGAGAGTCGTTTTGTTGATTTGTTAGATAAGATGGAATGAAATGGAAATGAAACACAGGGATATGAAACACAGGAATTGAGAGTCGTTTTGTGGATTTGTTAGATAAGATGGAATGAAATGGAAATGAAACACATGAATAAACAAGTGAGAGTCGTTTTGTTGATTTGTTAGATAAGATGGAATGAAATGGGATATGAAACACATGGATAAGCAATTGAGAGTCGTTTTGTTGATTTGTTAGATAAGATGGAATGAAATGGAAATGAAACACAGGGATATGAAACACAGGAATTGAGAGTCGTTTTGTGGATTTGTTAGATAAGATGGAATGAAATGGAAATGAAACACATGAATAAACAAGTGAGAGTCGTTTTGTTGATTTGTTAGATAAGATGGAATGAAATGGGATATGAAACACATGGATAAGCAATTGAGAGTCGTTTTGTTGATTTGTTAGATAAGATGGAACGAAATGGGTTATGAAACATGTCTTGGCAATCTAATGTATGGAAATACTTACTGCTGCTCCTTTTTGATTTTCAGCTCATTGCCCTCCGCTGTGGCTGTGACATGCGACATTTCAGCATCGTGATCCTCGGCATCCTCCTTCTCCTGCTCATTGTCGTGGCGATTATTGACTAAAGCTGAATGTTGTTGTTGTTGCTGTTGCTGTTGTTGTTGCTGCTGCTCGCTGTTGGTCATGTGCAGAACATCATCATCATCATCGCCATCGGCGTCGCGCAGCTCATTATCATGATCATTGTCATCGTCATCGTCATCATCGTCATTGTGCCGATGGCTCGATGTTAGATCAGTTGTCTTGAATACGACATTGTTATTGTCGCTGCTCTGGCTACTGTGATTGCTGCTGTTGTTGTTGTTGTTGTTATTGTTGTTGTTGTTGTTGCTGTTGCTATTGTTGTTGTTGTTGTTGGTTGCAGCAGCATTAACAGCGGCAGCCAATGCCGTTGCCTCGGCAAGCGCCTCATTTATCTGCTGCTTATCCAAGCGAGCCTCCAAGCGCATTATGTGCTGTCGCTTCACCTCCAAATGCTCTTCGAGCCTCTGGATTTGTACCAGGTGAGTTTGTTCCAAGGCGCGCAGGCGTTGCAACTCATCCAATAGTGCTTTAATCTGCAATGAATAAATGGAATAGTAAAATTAATATTTTGTTTAGAGATTGAGTAGGGAAATTTCTTGGAATTATTTTTTTATTTATTTTTTTTTTATTTATATTTTTCTATTAACAGAGTCGAAGCACTGTCAGCATATGGTTAAAGTCTAGTTAGTTGCCAGCTGGCATTCATATGGCATAGAAAGAGAGAGAGAGAGGGAGAGAGAGAGAGAGAGAGAGAGAGAGAGAGAGAGAGAGAGAGAGAGAGAGAGAGAGAGGGAGTCTATCAGACTGTGCATGCTTTGCATTCGCTTCGCTTTCCATTGTCTCATTAGCAACTTTCAATCAAAACTGACTTTTTATCATGATTTGTTTTTAATTTTTTTTATTGTTTATTTTATTTGTCAGTAGCGCACAGACTGTTGTTAATTTTCGAAATTGTTTGGTTGCGCTTACAATCAGTAGTTGATGAATATTTGAGCCTTGAGTTCCGCATGTGAAAGCAGCAAACTTTCTGGTTGCATATTTTGTGGCAACTCTGCCATTGTGGCTGCTGTGGTTGCAAGGCTTTTCCACTATCTACCTCTCTCCCTCTCTCTCTCTCTCTCTCTCTCTCCCTTGTATTTTTTTTGTAATTGCACACATCAATATTTAAACAACAACAGCAATGCGAACAAGTCAGCTGAAGACTTTTACACAGAGCCAAGTCTCGTCGCTTCGCATCGCAACGCAACGCATCGCTGGAGCCTCGCGTGGAAAAGTTCGAGAGTTATAAAATAATTTTTAATAAAATTAACAACGACAACGACGGCGACGACGACGATGTCGCTGATTGCCTGTGACTCAAGCGAACAGGCCACAGATACAGCCACAGGTGTAGCAGGGGCTAAGGTACAAGCACAATGCATGCTGCGCAAGTGTGTGGGCGTGGGCGAGGGGATGGAGGCGTGAAGGGGATGGGATCGTATGGGCATGGCAGGCTGTATGCCTCCGGCGAGCGTTTGAGTTTTTGGAACTTTGTTTGTTTGATGAAAATATGATAATTGGCAAATTTGACAAGGGAATTTTTCTTAAGTGCGTCAACGTGAGAGAGACGTGTGCGGAATGAATGCTGATGGAAGGGCAGAGAAGGGCAGGGAAGGCAGGCATGCTGGCTGCAGGAGGCGTGGCGCCGCAACAAAGTTGACAAGATAAAGTTTTGCGCCTGGTGGTATGCAACAAAATTTTTTAATGACAGCCAGGTGGCCTGTATGCGTGCGCGCGCGTGTGTCTCTGTGTGTGTGTGTGTGTGTGTATTTCTTATTATGTGATTAAAATTAATTTAATGGCGCGGTTTTTAATTGACGCATATGCCAAAGGCACTGTCAACACACACACACACACACACGCACACCGAGGCAACTTTGTCGAGCGACTTTTGCTGGCAACTGTACCATCGTGGAGAACGCAAATCAGGCAAAAGCCAATTGGTAATTTGCGTGTCATTGCGTTATTTGTGTGCCACGTTAATTTTTATCGCTGAGCCCTATATGACAACAAAGTTGATTGAGTTAAACTTTTGCATACATATACATATAAATCAAATAGATATTTATATATATATATATATAATGTATGCATACATGTATGAGTATCTATTTTATCAATAAACAAACGCAAATGGGCCAGATTATGATTATGATGATTATTATTGGCGCACGGTTGACTGCGCATACACGTATGCAATCATATATAATTGGCATTAAAAACGCATCAGCATAAAATATCTATAAATATATGTAAATAGATGTATGCATGCATAGAAACATGTGTCCCTGCTGCTTCTTCTTGGACTTGTTCTGCTATTGGGCTCATGTCATGCCTAGAAATGCTAAGCAGTTAATTTCATTATCAATCAAAAGGCAGAAGAACCCCCTCCCTACTGGGTTGGGCTGGGGTTGCGTGTTCGATTTTTCATTAGCATACGAGACATGTGAGTAGCTGCTAAGGACAACAACTCCCCCAGTTGAAGAAGAAGAAGAACAAGAACAAGCAGCACATGACAAGACGACAGGCGAGGACGACAAAAACAACGACGACGACGAAGACTCAAATTAATTGCATAAAAATGTTGTATACCCCCATATAGACTTATTCAAAACAAAAAAAACAACAAAAAATCCCTTCTGGCTGGCGTCTAATTGCCAACTCAATTGAGAGTCGCAGCTCCTTCCATATCACGTCAGCAACCTTCTCAAAGTGGGTAAAGTAAAAAATTTGTTTTGTTAAATAAACGCAATTAGCATGCGGCGCAAGTGTACGGGTATGCCAAGGGTTGTGCGTGGGTGTGTGTGTGTGTGTCTGTCTTGTTGTGTCTTACACACACACACACACACTCAAACACACATATGCGAAGTTCATTAATAATCAACTGCCTGCCATATACAATCGCCTTAAAACTACAGTGCGTTAAGCGTTCGCATTTTGAAATTTGGCAACAGCGCATGCTGAATTTTGGCAACACAGCATTAATAGAGATGGGTGCATCGCAGACATTTTTGTCATTTACCGATTTGATTTCACTTCCATATAGACTTATATACTCTATGCGCCGAACTGCGTTCGCTCTGTTTTGTTTTGAGGAATTATTAAAACGATAAATCAACTTTTTGGGGATTTTCGACACAACTCAAAAATCATTTGCAACCCCTTTGCGTCAGAAAAGTTTTGCCTGTCCGATTCCGTTGGGCTGCCTTTTGCGGCTTTTGCCTTTTGCGGCTAGGTCTGGGGGGGGAGAGATGCCAACGTAGCTCAACTCTGGCATGGGGAGTGCCCGGTTCGACTACAACAATCAAACAAAAACTATGAGATGAATGTGTTTGGCAATTGTGGATGGGGCTTATTGACTATAAAATTATGAAAATTTACATTTTTCCAACAATGGGCATAGTTGAATATTTAGGTAAGAGACTGTTGGACATTGACTGACAGGCTAAGGCTGCTCTTGCTACAGTCTCTGTCTTTGTCTCTCTGTGTGTGTGTGTGTTAATTGGCGTTGGTTTGTTGCTAGAGCAGCTCCGTTGGCTCGTCGCAAAGAAATGCATGTTGTATGCAAAATAGACAGCGATATTTAGCCGATAGTCTATAGAGCTGTGTGTATATACACATATGCATATGTAATATAAAGATATATAAAATATAATAGAACAACAACCCTTGTGTATGCTTTTTTTTTTTATACGCTTTTAGAGCGTGGGCTGAGAGCAGGGGGGGGTTAGCTGTCAGAATTGTAAAAAGTTGCGTAAGTTATGCAAAAATAGACACACACAGAGAGAGAGAGACACATATGTGGTAGGGATTGTGAAGAGTTTGAGGACTGGGGGCTGGGGGCTGGGGGCTGGGGGTTGGTGTCCCAGGCAGAGACATTAGCATAGAGCTAAAAGCAAACGATTTGTAATTAACAAAATTGCCAGGCAGCCAGCGCAACGACAAGCAGGCAGTCAGGCAGTCAGGCAGGCAGCCAGTCAGCAGCCCCAAACAATTGACAAAGCAGTCAATACACACACACGCGCACACACACACACGCGCACGCACACACATCTATACAAAGCAGAAGACAACAGCAAAAAACAACAATAACAAACACTCGAAGGCAAAAGACGTTGATGTGGCAGCAGGTGGGCGAATTGCTTGGGTCGATGCATAAAACGCCAAAAGGAATTAAGATGCTCCCACTCTCTCTCTCTCTCCTTCTCTCTGCGTGTGTGTGTGTGCGATTGCCATATTCATTCATATGTAGCAGGGTAAAAAAGGGTTTAATCAGCGAACATCTCAGAGCGCACACATACAAGCGACCAATATACAAATACAAATTAACAATAAGCAATCAAAGATACAAACACACACTTATACAGAGAAAGAGCGAGAAGAAGCTGCATATGCATGTATAAAAATTGTTGTAGCAGCCTTTTAGGCACGCCAGCTGCCAATGCCAAAAGCAACCGTCAAAGGAATTAAAACTCATTCGGGCATAAAAATTGTAAAATATATATACAACAATATATATACATATAATAGATATATAGATATGTATATATATATATATATATATATATATATATTTGTATGTATAAAGAGACAGCAGAGCAGAGCAGAGGAAGTCAGCTTGGGCGCTAGAAAAAAGGGGTTACTTTTCAAGCATTCAAGCTAAAGAGGCTTGCGCCTGGGTTGGGGGCGGGCGTGTGTTGTTAATTTCCAAAAAGCCAAAAGACAAATGAGTAAAGAGCAGCAACAGCAACAGCAACAGCAGCAACAGCAACAGCAACAGCAACAGCAGCAGCCGCAGCGTCGCTTTTGCCATCTCAATGTCGGTTTTATTTCTTCTCTTTTTTTTTTTTTTTTGCTGTTCGTTTGTCATTGATTTTTGATTGTTTCAAGTGTGGCGGTCGCACAAGGGTTTGGGGGTGTGGCCATTGAGGGTGGGCGTCTTAAAGTCTGCCAAGTGCACCCCAGAGCTTTGACGCCAAAGCTTTTGTCGCATTCTTTATGATTGTTGCTGCTGCTGCTGCTGTTGCTGCTGTTGCTGCTGCAGCTGTCAGCTGGCAATGCCCAAGTTGGCAATTTGCAACAAAAGGCAAAACAAATCGTCAAGCAGCTCACATATGAATGGCCAAATGAGTGTGGGTGTGAGTGTGTGTGAATGAGTACATTTGCAATGCAAGTGAGTTGCGCTTCGATTTGCATTTTCAGTGCGCTAATCAGTTGGCCTAATGCTCATGAATGCACTCTTGAGTGTATTGCATAGCTAAATGATTGATTCGTGCATATTATTGGCAGTATTCATTATGTATGAGTGTATAGAGTTTGAGTATATTCATGAATATTATTCATGTGAATAATTATCATATTATGGTAGGCAATTAATAGAGCTGTGTCTATAGTCAATTGAATTTGGCTAAATGCATGTGAATGTATTCATGAGTGCATTCATATAAGAATATATACCTATATCATGAATTCATTTAAATTATTAACAACATTCACAGCACTCATGAGTGTATTCACTTTGATTTATGAATACATCCATGAATACATTCATTTGTATAATGGAACTTGGCCTATTGCATGTGAATGTATTCATGAGTGCATTCATATAAGAATATATACCTTTATCATGAATTCATTTAAATTATTAACAACATTCACAGCACTCATGAGTGTATTCACTTTGATTTATGAATACATCCATGAACACATTCATTTGAATAATTACCATATTTTGTTAGGCAATCAATAAAGCCGCGTCTTTAGTCAAATGAAGCGCTTTAAGCTCCTAAGTGGCAGGTAATTTAGTATTTTTCATTATTTGTCATGCGCTTGGGGCGCATCTCAAAGGTGAGCCGTGTGCGGCAGGTAACAATTTACAATTGTGGCTGGGGCAGCAGCGCCTTGCCAATTCCGCTAAAGGTATAAATCAAACAATTTCGAATCGAGCTACACACGAAAGGACTTTCAGGTTCGAGTTACACAGAAACAGACAGCCACGCAGGCAGGCAGGCAGGCAGTCAGTGAGACAGATAGACAGAGAGTTGTACAGTTTGTCATTCAGTCAGTGATTCAGTGATTCAGTCAGTCAAACAGTCATTCACTTACGCACACACGCACATTATGGCACGGTTATTGAATTGATTTGGGAGCAAAACGACAGGAACAGTTGAATGTTTCAATGGCAAATGGTGAGCGGGCGCTGCGAGTGGGGTGGGGGGCATAGCAGTTGGGGGTGGGGTCTGCTTGCTCGTAGTTAAGAAGGCGCATACCCTCTGCGCACTCCACGCGCTTCTTACGACTTGTTGTTGCTATATTTTTTGGATTATAAAGTTTTGTAATTAAAATTTGACAGCTTTACAATTCCCAGGCGCAAAGAGCAGAAGGCAGTCGAGTCGAATCGAGTCGAGTCGAGTTGAGTCGAGTCGAGTCAATGAATGCGAGGCAAAACCCTTTTGCTTATTCGAATTTTACAATTTTCGATTTATGTTTCGATTTTATTGTCAAACATTTTGTGCGTGGGGTGTTTTAATTGAAGTGTTGCTAGCTGAAAAGCATTAATATATATATATACATACATTTAGATATATATATACTAGATATATTTATCTGTATCTCTGTAGGTCTGCGTGTCTGCCCTGGCCATGCATCAAGTTTTACATTTTAATCAAAGCTCTGCCCTTAACCCACTCTGAGCCACTCACTCGCCCATTTTTGTTTCTAATTCGTTAAACTTTTGCTTAATAATTGTCTGGCCAAGCCAAACCCTTGCACCACACCACCCACCCACTCCCCACGACAACGCGAGCTTGACTTTTATTCATATTTCTGCCTCAATTTCATAAAAAAATAAATATATATATATATATTTGTATATATAGAGAAAAAAAAATGAAATGTGATTTCTGTATTTTTTTTTTTTTTTGCGACTACCCTCGATAAGCACTGAATGACGACTACAAAGTCGACCCAAAATGTAGCCCTTGAGTGGGTCGCGCATGCTGCGGACTGTGGAGAGAGGAGATAGGGAACTGGGAACTGGGAGCTGGGAGCTGGAAGCTGGGGGCCGCGGCCCGAGCCAGTCAGCGACTGGTCCAGTCACATGTCTAATCCTTTTGCTTATTGATATGATATCTACACGCAGCAACCAGCAAACAAACGAACCCAACCTACGTCGCGTGGGAGTGAGCTAAAAAGGTTATGCCAGCGATTTATATATATATATATATATGTATATATATCTATATATTGCGCTGTACAATAAGCTTTTTTTTCTTCATGTTTTTTTGGTTATTTTGTTTTGTTTTTTCTATTTTGTAGAGTGGGATTCTTCACGTTTTTTGGCTTTCATAATCAAAAAACGTTAAAATCATAGTCTAGACAATAATTTATGAGTACAGCATTGCTCTTCTGCTGCTGCTTGTTATACTTGATGTTGTTGTTGTTGTTGTTGTCTTTTTTCAGTTGTCGGTTTTTGTCTCTTTGCCCGCATCATCAATATGAGAAAAGCAGACAACGGCCAACAGACCGCACTCGCAGCCCTATCCAGGCAAACCATCCGCCCCCACCCCATCCCTCCCTCCCCCCCCCCCCCCCCCACACACACACCCTCTGCTACCAGGCTCAAACGCAATGCCAATCAACATCTCTAGCAAACATTCGTAAGGCATCATCATATCCTCTAGCTCGTCCTTGTACATTTGCTTCCTATTTTGTTTTTTTTTTTTTTTCGCCAATAGATATAAAAATATGAATATGTCGGCAGCGAGCGAGCCAGAGGCAGCGGCAGCGGCAGAGACAGAGGCGGAAAATAACAAAAAAAAAAAAAAAGAGAGAACGCCACAAACACCTTAATATCAGCTCGCTTACGTTAAGGACTTGCAGGCCGTCGAGTCCTGTGGCAAGCGCATAGAGTGAGTGAATGCTGGCTGGGCTTTGTTTGTGCAGTGGACGGGCCAGCTCGTTGGCATTTTCTAATGGCTTCAACTTCCTTCCTCTAGCTGTTGTCCCTGACTGTATGCAGCGCATAGAGAGGGAGGCAGAGTGTGAGAGAGAGAGAGAGAGAGCGGGAAAGACTCTTCACATATATCGGCAATGTGTGTTTCATTTGTGTTTATTTTTGTGGCACATGCAAAGGCTACTTAAAGTCGTGCCACGTGACGTATGCGCATTGATAATTGAGCCAAGTCGAGCTGAGTCGAGCAGAGCTGAGCAGCGCTAACTTCCCAGAGCATTTGCTTGCACTTCCGGCAATCACTCTCTGCACAGCTGCATATATAAATATATATATGTATATATATATTTTCTTTTTGCAAATCTTGAGTAAATATATTTTGCGATTATAAAATATCAGTTGGTCAATTTGTTTTCAGTTATTTTTATTGATTTGTGCCGTCTCTGAAGATTGCCGACAAAGTGAAATGCCGACGAAATGATACAGTTAGCAGAGCAGAGCTACACTGACAGAGAGAGAGAGAGAGAGAGAGGGAGAGAGTGGGAGAGTGGAAGCGAGACAGTTGTGCAGTTGAATTCTAATTTGATTTGCGCGTCAGGTTCTAATTGGATTTGCTGCAGGCACTGCGTCTGCGGCTAAGCTCAATCTTCATTTGATGACAATTTCATTTTCTATTAACGTGAAATTGTAATGCCAATTGCTGGCCAAATGGACTGGCATTTCGGGCCGGGGATTGTGCATAAAAAACAGTCATGGCCCAAACGGATATTCCAATAGGTGGTCAGAGTGCTGGGCGACTATTAACTATGTCAAAACGAAGATATATATATATATATATATGTATGTATGTATATATGTAGATAGCTTATTTTAATTGCCCGTCTGCTTGGCTTTCTGATTATGGACAGGCCGCACAGTGGGCCAGAAAGACAAATTTAAGCATAGTTTAAAAGCTCTTTGATTTATTTATGTAATCTATGTATATATATATGACGATAGTTCGATATCTCAGCTTTATAAACTATCTATATATATACATCACACATTCTTTGCTACTTTTGGGGTCTGCATACCACTGTACGACAGTGGGCAAGAACTGACCAACTAGCTGGCTAGCTGCGCTGCTTTGGGTTGGGCTGTGCTGGGCTGATGGGGCTGACTGGTCGCATTTGAGCGACTCACGGCAATTATTTTGACGACGCGTAATTTGCGTTGACGATGCGGATGATGAAGAAGATGACGGCGTGGACCAACATGAAGATGTGAATGCTGTGGCAGACGCGGCTGTAGACGGCGAAGACGTCGCGGTTTTTTTCTGCGTCAAAATTGAAGCGACAGCGTAGCAAACTAATTAAAGCTAAAGCAGAGTCTACTCTGCCCACCCCCAACCCACTCTCTCTCCTTCTCTCTCTCTCTCTCTCAGACACACACACACACACACACACGTACATATATTCGTAGAGACGCCCCAATTGCAGTTTGCTGGGCGAAAATGAACGATTTTAACGCTTAGCCTTTTTTAATTGTCCAAACGCTATTTGGATTGAAAGACCGAGGGCAGTTGGCCTGCTTTTGATGGGCATGCCGTAACTTAAATGCATGGCGTCAATAATTATTTCCATTTTCATTTCCATTCGCATTTTATATGCTTCGCATTTCATCAAATTGCCAACAGGCTGGAGCAGCAGCAGCAAGAGCAGGAGGTGCAGAAGGAAGAGGAGGAGGCTGGCTTTTAATTAGAAATCAATTGTCTATGTAATTGCGTGCGGTTTTCCATTTCAACTTATTCTTTGTCTACTCTTCTGCTTTTGCTTAATGTGTTCCATATTCACCCATTTCCCTGTCACACACACACACACACAAGAAATTTGATCACGATATAAAAAATCATAGCGATTAGCATTTATCATACGTTTGCATCTCTTTAAACGTGTCGCCTAGAAGGTCGTCAAACAGCAGCGGGCAAAAAAAAGTCGAAAGAATCGCAGAGCTAATCAGACAAATGTGCAACAGCAAAAAAAAAAAAAAAACTCTTGCTGATTGCAGTTAGCCAAGCTCGAGCTGGGCCATAAATTATAATGCATGTTTAATTAATTGTTTAATCATTTACTGCGAGCTTTGGTTTTTCTTTTTTGCTTAGCAATTTGATGATTTGCCACATTCCGTGGGAGCCGAGCTTGCTGCATGTTGTTGCTGCTGTTGCTGTTGCATGTGGCAACAACATGCGCAGCGAGCATTTTCTCAATTTAATGCTAAATTAATTAATGCAATTTGATTTATTGACAGGCAAAAATTGTCTTCGTTTTCTCTAATTAAAATCTTGAATTTCCGTTCAAGCTTGTAATTGACTTGAATTGCCAACAGAGCAAAGGCAATGGCTAAAAAATACCCTGTAAAATGTTTAGCTACATTTTTGATTGAAATGAATGAAGTTTAGCTTAAGCTAGAGTTTTGTTTTTGAGTAAAATTTCTTTAAAATACATTTTTTTTTTTTTTTGAGGAAAATTTCTTTTTTTTTAAGTAATTTTTTTAGAGCTCTGCAGCTGAGCAGCTGCTGCTAGACTAGCTATTAGCCACACACATTTCTTGGACAGGATGCAAATATTGAAATTGACAATTTCACATTTCTAACGACATCTCGACAGCTCTTCACTCTCTCTCTCTCTCTCTCTCTCTCTCTTTCTCAGTGTGTGTGTGTGCTTGGCCAGCTGACAAGGCATTCGTTGAAATTGATGGTCACAAGTTTTGGGCCAGTGTTGTGTAATTATTCATATCACCCACAAGCCAGACGAAGGAAAAGAAAAACTAAGAGAGAAATGCAGAGTGAGTGTAGAAAAATTGGTTGACAAGTTGGCTGCAAAGTTGCCAACTTATTTGTTAGCCATAAATTAGGCGCTGCCGTTTTAGCGCTGTCAAATCTGTTGGCCGAGTTGCCACAAATTTAATGGCCTCCAATTAGACAAAACCCAATTGCAGCCTACGGCAATTTATGAAGTGCCAAATGGATATTTAAGCAGCCAAATGAGTATGCGGCGCTGCCAACTCAATTCACTGCCATTTGGCCAAGTCATGCCAAAGCCAAGTTAAGACAAAAGCGAAAAAAAAAAAAAAACAAGAAAAAAAATGAAGTAAAGTGAAGTAAAGTGAAGTGAAATGAAATGTTATGTTACTTATACTTGTCAGCAAAGCATCATGTGAAAAGAGTGGGAGAGAGAGGTACATAGAGAGAGAGAGATGGAGAAAGACATAAGCTGATATTTCTATTATTGGAATTCTAGTTTTTCGCTGCGAGCCAAGTGAAAGTCAATTGCAATTGCCGAAATCAACGAGCCGTGAATGTGAGCTCCATTATACACACACACACACACACACACATTTTTTATTTTTGTCAGTTCGCATTGAGATCAGAGAATTGTATTAGCAAAGACAACAACCAATTGCTGATGACACAAATCAGCACACAAATTGCATGTAAATCACATGGCAAACAATCAAAACAAAAGCAAACCGAACCGAAGCAAACTAGCGCACGCCAACAACAACAGCAGCAGCAGCAACAATAAGAATGACAGCAACAGCAGCAACAGCAACAACAGCAGCAACTGGTACACGAAAATAAGGAAATAATCAATTTAAAAAAATCAAAATCGCCATTTAACATACAAACGAACAGCAGCTACTAAACTATAGCTATATGGTGACTATATATGCCCCGACATATACTTAAAAAAAAAAAAAAAAGAAACAGAAACAGAGAGAGAAAAAAAAAAAGAAATACACTGTAAGCAATCAACAATCAGTCAATGTGTCCAGACAATAGAGAAGCGCGTGTGCGAGTGAGATGGATAGAGAGACACGGCTGTTGCCGCATTGATGCCAGCTCGCTCACGCACACTTGTGTGTGTGCGGGTGGGGGAGGGGAACGCGTGCGCCTCTGATCAAAATCCATATGCGATAAATAAATTGAATTTATCCGCAATTGGTCGAACGAAGCGAAGCGACGACAGCAACAAAATATGTGTGTGCGTGTGTGTGTGTGTGTGTGTGTGTGCACTTGCGCATGATAATGACTGTTTTTTACTTTAATCAGCAGCTAAACCAACAACAGCAACAGCAGCAACAGCAGCAACAGCAGCAACGATAACGACAGCAAACAGCAACAACTTAAATCATTGCAGCCAGCTCTAAACTAAGCTCAATGTCTCTAGCAATGTGTGTGTGTATCTCTCTCTCTTTCACTCTATGTATGTGTGTGTATGTGGGTGGGTATGCGATTTGTTGCTGATTGATTTGAATTGAATAATTGCAATTGTGTTTGTTGCTTGCGCTACTGTCGCGATAGCCAAACTACAACAACAGCAAATGCCACAAAAAATGATAATAATAAATAAATAAAATAAAAATAAAATCAAATCTTGCGTTGAATTGAAATTTATAATACATAAAGTATGCCTGTTGCTGCTTTGCTTTGACAGCAAGAGCAACAGCTGCATAGGCAACAACAGCAGCAGCAACATGGACATTCTGTTGCCTGTCAATCAAACGAGAGACTAGATGAATAGCTGACTATATAAAAGATCACATATTGACTTAAAGAGCATCAAACATCAAGCCTGAGACCTTGACTATATATAGATAAGATCACATTTTGGCTTAAAGACTGCAAACATGTTTAAGCAGCTTTGCATGAGAGCTTTCAGCAGCTTTTAACAGCTTTTAGCAGCTTTCAACTGCATTCGCTTTTCAGAGCATTCGAATTTTCTAGCAATATTTATTAGGAATTCAACTAAAGTTTAATTGAACAAGTTATGAGACAAAGAAATGCTTACCCGCGTTAACTGATAAATTTCCATGCTATATATACATATAGATATTTGATATTTGATGTACTTGATATTTATTAAAAATGTGAACGTATTGCTAGAAATTGCTCAACTTCAGCTTTAATTGAAAAAAATCATACTAAATTTGAATAATCGTCAATAATTTATAAAGAGCCCAAAGACACGAAAAACTCAAAATCATTCAAAGCAATCATAATGTATGTGTGTGTGTGTGTGTGTGTGAGGTGATTATGTATTATAAATTATGATGAATATTAATACAAATCAAATAGAAAATAACAACAATACAATTCGAATCGAGAGCTGCCTTGACACTGCCTAATCAAATTTATTTTCGGCTCTGTCTTCTGTGCTGTGTGCCAGTTGTACTTATTAATAATATTATTATTATTATTGATGATTGCCACGCCTATGCGTGTGCGTGCGCTGTATACTGTATCTGGGCATAGATCAGTGACGTTACGGCCCCGACTTCTCTGGCTTCTCTTGTTAGATTAGCAAGCGTTTATCGATCAGTTGTTTGCACAGTTGCGCTCGATCTGGCACTAACTAATTCGGTTATATTTATAGCCAACTTTGTCTTTATTCTCTTCAATAAAATTTCACATTTATGTTACAGACAAAGCTCACCAACACACACACATTCGTGGGGACAAAGCGCGTGCACAAATATTGATATTTAAATAACGACCTAATAATGTATGTATATATAGTATGTGAAACAGTTATTATAAAACATATAGTAAGCATGACGTTTTGGGTATTTCAACATATTTCGCCCAAGTGCGTCAGAAACAAATTTAAGAGAAATACAATGCGAAACTCTCAAATAAATTAGCTGCGGGTTCTTCAATCGAGAGGCACACACACACAGACAGACAGCAAGAGAGATAAACTTAATTTGAAATTAGTTGAAAAGCCATCCGTCAAATCAAATAATATCATTTTTGATAGCTCATCATCGAGGCTCACCCCCGACAATCGGTGTTCACAGTTTCCCAGTTTCACAGTTTCCACTGGCGTCACGCGATGATAAGCACAAATCGAATTTGTGCATGAAAATTATTATTATGATTATCTATATATGTTATACATGCGTGTGTATATACATATATATACATATACATATTTATTGATGTGCTCAGTGCGCATTATGCTGGTCAATCTCGAGTTAGTTGTAGCAGTTCCAAGTCCAAGTCCAATGCGGGACGATTTTTGAAGCTGATTGATAGCGGCAAAAATGTTTTTGAATTGTATATTTGAATTGAGTTTTTATCTCTGGCCCAAGGTTATAAATAACAACAACAACAATAAACTACCTAAACTCTGTTGAATCACATTATAATCAATTGAATTTCGTTGCTTACATGCATATCTCTCACTCGACTGCGGTCTGGTCGACAATATAATTTATTTATTCCCATACATTTGCTGATAACTCAACTATATGAATTTGTCTTTGTTATTATATATACATAAATATATATATATACTCGACAAGTGTCGGGAAAAATATTTACAACAGCAACTAATCGACAAACCGCAAAAGTCATAAAAGAAAAAATTGATTTCGGTTTTGTTGGCGACAAAACAAATACAAGAACCAAAAAATTATTATTATTATTATTATTATTATTATTATTATTATTATTTTTTTTTTTTGTATTTAGTTGAGAACAGATTTTTGCTGTTGTTGTTTCGTATTTAATATAAAAACACATTAAACAAATATGTTGCAGTCGATAAACAATATTTTTTTTGTGTTATACTTTTTTTTTCATGCAGTAAATATATATAGATATATATAGACATATAACAACAGCGACAAACAAACCACAAACGCACATATATATAATCTATAAAGACCTTTAATAAAATGCCTAAATTATTTAGGCTCAACTTTCAATGAAACTAAAAAAATATATATAAAAAAAAAAAAAAATATATATATATATATATATATATATATATATATATATATATATATATATATATATATAAATATATAAAAAAAATTCCTATAAATATTTATATAAATTTCATTTGATTAAACGAAAATTTATATCTGTGTCTTTAATATTTTAAATAAACAACATTTGGTATGTTGTATATAAATTATTATTCAAATACTTTTTTCTTGTTTGTTTACTGATAAAAGAAAGAAACGAGAAAAAAAAAGCACCAAGAACAAATAATAATCTAAAAACCGAACGTGTCATTTCTTTTCGACTTAGTATATATACATATATATCTATGGCACATATAGATATGCTCTATGTGTATATATAGTTTGTTAAATCAAAACGGAAGTGTTTTGTGTTTTATTGTTTGTGGTTTTTGGCACTTTGTTCGGCTGCTAATATGCTGGCAATTTTTATCGCACAAGCATATATTATCATATATATGCATATATATATACTATTTTTTTTCTATTTGGTTTTTTTAATAAAATATTTTCGATGTTGTTTGTGGCATGTTTGGCCCATGGTTGGCCCGCTGCTATTTTTACGCGCTCTTCATGCACTTTGTCTATAAAAATGCACTTCTGCGAAAAAATAAACACGCGCCGCGCCAACACAAACAAATAAACAAATGGGAGAGAGAGAGAGAGAGGGAGGGAGAGAGGGAGAGAGGGAGGGAGAGCAGAAGGCAACTGTTGTTGTTGCTGCAGTGGAAGATAGACCATAGAACAGATCAGAGCCAACAAGACAGAGTCTAACAACAAACAACTGTTGCAATTCCATTTAACATAATTTTTGCACAACTGTCGATCATATATGCTCAGTATTAGGCGCTAGCGTTGGGGTATATACATTTCGTTGAGCAGAGTAGGCAAATGTAAGAAATATTTATATAAGAGGGAGAGAGAGACAGAGATCGATAGGCAAATGTAGGAAATATCTATAAGAAATATACCTATATAATAGAGAGAGAGAGAGAGAGAGAGGAGAGGAGAGAGGAGAGGAGAGAGAGAGAGGAGAGGAGAGGAGAGGGAGGAGAGGAGATGGAGAGAGATGGGGGAGTGAGGGGCGAGAGGAGAGAGGCCGAGGAGTGAGAGGAGAGGAGAGAGAGAGGGAGATGAGAGAGAGAGAGAGGGAGAGAGGAGGAGGAGGGAGAGGAGAGGAAGAGGAGGAGAGAGCGATCTATGAGAGAAAGAGGAGAGAGGGAGAGAGGAGATCTGAGAGAGGGGAGGAAGAGGCGAGGAGAGGAGAGAGAGGAGAGAGAGATGAGGAGAGAGGAGAGGGAGAGCGCGGAGGAGAGATCTATAAAGGGAGAGAGGAGGAGAGGAGAGGAGAGAGAGAGGAGAGGGGCACGAACGAGAGAGGAGAGGGAGAGAGGAGAGAGGGAGAGGAGAGAGAGAGGGAGAAGAGAGAGAGAGAGGAGAGGAGAGGAAGAGAGAGGAGGAGAGAGTGAGCGAGAGAAGAGAGAGAGAGAGATCTTAAGAGAGGAGAGAGATCTTAGTTACTATGGAGAGAGAGGAGGGGAGAAGAGAGGGAGATGAGGTGAGAGAGGGAGAGAGGAGAGAGATGCTGGAGAGGGGAGAGAGGAGGGAGAATCTATGAGGAGAGGAGAGGAGAGAGAGGAGGAGAGAGAGAGGATGAGAGAGAGAGGAGGAGACGGAGGGGAGAGGAGAGAGAGAAGGGAGAGAGAGAGAGGAGAGAGATGAGAGAGGGGAGAGAGATGAGAGACCGGAGAGGAAGAGAGAGAGTGAGAGAGGAGAGGAGAGGGAGAGAGGAGAGGAGAGAGAGGAGAGAGAGGAGAGGAGAGAGAAGAGGAGAGAGAGGGAGTGGAGGGGGAGAGAGAGAGAGAGGGAGAGATCTATACGAGAGGAAGAGAGAGAGAGAGAGAGAGATCTCTTAGCGAAGAGAGAGGAGGAGAGAGGGGGGAGAGGAGAGAGAGAGAAGGGAGAGAGAGAGGGAGAGCGAGAGAGCGGGAGGGAGGGAGGAGGGAGAGAGAGGGGAGAGCGATCTTATACAGCGAGGAGTGGGAGAGGGGAGAGAGAAGAGAGAGAGAGAGGAGGAGAGGAGAGAGGAGAGAAGTGAGAGAGAGCGAGAGAGGATGAGAGAGAGAGAGAGAGGAGAGGAAGGAGAGAGAGAGAGAGAGGAGGACGAGAGGAGAGAGAGGAGAGTGAGAGAAGAAGGACGGAGATGAGAGATGGAGGGGCGGAGAGAGGGAGAGCGAGAGATCGAGAGAGAGGTGAGGAGAGAGGAGGAGAGAGATCTATACTGGGAGGGACGAGAGGACGAGAAGAGGAGGAGGAGAGAGGGGGGGAGAGATCTATACTAGACGAGAGAGAGGGAGATGGAGCGAGAGAGAGAGAGAGAGGGAGGGGGAGAAGCAGAGATAGAGAGAGGAGAGGGAGAGAGGAGGAGGGATGGAGAGAGAAGAGCGGAGAGAGAGAGGATCGAGAGGAGGAGAAGGAGATTGAGATCGTGAGAGAGACGAGATGGAGAAGGAGGGAGGAGCGAGAGAGGAGGGGATGGAGGAGAGCTGAAGGAGGGGAGGAGAGGAGAGAGAGAGGAGCGGGGGAGGAAGGAGGATGAGGAGGGAGAGACGGGGAGAGAGGAGAGCGGAGGAGAGAGAGAGGAGAGAGGAGAGAGAGAGAGGCGGAGAGGAGAGAGGAGGAGAGAGGAGAGAGAGGAGAGGGCTTAGGAGAGAGAGGAGAGAGAGAGATGTCTATAGAGAGGAGAGATCTCTGAGGGGAGGAGAGAGGGAGGGAGAGAGGGAGGAGAGAGGAGAGGCGAGAGAGAGTGAGGGAGGAGAGAGAGAGAGGGAGAGGGAGAGAGAAGAGAGAGAGAGAGAGAGAGAGAGAGAGAGATCTATACTATATCGATCTGTATCTGTATCTATCTGTATATATAAAAGAGATGGAGATAGATAGAGAGAGAGGGAGAGAGATCGATAAGCAAATGTCTTCTCTAGGGAAATATAAGAAATATCTATATAAAAGAGAGAGGGAGAGAGACAGAGAGAGAGAGAGAGAGAGAGAGAGAGAGAGAGAGAGAGAGAGAGAGAGAGAGAGAGAAAGAGAGAGATCTGTATCTGTATCTATCTGTATATATAAAAGAGATAGAGGTAGATAGAGAGAGATCGATAGGCAAATGCCTTCTCTAGGTAAATATAAGAAATATCTATATAAAATAGAGAGAGTGAGATAGAGAGATAGAGAGAGATCGATAGACAAATGTCTTCTCTAGGTAAATGTAAGAAATATCTATATAAAAGAGACACAGATCGATAGGCAAATAATGTCTTCTCTTTAAGTTTAACTCAATCAGCAGAGTTTTAGAGTATTTCTTTTGAGCTGTTACAGGGCATCTCATAGTGTGTCGCTTTTATGCGCCTACCATAGTTTCTTTTTTTTTTTTGTATATATATTTGTTTTTGTGGCTGCCTGTGGCGCGGCGACGGCGTCTAAAAAATATTGTCGCATATTTATGAACATGTGTAACAGATAAATCTGAATCTTTGGGCGCACACGTAAGTGATTTAGTTGTCAGGCGAGTGCATTTATTACAGCTGTGCGCCTGGGCGCTGTCTCTGGAGCCAGGCGTGCGTGTGTGCGTGTGTGTGCCGCCAGGGGGCGCTAGTAATCAAACTAATGAGCTGCACAAAAACTCGGCGAAAATAGCATATTTAATGGATTTCAAATAAAACGTAAAGAAAACATAAGCAAAAGCCTAGCCATAAGTGGCAGGTAAACAAATGAGAAAGCCAGAGTGAGAGAGAGAGAGAGAGAGAGAGAGAGAGAGAGAGAGTGTGTGGGGGCTAAGAGATTGTGTCTGCTGTGTGCCAAGTGAAGTGATAACACATTAAAGAAATGCATCGAGGGGCGATTGCGGTTGGAATTCCTTCTTATTTCCTTTTGCTTTGTAATTTAGCGGCACTGCAGCGACACCTAGGGGTTGCTAATGGCAGTTAGCGAAAGCTGCAAAAGATGTCCTCGATGGCTGCCAAGATGCTGTGCTGCTGCACTTAATGGCAAATGATAATGATTGATGCTTAAATGCAACCAGCCTCCCCTCCCTCCTCCTCCTCCCCCTGCACCTTAACACACCTTGCAAGCACTTGCAGCGCGCTTTAACACCCTTTGGGGTTTTAGGCTGCATTTGGGTATTGGAGCTGGGTGGGATTTTGCTGGCAATAAGCAATCATTCAATGTGGCCACAATGCTGAGTCGGATGTAAAGCCCAACACGTCTTGCATTAAAGAAATTGCACGAAGCTGAAAGGGATGAGCAAGGCAGCAAGATAAATGAACTGGGAGAGATAAGCAAAGATGTGAGGGAGAGACGGAGAGAGAGAGACAATAAGAGACAGTCTGATAGATATCTATAAAGCTATAGATCTAAGCAGAACTTTTCTCACTTTACTCTTTACCTTATATCCTTAAACCTTATATCGATATGCTAGCGAATTGCCCTTCAGGACTCTCATAGGCAACAAGGATGTCAACAAGAATCTCATATAAATATAACAAAAGCCAAAGCAGCTCTCAAGCTGAAACCCGATGCCAACAAAAGACACTTCAATGGCTATATCAACGTGCTGCCTTTAAGGACAACGGCAGAAGATAGCAAGTGTAAACAAAACAAAGGCGGTCAGGGCCAGCAAATTGTAGGCGTTAAAATTGTCATGTCAATATTTTAATGATATCACTTTACAGCCGCTACCCCAAACCCAGTCTATATATATATATATATATATATATATAGTCCGTTGTCTGCAGCTCAACTCCATCCAATCAAAGTGTCTTGCGCAAAGTTTCATTTTAACTTTTTCTATGCAAAAAAAAAAAAAAAAAAAATCAACAATTTTTTTAGCGCTTTTTTTGTTTTGGTATATTTCCTCCTAGCTTTCGAGTCAAGTCCCTTGCATATTTTTGCTCTCTCTCTGTGTCTCTCCCTCTCTCTCTCTGCCCTTTCTTGTGCGTCGTGTAAAGAAGTCAAAAGTCCTTTTATTTATTTTTTTCGATTTTTTTTTTTTTCGCTGTTGGGACGCTCATTTGTTTGCCTTGTATTTCCTTCTGTTTTCACTCTCTTGTATTTTTTTTTGCACTTGTGTTTGGCTAGAAAATTACAAGAAAAGTGCGCTAAACTGGCTGGCTGGCTGGCTGGCAGGGCTGTGCGATGGGTGGGCGTGGCTCTGTGGGTGTTTTGTTTACTTATGCAAGTGTTTTCTCAATTGTGCGTGCGGACAGCCCAGGGAGCTGCTGGGCCCGGCATAAAGGCGAAAAGCCGAAAAGGGGCAAGAGCTAAGGGAAGGTCAAGCGGACAGAGGGGAGCTCGGTCAGTTGTGCGTCGTCGTCTGCGGTTGGAATTTTTGTGTGTGTGTGTGTGTGTTTTTTTTTCTTCTGTTAGCTAGGGTTGCCATTTAACTCCTCCAGTTAAGTTTTTTTTTCTGTTTTTTGCTGCTGGTCGGCTGGCAACATTTGTCTAATCTTAACGGTTTTACATTTCATTGCGCCGGGCAATTGGCGCTACTCGTGGCATGGGGCCACGCCACAGACAAACAGACAGACGGACAGACAGTTTATTAAATTAGCTAAAGGAATGTGCTTGAGAGTGTATTTAAAGGCGGACTTACCTCTTTGTCTTTGGCAGCTAATAGTACAGCGGGCTGATTGTTGTTGTTGTTGTTGTTATTGTTGTTGTTGCTGGCGTTGCGCTTTTTGCGCTTCTCATTGCTGTTGTTATTGTTGTTGTTGTTGTTGTTATTATTATTATTGTTGTTGTTAGTATTATTGTTGGTGCAATCGTCATCCTCGGCGCTAAGTGCCACATGTTGCTCATTTACATTATTATCACGCAGTGCAACATGTTGCGTTTCACTGTTGTTGTTGTTCTTTCGACTACAGCTATCGGCATTGCTGCTGCTGCTGTTGTTGTTGTTGTTAACATTTAAACTAGCTTCTAGTTCATGCTGCTGCTCATCCCCAGCCGGCACATCGGCATCGACAGCTCGTGCAACACGCTCATCATTATCATCATCATCAGCATCGTCATCATCGTGAACAGCATTATGTTGTTCATTGCTTGCTGTAGTTGCACTCGCATCGACAACACTCTCAGTTCTTGGCTCCACGACAGCAATGCTGCTCGTATCAGCAACATGCTCTGGCTCCAGCTCCATATCATCATCGTCTAGATCGCCATCGGCATGCGCCACATTCGATTGCATCGATGCATCTTCTTCGTCATCGTCCTCATCATCATCGTTGCAATTGCTGCTGGCAATCGGTTCAGCAATATCTCGTGCTGATTGCTGTTGTGTGGATGCTGCTGCTGCTGCTGCTGCTGCTGCCGCTGCCGCTGTTGCTGTTGTGCTGATTGCAGTTGCCGCAATTGGTGAATGCATTGGCGATTGCTGTTGCTGTTGCTGTTGGGCTGCCGCTGCTGCTGCTCGGGCCGCTGCTGCAGCAGCCGCTGCCGCTTCCATCATCATTTGCTGGGCGTGATTGAAGAATAGCTTGGGATTCAAGCAAGCGCCGCCGACGCCGACGCCGTTTTGCAGGCTGCTCTGCAACTGTTGCTGCTGCTCGGCGCTGAGCAACGGCGGCGATGGCGACGGTGTATTTGTATTGGCCAGCAGATTGCCGCCGTTCTGTTGCAGCGTTATGGCCGCTGCAACAATCGAGCTATTCAACAGTTTGTCGCTCTCGCTTTCGCTATTGCCAGTGGCCTCCTCTTCGCCGCTGGCCAATGTAGTTGTTGCTGCTGCTGTTGTTGCTGCTGCTGTTGCTGCTGCTGCTGTTGCTGCTGCTGATTCAGATGTGTTGTTGTTCTCGCTGTTAGTGTCACTGTTGCTGCCGGGCGTGCCTGTGGATAGTTGCTCCTTGAGTGTGTTCACTTCCTTCTCGGCTAATGTAGCGCGCTGCACATGAAAGAGACAAAGAGAGAGAGAGCGTGTGTGAGAGAGAGAGAGATAGTTAGCTAGTGTAAGTAAGAGCTTTGTCTGCCCCCCGCCCCCTCCTATGAAATTGTTTAGCCGCATATGTTTGTCGTAGCCAAAAGGCAACTATCGACCCTCATTAATTTTACTTTTAAAGTCATTACGGGTTAAATTTAGCCAAATTAATACGTTGCCAAACTTTTGCACAGCCGACAAAAAAGGCTTAACAAAAAAAAAAGCCAAAAACGAATAGCTGTGGACCCTCTGCAATGCCCATTCGCAAACAGCCGACAAATTTATAGTTTATCGTTGGTATCGATAAGCCAACTCGGAATTTTAGTGCTATTAGTGTTGACCTTCGCCAGAAAGGGGAAGCCAGACGACGACGACGACGACGACGGCTTGCTTGAAATCAAATGCCAAATGAGAAATTAAAACAACAACAGCAGCAGCGACAAAAAAAAAAAGGTTACAAAAATATGCGGTGCAAACTTTTTTGGCAAATTAGTCTGGGCCCAGGACCCAGCCACAGCTCGAACAGAGCCGGAGCCAAACCCACACCAATGCCGTGTCCTAGCTGGTCCGGTGCAGTGTCCTCTCCTTGGCTGTAGTAAAAGCGCTACGACTACGACTTTTCCTACGCCTTCAGATGGCAATGACTTTTGGGGCACTTTGGCTTCGATTTTCTGTTGATTTGTACTTGTTTTGGTTTTTGAGTTTTGTGCAATTTTATTTGTATAAATACCGGAAGCCAAACAGCAGGAGCCGGGCGGGTGCTGCCAGCCAGCCAGCCAGCCAGGCAGGCAGGGCGTTGCAGGCAATAAAGAACTTTGGAAATTAGTCGATGGGCATATCGTTCGCTCTATTGCCAAATAGTAAAAAAAAAAAAAGGACGCTACGCCGTAAGCCCTTACAGTTCTTATAACAGTTTTTGCCTCCAATCGATGAGGAGGCGCCGTGGGTCTCCTGCCTCTCGCAAACTTAAGCAGGAAGTCGTTATAAGGGTCGGGTTAAGACTGAATTGCAATGCAGTTGCTGTGGACGATTAGGCCAAGTCCTTTTGGACTAGAACTACTTTTGTTGCGGTGCGCTGGGCTGGGTCAGGACAATAGTTTAGCCAAAGGACAACGAGCTCAATGGAAGTTGATAATGTTGCGGTTAAAGGCACTTGATGAGATGTCTGACAGCTCGATCGGGGTTCAATTGAGGAAGGAAGCTGAACATAGGGATAATTCCTTAAGATAAACTGCTTTTAAGAGAACTTCTTCAATTCGAATGTGAGACGAAGATCTTCTTCAATAATATTAAGCTACAGCTAGAGTCGCTAAAACTGTATCAAATTGCTTTAAAGGTCATGTTTTCTTGATGGCATCGCTAATACATTGAGTTGTATTAAATTATTTACAAGTTTGGCTAATTTCAGCTAGGCGAAATCTAGGTTGTTGCCTTGTCACAGGGCTATAATAGCCTTGAAGAGTTAGCAAAACTTGGCAGTTTGTGTATTGGTTTAAAATGCAGCCAAATGACAAGAGACTGACTCGTCGAGCCGCAGGAATTTGCTGTCTTTATTTATTTATTGTTGTTGCTGCTGCTGCTGTTGCTGCTGTTGTTGTGTTTATCTTTTTTCTTGTAGATGAATGGCCCTCGAGGCATATTTGTCAACATCATCAGCAAGCGAACCCAAACCCAAACCCAAACCAAAACCCAAACCAAATACCGAACCCGCAGCCAAACGTAACGTTAGCAGGAGCCGCAGGGCCGACCAACAGCTTGGTGGTTGGGGGCGGTGTGGGTGTGGCGCAGTCTCGGTCTCGAGCTCGACTCGTCGCATAGATATATATTTATGATATTTAAAAGCTCTTAAGTACAAACAACAGACAAGCGACAGGCAAATGGAATGGTTAAGGGCGGGTAGGGGAACTGCTGGATATCTAGGGGGTATCTGGAAAGGGGCGGGGGGTGGTCCTGGGAGGAAGCTGCAGTTTTGTCCTTGCCGAGGACTTAAAATGCCAGACAGCCTTCAAAAGCGCGCTGGCTCTTGGAGCTGGGCAACGCGGCTGGGGCAATGATTTTCATGCTGACTGTTTCGTGGCGAATGTCTGTATGTTGTTGTTGTTGTTGTTGTTGTTGTTGTTGTTGTTGGCGCTGAGCTGCTTAAGCTTGAAAATTGTTTTCATAATGCCAGGCGGTCGATGCTTGCCACAGAAAAACAAAGCACAACAACAACAAAAAATCGTGTTTCTTTTCGTTTTCTCTTTCTTCGTTTTTTTTTTTTTTTTTTTTTGACATTTTGTTGCGAAAATCAATCAGTGGCTGCCCAACTGTGCGCTGCCAAAACTGTGCTCAGGTTGTTGTTGTCTTTGAAATGCAATCCCCGTGCGAAATGCGACACTTGTTGTGCCGGCCAAAGCAAAAACTAGCTGGCCAAAATTCTCAGAGCAAATCAATTAATGTGTAGCAGGAGACGGTAAATGGAATTGGCGCTGCAGATGTGGCAGCAGCGGGCAGCGGGCAGCGTGGAGCAGGAGTTGCCCAACTGTGCGCTCGGCCTTTTGTGGCCCAGTTCGAGCGGCTTAGCAAGCAGTTGCCAACCAAATGAGTTAATTAACTAAAATGCGGGTGGCTTTGCTCGTGTTTTACTTTATATATATATCTATATATATATATATATCTTTTTTTTTTTTGGGGGGTTTTTTCACACACACACAGGCATGCACACAGAGCGAAGTTGTAAAGTTCTATGGGCACACTTCAAATGCTTTCCAGCTCTTCTACTAACTCTCCCCCCTCTCCCTCTCCCTCTCCCTCTCTGTGTCCAGTCTGTGTGTGTGTGTGGTCAGCTTATGGCAAAAAAAGGCTTTAGTATTGAGCACCCTTTTAGCGTTTTTTTTTTTTTTCAATTTTTTGGGTACGTTTTTTTTTTCGTATGGGTTGTACGGCGAGTTTCATTTAATATTTTTGCATGTGCCGGCGCAGCCACTTCAAAGGAGCCAGCCGAAAATAGCTCGTCGAAAAGAGAGTGAGAGAGAGGGAGAGGGAGATGGGAAATGAAAACGCAATGCGCGCCAAAAAATGTTAAGTGAAATGTTAACAGCGGGGCCAATGTGCGATGCTGTTAACATTTCTATTAGCCAAAAAAAAAAAAAAACGCGGCAATGCGCAGGCTAAGCAAGGGTCACAATCACACTGCCATTAAGTGGGACTGTCTTGCCGAAAAGTTATTAAAGCTAAGTGAGCTGAGGTTTCATAAAAAATATATATATATATGTGTAGAAGCTGCAGCTAATGCTGTGACCAAGAAAGAATTCTAATTGACTTGAATATAATTTCCATTCAATTTGAATTGCTTCTTTGGCTCGATTTCATCTAAAAGTTGCTAAAAGCTCAAAAGCTCTGCTGATTGCACTTTTTTTTTTTTTAAGAAAGAATTTAATTTCATTTCCATTCAATTTAGATCTCAGTTTCATTCAAAAGTTGCTAAAAGCTCAAAAGAAAGAATTCTATTTAATGTTGATATGATTTCCATTCAATTTCGATTTCAGTTTCATCTAAAAGTCGCTAAAAGCTCAAAAGCTTTGCTGATTGAACTGTTTTGTTTGTTTCAACAGAGAATTTTATTTGATTTTTATGTAATTTCCATTCAATTTTGATTTCAGCTTCATCTAAAAGTTGCTAAAAGCTCTTTTGTTTGCCTGGCATAATTATCGCATGCTTAATTTTGCAATGTAAGCTGTGCGAGCTTCGAGCTCAAAGGTTTCTCTCAAGCAGCAGCCGTGGGGCAATTGAGCTCTTGTTGCTTCTATATTCTTATGCATTTATTTATGCTTCTTTCCCATTTTTTTTTTCTACTGCATGCAATTGTTGCAACTATCGCACACACACATGCATACACACACACATTGCAGCACTTCAGTGCTTTACAATGCGCAACCAAGTCAAATACCACTCGCCAGCTAACCCGAGCAGCGCGAGCTTGCAACCACGTTCTCAATTGCTCTGCATGTGTGTGTGTGTGTGTGTGTGTGTGTGAGTCGTGCGCGCGGCACATGTCAAAAAGCGCGCACTTTTCCAAACAGAAACAGATTCCAGCCCAGGGGCATAAGTATGCGTGCGTGTGTGTGTGTGTGTGTATTATAATGCATAAATACTCGTACTCCTTTGGCAGTCGTGAAGAATTTTTGCATGCGGCATTGTCTCAAGCTGTTTTCTGAAGTGAGTCGAACGGTCGACGTTTTTTTTTTTTTTTTTCATATTTTGTATTTTGTCGCATGGCAGCTGTCAGCGAAAGAGCAAGAGAGAGAGGGAGAGAGAGAGAGAGGGTCAGCAGTTGAGCATGAGGGGGCAGAGAGGGAGCGGGCAAGCAGGCAGCACTTTTTGTAATTAGTACGAAAGCAACGTTATGAATTGTGCTTGAAGCTCAGCTCGAGTGCAAGTTGTTGTTGCTGTTGTTGTTGTTGTAGGCAACCCCTCAGCAGCAACAGCAACAGCAACAGCAGCAATATCTGAGTCTGAGTCTGAGTCTGGGAAACGTCGCTGCATTGTTTGGCAGCACAATAAATCAAAGCAAATCAATGCGACGTCCGTTGCTGCATGAGTGGGAGGCTGAGCGGCCGAGAGAGAGAGAGAGAGAGAGGGAGAGCAAGAGTGCTTTGGTTGGGTACTTTGATATAGGGGCGGCTGTCAGTTGTTGTCTTGACATTTTCAGCGGCACGGGTAGGTAAAATGCAAAAATAAAAAAAAAGTAAAAAAAAAAAAACCTCAGAGGCAGCCGCTGCCATTGCCGCTGCCACTTAAACGCCTACATGACATGACAAGCAGCGCAAAAGTGCGGCAGAGGCTGCAGCTGCTTAGCTACATAAGAAAAAAAAAAAAAAAAATAGATGCCAAAGCGTTTTCACAATTACACACACATTAAACAGCAGGCAGCGAGCAAAAAAATGCTTCTAAAAAGTTAAAAAGTTGAGCGCGCAGGTGGGTGAGAAGGGGTTAAATGTGCCAGTCTATGTAAGTGAGTGGGTTGGTGTGTGTGCGTGTCTATATCAATTGAAAGAAGCAGCAGAGCAAGAACTCGCATCTAAAAAAAGTGTAGCATGACATTAGGCGCAGACAAAGACGCAGCGCGTATGTCTTGACAGCTGTAAATGCAGAAGAGAGAGAGAGAGAGAGAGAGAGAGAGTGTGAAGATATGATATGCTTCCTGCATATAGGCACATATATATGTACATGCTTTATGTATGTGTGTGCGTGCTGTATATAAGCCTGTCAATGTGCCAAGTGGTTTGTGGCCTGCGGCCGTACGCATTTGAATAAATGTATAGAATAAGCTAACAAAAAAGGCAGAGAAGCAGAAGTGAGAGAGAGAGAGAGAGGCAGATCAAGAGAGAATAGGAGAGAGAGAGGATGAGAGCATATATAGCCGCATAAAGCACAAGCAACTGAAACATCTTTTAAGCAAAGCAACTACTTAAGGACATCAAGAATCAAGCTTACATCAAATACACTCAGAGCCCAACAAAGAAACTTGCTAAAGACTGCAAAGCAAGTTAAGACTAAATAAATCGATAGACAGGCAGCGATAGACAGGTAGCGATAGACAGGCATTGATAGACAGTGAGGTTTGGTCCTAATTTTATGTACATAAATGTATTGTTAAAGTATTAATCTGAATGTACTGCTTCTTCACTTGAAATAAATATATTGTTATTGTTATTAAAAAAAAAAAAAAAAAAAATTGATAGACACGCATCGATAGACAGTCATCGATAGACAGGCAGCGTTAGTCTTTGCTTTAATCTAACTTTTAACTTTTCAATGCAGCGCTGCTCGATCGATAACACTTATCGATTACTTTGATACACGAATCCCACTTGAAGCTATTGCTAATTTTCATCGACTAATCACACTTTTAGCCAACATTAACTCACATCGATTACCTTAATTAACTAAGCCAAGCATTTTGTTTTGGCAACTCATCCTTTTGGCTGTTTTTTTTTTTTTTTTGGCCTTTGATATGCTTGGGCTATCCATTAACTTTATATTAGATGCTGCAGCTGCTTTTGTTTACATGCTACACTCCTTTTACAGTTATTTGAGTAAATCTACACACACTCACACACACACACACACGTACACACATACACAATCGCTCATCTTTCCATGTTTGCTGCGTTTTTATTTTTGGGACATGCCTTTGCATTTGCTTTACAATTTCAAACATCATTAGCAACGCACACACGAACAAGAAGAGCAAACACGAAGCTTTCACACACACATACAGACGCACATATCCCTTTTTGCTAATTATTTATTTAAATATTAAACAAAAAATACCCAAACACACACAAAACAGAAAAAACACACACACACACACACACAGAACGTCAGCTACAAAGTGCGAGAGGGCGGGGAGCAGCATGGGTGTGAGAGAGGCAAAGAGAGACAGAGAGAGAGAGAGAGAGGAAGCGAGATAGCGCGCCTTGAAAACTGCAACGAAAAAATACCAAAAAAAAGAAAAAGAAACATATAAATAAATAGACACACTCACACACACTGCAAACGGAGTGAAAAGAGTAGCATACAATCAACACACACACACACAAACAAACTCACACACACACACACACACACACACTCGCAGACTGAGAGAAGACGAAAATGATGTATTGATGTTTCTGTGAGAGCTTGAGGTAGGCAACGGGGCAAGGAGTTGTAGTCGTAGTCATGCAAGGGCCAGCTATGTGCTGTCTGTGCAGCAAAGACGCACGCAGCAAATGCCAGAAAAAAAGAAGAAGAAAAAAACTCATACACACTCGCACACACACACAAAAACAAGCAACAAACAACGCTGATGTCGAAGAAAAAGTACAGAACGAAAACGCAAAGGATGAACAGCAGCAACAGCAGCAACAGCAGCAACAGCAGCAGCAGCAGCGCCAGCAGCATATGTGCGAGTGAGATGCGCATACTCGCACACATAACTGTACAACGAGACACTGGCTGAGGCGGGGGGCTGCCTAACTGTCAGTCTGTCTGTCTGTCTGCTCAGTTATGTTCCGTCAGCTCAGCTAACTAATATTTTCTAATTTAAAATTCTGTTTCTTTTTTATTACACACACACAGACACATGTGTGTATGTGTGTGTATGTAAATTTATAAAATTTCTATTTACTTATCAAAAATCAGGCAGCCATTGAAAAAACAAAGAGTTGTATTTATTATTACCCCAGCTCACTCTCTCTCTCTCTCTATCTCACTCTCTGGCAATTGGCACAGCAGGCAATGAAAAACATGACGTACAAATTGAAGAAGAAGAAGAAGAAGCAGCAGTAAAAGATGATGAAGGAGCAGCAGCAGCAGCAGCAGAGCTGTAGATAGGGCGAGTCTCGCTGCTGTGCACGCCCAAATGTATGCTATACAAAATATAAATTAGCTTTGATATGCGAAGCCGCTGGGCTTTTGGGCTGGGGGCAGCAGCATTGCCAGAGTGGGCTGGACTGTAAAAAAGGATTATATACACGCGTGTGCGTGTGTGTGAAAAGATGCTGAAAAAAGGATTAATGCGCGCGCCAAGCAAGAAGACAGCCGCAGCAGCAGCAGCAGCAGCAGCAGCAGCTGGGCAGAGAGTGAATGCCAGCTATATGCTTCGATTTTTAATGCGTCATATGACAAGGCAGTGGAGTATGTGTGTGTGTGTGTGTGTGTGTGTGTGAGCATGTGTGGGTAATTGTCTGTCCCGGCAAGCAAAATCCTAAAACGCTGAGCAGGAGGAGCAAGCGGTGTTTGGCTTTTTGGGGGCTGTAAAGTGTCAAAGAAAAATGTGCGGCACTTTCTTTTCAAAGGCTGCTCTGCTGTGTGTGTGTGTGTGTGTGTGAGTGTGTGCGTGCATCAAATTAGACGATTTCTAATTGCTGTCTGTTAAGAGCGAAGCGGCATGGATTAAAACTGACACATTTTGCTATACGCTGGGGGCTGGGAAACAGGCAGCAGGATATGGTATATGATAGATATGCCAGATCAAAGCCCAAATATCATTTAAGGTAATGCAAAAGGTAGAGAGAGAGAGCAAGGTAGGTAGAGAGAGAGAGAGAATGATAACTGGTATGCATTTTGATTGAAAGCTAAAGGAAACAGCTTGAAGAAAAGGCAAATGCAAAAGTCTGAGAGCGAAAGGGAGGGAGAGAAGGCAAAGAGCGAGAGAGAGACAGAGTAAGAAAAAGAGAGAGGGAGACAAGGAGAGAGCAGTTATATTTGAATATTGCATGAAACAGTTGCAATCGAAAGCAGCTGCGAGCTAGAGTGAGAGAGAAAGCTGTAAGAAATTGCTTTCAGATAAGGCAGAGCGAGAGGAAGAGAGCGTGAGAGAGAGACAGAGAAAGAGTGAGAGCTAAAAAGTCATCAATTATTAGCTAAAACAGAGAAGAGTGAGAGAGAGAGAGAGAGAGAGAGAGACTGTGCATGCTTGCTGATAGATAGAAGAACTTGAAGACAGCGACAAATGCAGCAGATCGAGTGTGAGTGAGCGAGCGAGATAGCTAGCTGCGATCGCTTTCTCGCACAGAAACAACAAACTGACTTCAGTTGCAGCTCACTTCACTTCCCATTGCCTTTTACAGCTAAGCAAAGTGTTGCGATTGCTCTAATGCTGATTCCTTACTACGGCTTATGCTCATTAACAATCAAAGCCCAAACGAAATGGATCTCCCTCTCTGTGTGTGTGTGTGTGTGTGTGTGTGCAACCCTTTGGCAAATTACGTATAGCCAAAAGTCCAGTCGGCACAACCCCCTGGCACACACACGTAAAGTAATAATAATTTTTTGGCTTATCCTTATTATTACATAACGTATGCATACCTTTTTTTTCCTGCTGCTGTTGTTGTTGTTGCTGGACACACACGCTGACCAATCGTACATCAAAAATTAACCCACACACATAGAGCGAGATGTATGACCCTTTTTTATTTAACAATGTGTGCGTGTGTGTGTGTGAGCCATTGTTGTGGCCCATCCCCCACAACGCCCCCGCACAAGCCTTTAACGTGCGCTCTTTTGGTCACTTTGTGCGTGGGCCTTTTTTTTGGCAACATTTTTGAAATATACAACAACAAAGTAAATAATTAAGCATTACACTGACCAAATAGCACACACACACACACACACACACACACATGAGCTTGGGGGCGCTGTGTGGGCCAGTTCAAGTCAAAACACACACACACATGCATGCATGGGCCAGACAAATACAAATAAATATATAACTCATATATGTGGGCCGTACAAATAATGATTAGAAGTCCCTTCTCACACCCCAAAAACCCCAACTCCTGTCTGTGTGTGTGTGTGTGTGTGTGTGTGTGTATTTGGCTTTCGCTTTGTTTTTTATGCCTGTGTGTGTGTGTGTAATTTTTGACATTTTTATGCGGGCCTTAAACTAAAGGCAGACCGCCCAAAAAAATAAATAAAAAGCTTCTCAAAGTTAATGTGCCTAAAAGGGTGACAGGGCAGGAGACTCTGCATGTGTGTGTGAGTGTGCGTGTGTGTGCGTGTGTGTGTGTGTGTGTGTGTTACATAAATTTGACACTGTAAAATCTAACAGAAATTAATGATTTTTATTTGTCTGCCCAGGTACAGTTGTGCACAAAAATAGCAAATATGCGAAGCCCAAAAAATAACCCGTGTTAATAATCAGCCCAAGACCAAGCCAGGGATATGTGAGCGCTCTCTCTCTCTCTCTCTCTCTTTTAGTGGAGCTTAACAAAGGGCGCATAATGCAAAGATATAATTCATAGCCTAGCCCAAGGCGCTCTCCATTTGTATGTGTGTGTGTGTTTAGTAATGAGGCCTAATTAAATAAGCATGAAGAAATGCCAACATATTCGCCTTAGCTGCCAAACTAAATGCTTAAGCAGTCGCAAAAATCAATGGGGTGGTGGGAAGGGTTTGGGCCCGGGTCTGTCTCTGTCTCTGTCTCTGTCTCTGTCTGTGGGTGCTTCGAGAGTTGTGCTGTTGTGCTATCTATCAAATCTTTAATTAAGCCGAAAATTAAGCAATTTATTTTGTTGCTTGGCGAAGACGAAGACGCCGAGGCTGGTGAAAGCCTTTTGGCGTTGCCATCCTTTAGCATTTTACAATTTCAATCAAAATTTCCAATCAATGTCAATTCATTATGCTCCAAGGCAGCAAGACTATAAGGACAGCCGCAAAAGGTGCGACTCCTTGCCCCGCACGCTTAGCTTAGCAAAAGGCACCAAGGCAACGGCGTCTGATCGAAGCGCTTGGGGTAAAAGCAACCCTGAGCAGGCGATGGAAACACGGCGCTGGCATTTTTAATGAAAGCCACGCACAAAGTTCCCTGTCAAGTTTTGCCTAATCAAAATCGACAACATTTTATAGTTTGGCCGGAAAGACGGCCAAGGAGGACGACAAGGAGACAGTCAGACAGCTAGATGAGGGGGCGTGGCAGCAAGTGTGTGACAAACAAATATTTGAAAACGTAAATCAGAAATCTTTCACTTTCACTTTCACTTTCATTTGGCAATCCTTTTATGCCCTTTTACTGATGTGGGCGGCGGGTGTGGTGGAGGCGTGGCTGGCAAGGGTAGCTCGATTCGAGTCTCGTTCGGGACAAAATCGAAAAACATTTCGTGTATTAAAACCGAAACGAATTAATTTAATTAATTACAATCATGTCTTATTAGAGACGTATGAAGACGACGTCGACATCGACAAAGACGACGTGGCTCCTGCTACCGGATGGGGGTGGGGGGGGGGGGGGGGGGGGGGGGCTGTTGGGGCGGGGCACATGCAGAGCTGAAAGACAATTTGTTGTTGTTGTTGTTGTTGTTGCCAAAGAGTTGCTTTTGCTTTTGTTTCAAATGTTGTTGTTCAGGGCGCATAGGCATGAGCCTGGCGATATTGCTTTAGGGGTGAGCGCTCAGAGCTCTGCATGGGACGGGGGCAGGGCGGCGGCAGCCCCGATGCGTAATAGCGTATATTTTATGCTCACATCATTTATAAATGCCTGATTTGTTATTTACAAAACGAGACAAGTTGCGGCATTCTGGATTGTATGGCATTTCGCTTGGGGACTGAGCGAACTTTCTGTTGTCTAGCTACGATATGTGCATGTGATTGAAGCAAGTGTATGTGTATGTGTGTGTGTGTGTGTGTGTGTGGGTGTGTTGCCACTTAATTTGAATTTGAGTAATTGCCAAGATGCCGGCGTGTCTTGTGGCTAACAATAATGGGCTAACAGCTAACATAGTTGCAAGCAAACAGTTGAGTAGTTAACAGCGATTTAACATAGTTTGTATACACATATACATAACAGTGAGTTAACATAGCTTGAATGTGCTCACAATTGGTGTTTGGCTTTAAGCTGGCGCTCAATAGCTTCAAGCATGCTCTCAACATTTACAGCTAGTTAACACCGAGCTAACATTGGCTGCTCAAATATTATTTAACAGAGATTTAGCGAGCTTTATCGAACACAATTCGCCTTTTTCACATTTTAGTTTAAATAAAAAGAAGATTGCTTTAACATTTAGCTAACATTGCATTAACAGCCTGTTAACAGCGTGTTAACAGCGTGTGTACCTATTTCTAAATATCTTCAAGAATAAATTGCTTCATATGCCCTCAACACTTAGTTAACATATGATATACAGCTGGTTAACAGCGCCTTAACATTCCACATTAACTAGAATTTGTCTGCAATTCGTTTAGACGCCATTTAGCAATCTGATTCCACAGCCTCCACATGACGCATACGCAATATTTATTGGCAACAGTCAACAAGAGCAAATGCAAGCCAAATACGACTTCATATAGATTACTGCGTGTGTCTGTGTGTGTGTGTGTGTGTGCCTGTCTATATATCAGACATGCTGCATACTTCTTTTTACACTTTGTTGCCATTGTTGCTGTTGTTGTTGTTGTTGTTAATTAATTTCTGTAAAAATATTTATTATTATTAGTCGGCCAGCGACTGCAAAACGGCAATGCACTCATCAGCGCCCAGACAGACAAAGTGCGCGACTGACTGAGCAAGAGTAAGCGAGCGAGAGAGCGCGAGAGAGAGAGAGAGCGAGATAGAGAGTGGGAGCGTGTGAGCATTACACTAGCAGATCCCTCACTCTACCTCTACGTCGCTCTCTCTCACTCAACATCTTTCTCCATCTCTCTCTCTCACTCAACATCTTTCTCCATCTCTCTCTCTCTCCATCTCTCTCTTTTTTTCGCTATATTTCCATCACCTGCCGCGCTCCGCTCTCAACGACTTGACTGTCACTAAACGGCCCATCTAACTGCAATGCTTCATAGAAATTTCGTTTGTGTGCTGAGCTGACTCGGGAACGTGTATCGGCAAGGGAGCGAGCATGGGGTCTCTGGCTAGGCTAACCTAGCTAGGTTAGCTAGCTGGCTGGCTGGCTGGCTGGCTGGCTGGCTGACTTATTTTTACAAAAACAATGAACGTTCAGACGGACGCAAATCACAAAATGAAAATCGAAAACTGCATGGTTCTATATATTGTGCGATATATCTAGATATATCGTGTGTGTGTGTGTGTGTATAAAATCTGTGCACACAGCTATCTATATGAATATGTAGAAATATATTTATATATATATTTAAAATGCATATAGATTTGTATTTGGCTTATGGCAACAACAAATTTGCACTCCAACAGACGTTGATGTCGTCGTTGTCGTTGTCAATGTTGTTGCTGCTGTTGCTGTTGTCGAGCCAGTCAGTCAGTCAGCCGCGTCGGCCGCTGCCCCATGCCAGATCCCCTAGATGCCGCCCCCCAATCCTCTGTCGCTCCTCGCTCCCACTCGCCTTGTCACCCCTTTGTGCGACTATAAAAATAGGCAAATAATTATTTAAGAATTTCTTGATTAATTGGCAGCCTTGTTGTTGTTGTTGCTGCTGCTGTTGCTGTTGCTGCTGTTGTTTTTTTTTTTTTCGTTTCTGTTGGCAGCAACAGAGCAATTTTAGCCAACACTTGATTGCATTTTCAATTGTTTGCCGTTATGCATTTTTGCCAATAATTTACATAAATGGCATCCTCGCATAGTTTTTGGCATAAACAACATGACAAGGGGAAGCATAGAGGGGAAGCATAGAAGGGAAGCAGAGCAGCAGCAGCAGCAGCAGCGGCAGCAGCAACTGTTATTGTTGTTGCTAGTCAAGGCAGCAGTTGAAGTTGCAAGTGAATCCAATTTAAAATTGAAAAAAAATAGAACTGAAGAAAGGCAAAAGCTTTTTAGTGACAGCAAGAACAAAGAGTGAGGATAGGGATGGAGAGAGGGAGAGAGCGAGGGAGGGAGAGAGGGTGGGAGAGAGAGGGAGAGAGAGCCTTAATATGCTTCAGATATTTGCCCTATATATTAAGTGAACTTTAAGCAACTTTGGCAAGTAAAAGTTTTACTTTAAAGCTTTAACAACTTTAAGCCGGCAGCATAAAAGCTTTTCCCCAATACACATTTTGAATTGACTATGCTTCTAAGCAGAGCTTTAAGTGAAGCTCAAGCTTAATCTTAAGTGAGTTTTAAGTGCATATAAATATAAATAAAGAATAATGAGTGTTATTCAAGGAAAACATTCTATCTAATTTGCTAACTAGCTAAGCGAAAAGTCTGACAATTTAAGTATTTAGTTGAAGTCCTTGGAGTAAGCTTTAAGTGAAAGCTTAGTCAAGCTTTGGCTTCATTTGGAAAGCAATTGATTTCAAATACTTTATGGAACTTATTTAACTCTATACACATCTTTCTTCGCAGCTTCATTGATTGTGCAACCTTCATTTGCTTTGTTATCCTTATTGCTGATCATCGGATCGTGCGTCGAGTTGACTAACCTGTCTCGCCTAGAGACAGTCAACACCTCTCACTCTGCAGCATATTGCTAACATTGGAGCAGTTCGCACTCTCTGCACAGTCTATGCACCAATTAGCATATTTTATATCAATTCCTGTCATACATTCCACACCTTGCCAACAACGTGCGTTTGTCGTCGTCGTCGTCGTCGTCGTTGTCGTCGTTGCTGTTGCCGCCCAAACAATTCGCAAGGCAACCAGCACAAAGGCTTCATTCTACCTCGCTCACGTTCTCTCTGCCTCTCCTTCTCCCACTCTGTCTCTCTCTCTCTCTCTCACTCTCTTTGGCTGTCTATATATATATATGTATGTGTATGTGTGTCTCGTTTATTTTTATCAACTGTAGTTTGGGCTTTTTGCGAGACACTAAAAGAGAGAGAGAGAGTGGGAGAGAGAGTGGGCGAGGAAGGGGAAGAGAGAATCTGCAATTGCCACAGTCACATTCACATTCACATTCACATTCACACATTCACATTCACACATTCACATTCACACATTCACAGATTCATCTTGTCGTTCCGCATAAATAACTGTCGCAGTGCCTCCATTTGCCCCCTCAATGTCTGGCAGTTTGTCTATATGTCTGCGTGCATGCATTATTTCATTAAAGTATTACAATATTAATTCGATTTTCACTAATTGACAAGAAGAAGAAGAAGCAGAGCCACAGACTCGCTCAGTTCCAGCATTGCTTTGTCTGTCTGTATTCCTCTCTCACTCTCTGTATGTTGATCATCATCATCATCATTGTCATCATCATCATCATTGTCATCGTCATCGTCATCATTTGTCGCTGGCTTTTGGCTCTTCATCTTTGTCATTGCCTATTCCTTGTCACAAAATCAGCTTCGTGCTTCGTGGACTGCGCCCCAAAAAGATGTTCAGCTCTGGCCCCCCAGTATATAAGTTGTTGACCTGATTCCCGGGTCCAGTCCTGCTAGGCCTGCATGGCCCACTTGCAAGCCACCCAGCGCGGCTCAGCTGCCACGCCCCAAACCACTCACAGACGCCTTTTCTTTGCTTACCTTTGTATATATATATATATTATTTTTTTTGGCTTTTCTCCTTTCTGACGCAAAAACAACAAATAAAAAAGGAAAAGTAAAACAAAAGCACGCCCACACACACACACAGCAACTGGCGAAAAATGCGCGCGCGAAAATAATAATAATAATAAAGGAATAAAAACAAATAAAAAGCAACAAGAGCGAAATTTTCGCGCGCTGCCGCCGCTGCTGCTCCATGGACAGAGGCGAATGCGTGTGGTAGTTGTGGGCGTGTGCCGGGAGGTGTGTGTGAGTGTGTGTGTGTGTGTGTGTGTGTGTGTGTGTGTGTGTGTGTGTGTGCATGTGTGTGCGTTTGAGGGTGGGGTTGGGGCCATGTGTCTGTTGCGGTTTTCATGTTGTGCGTAGCTGTCGTAGCCCCCGACAAACTGTTGCTGCCGCACCCAGTAGGACCCAAGCACATGCCAAATATGCTTACCGGCAGCAGTAGGTGCATGGCAAAGCTCAAGTAACTGTTCCATTATATTACAGATATTCTTTTATGCTATAAATATGCTATATCTCATTAATATTTCTTTCTTTACGCTCTTCCTCTCACTTTGCTTAACTTTGCTAATACTCTCTCGCGAACTGAGTCCAACTGGGTTGCTTTTGTTGCTGTCTTGGCATTTGCCTTCTGGTTGGCATGTTTGGCATTCTCATGTTTGCATTGTTGTTGTTGCTGTTGTTGCTGGCTGACCCCACAAAGTACAAATCAATTGCATGTGTGAGTGTGTGTGTGTGTGTGTGTGTGTGTGTGACTGTTTGTGTTTGTATGTGGCCCGCGAGTGTATCATCATCAACACCACCCAGCATCATCATCTGCACATCACACACACACACACACACACACACACACACAACGGCAGCCACGTGCGGCTTGGTCAATGCCAGCCGGCCGGCCTTGTCGTCTGTCTGAAAATTGTGTCAATTGCAGTGCCCAGTGGCCTGTCTGCACAGTACAACACGCCCACACCTAGCCACACACAAACACATACACTAGCCCCACCAGCGACCCCAACATGCACCCCTGCCCCTGCCATTCCCTGCCACCCCTTCCATACACCTGCCAGGCAGTGTCAACAACATGCGCAGGCCGCGCAAAAATGTTGCACGCATTCACCTCTGCTTAGCTCTCCCGCACTCCTCCCCCTCCCCCCACTCGAAAATTTGAAAGTCTTGTCAAACCACAAATTGCCCAGAATTTTAAAGTATTTAATGTTAAAGTAGCTGAAATTGCCTTGACTTGCAATATACATATATAACTTATATCATATATATGAGTCGGGAATTAGCTGCCCTCTAGCAGAGAACTTTGATCTGAGATCTATGCTAAAAATGTTCTTTTGAGCCAGTTCTTTATTGATATATATAGTGAAATACCTTTGGCAGTTCTGCTGCTCTCGCTGCTTTGGCTTGGATGCCGCAAACCTTTGTACTCAACAAAACTGTCATCAGTTGCAGCTTAGCCACGCCTCTTGCCAGCCACAAAAGCTAAGACGTTGCTGCAATTGTTGCAGACATATCAACTCACTCCCCCCCCACACACACACACACACACTCACGCCCCACACTCACTGCCCTCTCTCTATTAATGTGCGTGTAAAGTTCTAACTTTCTGCCTCACTCTCTGCAGCTCTTGCGTTTGTGACTTGCGGTCTCTGTTTCCGGCAGCCTCCTGCTATTGCTGCTGCTGCTGCTGCTGCTGCTGCTGCTGCCACTTGGCTGTCTGCAACAGCAACCGACAACTGGCAACGGCAACTGACAGTCAAGCTCTTGCTGTGAGCCGCGCATTCGCCTCTGACCTTCAGCATAAATCAAATCAAAATCGATGCTCCCACGCATTTTGCCAGTTTAATGCGGCTGATCAGCGAAACAATGCCAAATACAATATATATATATTTATATATGTATATGTATATATATAAAGCGAGACAAGCGCTTAATTTAATTTCCTCTCAAAGCACATAGAGACAGAGGCACAGGGCACAAGAATCGGGGCCACAATTTTTGTGAAATTCGATCGAAAGAATTATGTCGAAAGCGAACAGCAATAACAACAACAACAACAACAATAACAAAAGGCAACGAATCAGTCAAAGCTCTTTACGCTTTTTTTTTCCATATCGGCGGGCAACAGGAAATCCATGTTTATGTTTAAATTAATAATAAAAGAGCAAAAACAAAAAAATACTTAAAATATATATATATATAAATATAGGGAATATATATATTTGTATATATATATATATATATATATACATATATTTGCTTGTAAAGAGTTCTCTGTGGGTTTTCGGCTATTGGGATATCAATTGAGAGAAATTGAAATGTAAGCACTCGCTGCTGATGCTGGCGTCGCTGCCAGCGTCGCCGCTGCCGTCTTGGCTATATTATGCGGGGCATGCGACGCATTAATACAATAAATTATATTATGGCTCTTCCTGTTTGCACGATAAACGAAGCGAAGCTACAGAAAAAAAAAAAAAATTGAATTGAACGTTTGTCGCTCTTTGCCTGCTGATCGTCGTCGTCAATGGGGCATGCAGCAGGGCAGCGGCGGGGGGGACGATGGTGGTGCGGGTGTCAAGGGGTTTGCCATAATGAAGTCGATGATGATAATAATGCGTCGTCGTCGTTGTCGTCTGTTGCTTGTGTTGTTGTTGTTGTTGTTGGGCTGATCTTGTGCGTCTGATTTGTGCAAATAATTGAAATTTGCATATAATGAATGCAAGCGAGCAGGGCACAGGGCACGGGGCACGGGGCACAGGCACTCTGCGGGGGCGTCTCACAAAATGAGAGACTAGCCAAGCTGAGCTGCACAGTAGCCGCAATCAGAGTGGCTTAAAGCTAAAGGTAGCTCTGGCTAAGGCTCGCTGCGTCTATTGTCAGCTGGCACATAAATTACATTTAAGGCGACGCTTGTAACAAAGAGAGAGAGTGAGAGAGAGAGAGAGAGAGAGAGAGAGAGAGCGGAGAACGCTAAATTCATTCACCAAAAAAAAGAAGAGTGTGGAGAGTGCAGAGAAATCTGCTGCAGCAGCCTTGAAACTGGCTGAAACGTTAAAGTCTGATGATCTTGATCATCGGCTTGCCATATTATCATAATCAGAATCATGATGAAGTTGCGCCTACTTTCGCGTGGGCGTGCGCGTGGGCGTGTTGTCTGCCTCTTGTTGTCAAGGGCTGGTCGCAGTTGTTGTTGTTGTTGTTGTTGTTGCTGCTAATGGCAGGCAGACGAGACAAGTTTTGACATATTTTTTGTTGTGCAGCTGTCTGTGTGTGCGTGTGTGTGTGTGTGTGTGTGCCGCATTGATGATGAGGACATGAATGAAACGCAAATGAATGAATGTGCCCAGGCCCAGGCTCAGGCTCAGACAGAGGCAACAGCAAAGGCAAAGGCAAAGGCACATTCAGTTTGGCTCACTTGAAGTCGCGGCAGACAGCTAACCAGGCCCAGGCCCAGGCTCAGGCTCAGGCCCAGGCAACGCGCAGTTATTATCATTATTATGTGCCAAATAAATCGCTATAAAGCAGTTCTAAAGAACAAAATCTTCAGCAGTTTTTTTTTATTGTTTATTATGTGACTTACGTGTGTGGGTAACCCAGTTGCCTAAATTATGTAGTTTTTCTATAGTTCTATTTGTTGCAATTACCTGTGAAAGAGACAGAGAGAGAGGGAGAGGTGGTTTTAGTTTTATGTTGCATAAGAGAAATTAATTCATTTAAAATATATACAAAAATACTTTATATACTACAGTTAATATACTAAGAAATATACAAAAATACTTAAAATACTGTAGCTTGAAAGTTGAATAAAAAATTTAAGTTTACATAAGAAACTGTGCCTAAAGCTTGAAAAGAAACTTAGTAAACATTTTTAAGAAATAAAAAAAAAAATAATATGAAATATGAAAATGTGTTAAAAAATAATAATAAATAGACCAAATTCAACAAAAATATATAAAAACTTGTTAATTAATTTATTTTTATATTTTTAAGTGACATTTAGAAATTTAAAATTGTAATTAAAAATATAAAAATAAAAAACACATAAAAAAGAATTACTTAAAAATTAAAAAATTAATAAAAATTAAAAAATAAAAAATGTATAATTATAATTGTAATAAAAAAAAAAAAATTAACTATATACAAAAATTACTTAAAATTTTAAAAATAAATAAATACATAAAAAATTGCAATTAATAAATAACATCAAATTTAAATGTTAAAAAATAAATTTACATGTACCTAAAAAAATTAAATATAAAAGAAAGGATAAATACATAAAAAAAAAAACAATAAAAAATTAAATAAAAAAAAATTATAAGATGTAAAAAAATATAATATAAAGTATGCATGTCAAATATAATACATAAAAAAATACATATGTATACATACATATATTTTAATATAAATATTTAAAGTTAGATCTTAAGTTTTTAAAAAAAGTTCATATATTTTGGCCTAAAATCTTTAGACTTTATGAAATTTGCATATATTTTGGACTGCAATTGGGATTTTGTTCTAAATTATAAATAAATATAAAATAAATATAAATAAAATGTACTGATATACTTAATCTTTATGTAGAATATATCTTGCGTTAAATCTAAATATTTTTTTTAAGCAAAAGTCGAAAGTCAAGTCGAAAATTCTTAGCTCAAAGGCACAGCAAATTGTTTGCATTAATCAATCTATGTATGTATGTATTTATATTTGTTTATATACATATACATATATGTGATAGATGACTATATAGAGCATATGTTCCATTAGTAAGAACATTAGTAAGAACATATGCTCTATATAGTCTAGAGTTCGAGAGTTTTCCTTAAGCAATTCTTCTTTGAGCAATTGTTGCGCTAAAACCTTAACTAAAATTAAGCAGAAATTACAAATCGATTTATAGAAATATAATTATATCTTTGCATATATATGAATAAATATATATATATATAGATATATATATATATATGCATTTGTATTTACAGTATAGAGCTGTTGGTATTTCGCTTCAGAGCGCGAATGTTTCTCGTCTTTCTTCTTTTTTTTTTTGTCTTTTTTTTTTTTTTTTTTTTTTTTTTGTATACTGAGCACGGGACACGTCGGTAGCCGATTAAAACGCGTCAAATAACAATTAACAACTGATGCAGATAATCAGTGTACAAAAAATTCTGAACGCGAAAACTTCTACACACACACACACACGTCGGGAGAGAGAGAAATACATGCACACACGCATGTCAGCAGCATTTGTGATAAACGACAAAATGGAATCAAATCTAAAGCTCCAAAAAAAAAAAAATACTAAAGAAAAAAAAAGAGATTTATATATGCTCTATAAGTATATGTACGATATGTGTACATATAATAGCAGCAGCTACTGTCTGTATGCCTCTGTGTGTGTATATGTATGTGTGTGTGTGTGTGTGTAGATTTTAGTTAACACCATATAGTGCTGTGCGGAATAACAAAAGAGAACAAATACATCATCATCATCATAATTATAAAATTAAATGCTTCTTGCTTTGCTTGTTTTCTACAAAACAAATTTTATCAATTTTATTTGTGGCAGCACAAATGTGCGGGGGGCGGGGGGCTAAAGAGGGGGGGGCGTGCCTTAGCCACGTCTTTGGTATGGCTGGCTTGTCAGGTGTTATAAGCGCCATAAATTGTTCAGAGTCGACGTTTATACGTAGTATTACGCGCATTTAGTGCTGCATTTCGGGAGTGTGTGGCAACGTTTAAATATTGCTAAAGATAATGTGACTGTATGTGTGTGTGTGTGTGTGTGTAGAATACGGAATAATACAGAATACACAGATTCGAATGTATGCTCAAGATATCGCCACCACAAAATAGCTGCCATATTTATATAGAGACGTAATCAAGTCAGTCCGTCAAGTCGGTCGAGTCAGCCAACCAAACAAACCAAAGCCCCACTGATTACTGTCTATTGGTTGCCGTGTACCTCGGCGACATTTCAACAGTTATATGTATAGCTCTATACAGTTATAGATATAGACGTATGTAGCTACAGTTAAGTATTATATATATATATATATAAAGATAAGATTCTCTTATCTCTATATAGAATGAGTGCTTGGTGTTCAAACAAATAGGTGTATAAATAAACGGATGATACAGATAACGCATTACCCCCCACCCCACCCCAACAAAAACAAAATGGCATGCAGCTAGATATCTGTATATACATATATATAGATACAGATACAGATACAGATATAGATATAGATATAGATATAGGCAAAGCTATAGCTATATCAGTTAATCGCACACACACAATTGTCATAAATTGTTTAGTTGTTGTCTAAACATGTTGAAAGATTTATGTGTCATATAAAAAAAAAAAAAAAAAAGGCACTGTATGTATAATCATATAATGATTTGTAAGAAATCGGCCAGCTATATATATATATATATATCATATGTTTACATAGGCTATAGATACGGTTAGGCAATAGCGTCAGTTAGTTAGTTATTAAGTGCCAAACCTTGAGCTACTTTGCGGATATACCAAAGTATCTGTAGCTGTATCTATATCTGTAGCTGTATCTGTATCTATATCTGTATCTAGCTTCGCCATAGTGCGTAGTTTCTGTGTGTAGAGATTGTCAGTTTATGGGGACATGGGCAATTTGTGGATCAGTGGATCATTATGCATCTATATGATATGCTTGTGTGTGTGTGTGTGTGTGTGTCAACTGTACTAAAAGCTATGATTATCGAGTGGAGAGCAGTGTAGACTTGTGAAGTGCGGCGTACGAAAAAACACGGTTTCAGCTCATTGGCAACTGTACTTCTATTAAATGTTGAGTAGAGACTTGTGTAGACTTATGGAGACTTTTAGCAATATATGAAATATTAAGTAAATTGATATTTTCAATTATTTTTTTGTTGTTTTTGGCCATAATTAAGCAGTGGAGAGTAGTGTAGACTTGTGGAGACTTGTTGAAACATGTTAAATAGTAAGTATGAAGCCATTTTTGGTTATGTTTTTTACTCTTGTAGGCAAAGCTAAGGAGTGGAGAGTCGTTAGAATTTGTGGAGACTAATGGCAAGCTAAGGAAATTACGCATTTAGTGCTTTTAGGTCTGAGTCTGAGCTGAATTAGCAGAAAGTAGCGAGTTGAGAGTAGTGTAGACATGTGAAGCGTAGTGTAGACTTATATGAAGACTTGGAAATGCTCATATTAATCAAAGAGTAGTTTAGCTTGTTGGCTGCTGTAGAGTTTTGAAAGTACATAAAAACTTCCCTTTGCATGCAAATTTATATATGTATGCGGACGTATAGCAGCTGGCATAAGCTACGTCGTAAAGCGCCCAATTTAGGGAAAACTTTAAACCAATACGAACTGACAGCTCTCAATGGCACACACACACACAGACAAAGGTAGGTGTGAGGGTTCATGCTCGTACACTGGCCAGCGCCCAATACCAAAAAACGAACTAGAAAAAAAAAACCTGGAAGCAGAGCAGAAATATATATCTATATATATATACATATATCTGTGTATGGCTTTATATATGTATATATCTATACACACAATATGTATTGAGCGCATGTTTATGTATAGCATGTGTATAGATACGTATATATACACACACACACACATATAAATCTTTACATATATATTTATATATATAATCCCTACAATAAAATGGGGCGGAGCACAAGTGGCAGCAGAGCAAGAAAAAAAAAAGTCAGTAAAATAAGCAGAAAGCACAAAAAAAACGAAGCGAGAAATGAAAAGCAAAAGAAAAATCTGCCAAGTGAAAAGAAATTGGAGTCGCAGTCAGCAGAGGCAGAGCCAGAGGGGATGCTGCTGAATGGAAGGCAGCAGCAAATCCTGATGCTCCAAGCGTGGCTCTATCTCTCAATGTATGCGTGTGTGTGTGTTAGTGTGCGAGCACTCGAATAAAATCGAATAAGCATAAAAACGCATGCCATATAATATGTACGTATGCGTGTGTCTCTCTATGTGTGTGTGTGTGTGATGCTCTCTGTCGCTGTAAGTATATAAGCTGAAGCTTTTGCTGCTGCCACTGCGCCTGTGTGTGTGTGTGTGTGTGAGTATCTTCGTATGGGATACACACGTCTAAGCTGTTGGCTTTGGCTCTGGATTTGGGTTGGCTGCGCCTCGAACGCATATTCAATAATGACATAAATAACAAGACACACACACACACTCGCGCGCATACATACATACATACATATGGCACCTAAAAGCAGGCTACTCTTTGCCCACTCGCCTGCCTTTTCGCACAGTGTATTGCGTGCACTTGATAGCATTTCTTTCTTGAGCTCTTCCTCTCTTCCTTTTATTTGCTTCAGTTTCCTTTTTTTTTGTATTTATTCCTTACACATATACATAATGTATAATATATATAGATATGTATATATATTGACGCTCGAACTACCGCAACGCCTCCTGCCAGCGTTATTTTCGGCCCACCCCTGTGCTACTCAACGCTGGTTGGGCGCAAAAAAAAAAAAAAAAAAGGAAAAACTTGTCAACCTTTAGCCAAACCCGCCGCCCTTCAATTCGAAGACCCCCCACAAAAAAAAAAATCTACAACATCAACAAAAAAAAAAACCCGACGAAGGGCATTGAGTCTATATGTGTGCCCGCGAGAGAGAGAGCGAGAGAGAGTGAGAGAAAGAGAGCGGCAGGCGAACACGACGACACGAAGCAGCGCCCCAGCCCTAGAAGTTGTTGTTGGTGCTGCTGCGACGCCGACGCCAGCGTTGGCGCTGCTGCCGTTGATGGCTTCCCAATCGAAATCGATGTTGGTATGTATTACGTTTTCTTCTTCCACCTTTTTTTTTTTCGCTTTTTCTTTTTTTCGGCAACCACCCGTGGCAAAGCAAAAAAGCAAAAAAAAAAGTTCTTTGGCGCTCTCTCACTCTCTGCCACTCACACCATTGCGCTCTTTCTCTCATGCTCATTCGGTTTGTGCTCAATAGGAACACAACAGTAAAATAAAGAAATAGCGTTCCTTTGGCGTGCTTTAAGACAACGCTTTAAGGCGCCGTTAACGCTGCTCTCAGTGGCTGCTGTCGCGGCTGCTTTGCTGCTGCTACTGCTGCTGTCGCTGCCGTCGCTGCTGCATTGAGCCGAGTGAAAGTGGCGCTGGCGTTTTTATGGCAGTCTGGCTGCTGATTTTCTGTTCCCCACTCATTTTTATAAAAATTCAATACATGCGCTAAAGGGAGAAAAGGACGACAACTGCGCCCAGAGAGAGCGACGATGAAAAAAATCGTCAAGTAAAACGAAACAAAAAAAAAAAAAAAGAAAAAAAAAGGAATGCCGTACACACATACATATATCAAATTGGATTGGATTGGTTTTGGGTTCTTCGGTGGGGTAAAGTGGCGTCGATGATTATTGGGTGGTGCTTGGCTACTATTTATTGTTGTTGTTGTTGTTGCTTGCCGATTGGTCTGCCAGGGGGGGGGGGGGGGGGGGGGAGAGCATGCTTCATTTAACATGTATTGGCAGCCATTGGGCGCTACTTGGCAGGTAACGGTTCTTCGCTGCTGCTGCTGTTGAGTTTTTTCGTTTGCTTTTGCGTTTTGCTGCTCGGCTCACATAAAAATTGAGCGTCAATTGAATTCGATTGGGCGAACGCGACGCACGAGCGAGCGTGCGTGTGTATGTGTGTGTGCGTGTGTAGGGGGCCAATGCGAAAAAAAGAGGCAACAGCAGCTGCAGCAGCTGTGGGTAGTAGCAAATGCTGTTAACCTTTAGCACATAGTCACACGCATACGCATACGCACACGCACACGCACTGCTGTGTGTGTGTGTGTATGGATTGCTTTCAATATTATTGGCAACGCCTTTTCGCCTCGCTTTATGTACAACAGCGGCACTTGTATTGGTATTATCGAAACGACTTGCGATTGGTTTTCGCTGCGTACGCGCGCCTGTGTGTATGTGCGTGTGTGTGTGTGTGTGTGTGTGTGTGTGTGTGCGATATGACCAATGCTCAACTAACTACAGCTACGAATCATCATCGAATAAACATTGAATTTCTCACATATCATTTATATTAGTGATAAAAAATGAAAACATTCAATGGCATTGCAGAAATCATTTGCGAATATTTTCCCATGACTCAATTGGCGCTAAATGATATTTTGCTTATCTTTTAATGCGCAGCGCTGCCAATGATTCAGATATAGGCAAGAAATAATGTATGTGTATGTATATATACAAATGTACATATATGTACATATATTGTCACATATTTATGCTTAGTTTGTGATTCATTGATTTCACAATTTCATACAAATATTTATCATGAAAAATGTAAACAAATAAATTTACAAAAAAATATAAATTAAATATAAATAAATGCAATACATATTATTACATGTTAAGCATTTATATAACATAATTTTATAAAATATATAGAATATAAAAAATATATATTCAACATCTCTCATTCTATTCAGAAAGAAACAACAAGAAAGCAAACACACAGCAAGAGGTTTTTTTTTTTTTTTTTTTTTTTAGAGTTGCAGATCTCAAAACGGCAAATTCACATACATATATACATGCATTCATGCTCGCACACGCACGCTCATGCACGCACACGCATGGATGAAGATCTTGAAAAAACCCAAAAACTCAGATCGTTGCTGTCGGTGTGTATGGGAGGGTGGAGTTCGTTGAGAACAGTTACAATTTATTACAGTTTCAGTTTTTTTTTTACATTTTTTTTTCCCAAAGCATGAGTGAGCGTGACTTTTAAGAAATGCTCAACGGGTTCGAGCAAGCTCTCTTATTTGAATATATGATAATAAATATGTACATATGTACATATATACATACATATAATCCAAAATGTAGAAACAGCAAAAAATATATTTATGAGTATTAATTAATTAATACAAATTGAATTGATAATATTAATATTTGTAAATATAATTATATATTAATTTGTAAATGAAAAGCTTTTAAAAAGTTTAGATTTAAGAAATCTTAGCAATGTAAAAGAAAAAGAATTACAAAATTCATTGAAATAAATTTTTTAGATTACTTTAAACTTAATATGACAAGTAAATAAAATATATTATAATTATGTTTGAAAAGTTTAATTCAATATTTTATAATTAACTAATTATTTAATCTTGTACAATAATATAATTAGATTATTTAATATGTAAAATTTTAATTCCCATTTAATAAAATATTTAAACTAATTCAAAGAATTTATTTGATAAGCGCAAATGTTCTCAGCGACACTTGAAGCAAAATCCTGGCTAAAACCTAGAATAAACGAGCTCACACACACACACACACATACATATGCGCGTCCATATATGTACATGTACATGTATGTATGTGTTTATGTAAGCACGTGTCCATTGGCGCCGCCCGAAAGCCTCCGCTCAACTCCACACACAGCGATCGACCACATTCCACTCGGTCGGGGGCTGCAAGTCAATATATTTAACAGGCTAAGGCTGCCAATGTGTGTATCACACACACTCACACAAGCGCACGCAGCGACACATACGCCACATACCCACACACACACACACACACACGCGCGCACACACACGTTCGTCTGGGCAGGCGAACGAATCAGCCAGTACAAGTGGCCGTGTGTGTGAGTCTGTGTCTGTGTTTGTGTGCGCGCCAGTCAATAACATCCAATCAGGTTTGTTAAAAATCTATCTATATATGATGTTCATGATGACGGCGACGCAGTCGATGTCCGCACACACACACACACAAGCACTCAAACAGAAGAGAGAGCGTCGCTCAACGACGGCGACGTCGACCCCTTGCCAAAGAACTGGCTCAGCTTAGCTCAGCGCAGCTCAGAGTGCAGGATACACTGTCGAACGTGCAGCGCTGCTGACGCGACGCTCCGCCCCGCCCCGCACCCAAGCGTGTGTGTGTGTGTGCGCCTCTTTCATTCATTTGCTCTGGCTCTACGTATCGAACACACATTGAACGTACACACACACACACACACACACACTGGCAGAGAGACGTATGTGTCTTATCAGCTGCAGCAACGCAGGGCCCGCTCTCTCACTCTCAGCAACACACTCACATACACACAGCCAGAGTGTTGTGTCGCGAGAGCGCAACACAATGCCTGCTCGCTCACTCACTCGCCTGCTGTGGCCAACGGAGGCTCGCTCGTTTCTCTCTCTCGCTCATTCGCTCGCTAGCTCGTTCGTTCGCTTACCACTCACACTCTTTCGTGCTCTCGTACGAACGCGCTCATCGCACATTCCACTCAATGCCCGTTTTGTATTGAGCTTTATTTTCGAGTGGTTTTGCTCAGCAGCCACTAAAATTTTATTTTCTTTTATTTGCTGCAGCTGACGTTGTTGTTGTTGCTGGTTGCAGTTTCTTGGCCAAAACTTGCAAGCCAAGTGCAGTGCGAGCGAGAGCGACAGTCACAGCAGGCGTCACAGCGACGTCGCGGCTTGCCTGAGTTTGAGTTCGTTTTCTTCATGTTTTTGTTTTGTTTTTTTTTTTTTTTTTGCAACTGTTGTTGTTGCTGCCTACTTGTTGTTGATTGATTTTCCATAATGTGAGCGCGAGCAGCAACTGCAACGCTCTCTAACTGTATATGCATGCGAATCTCTCTGTGTGTGAGTGGCAGCGTGTGCATGTGTGTGTGTGTGTGTGTGTGTGTGTGAGTGTATCGAACGCACAGCCAATAGCAAAAATTTCCAATTGCGTGCGATTTTCCAATCAAAATGGCACAAGCAAAAAAAACGAAGCGAAACATAAACGACAGCTGCGACGCCGCTGCCAACGCTGACAGCGGCAGCGGCAGCAGCAGCGCAAAGGGGCGTATGAGACAACGTACATACATGTGCCTGTGTGTGTGTGTGTATGCGAGGGATGCAAGCTCACACATACACATATGCGAATAAAATAAAAACGTATAAAAAAAAAGGAAGAAATATAACAGCAACTCCAGCACTCAAAAACGAATCGATGCGAACGAACGAGCGACCAACCGACCATGCCCAGCTCACCTCCCTCCCTCCCTAGCCGACCCCACCAATGAAGCATAGACCCTGGAGCCGAGCTGTGCTGTGCAGCTCTATGTGGCCATGGCTGTCAGAGGAGTTGGGTTAAGGGTTGATGGCGGGGGTCGCCGAGCGAAGGGACCGGCACATTGGGTGGCCATGCTGGGCTGGGCTGGGCTGGGCTAGGCTAGGCTAGGCGCACAGTCGGCGAATCTAACGGCCAGGGAAACTGGCGAAGAGGGATGGCGGAAGGGGGGGCTATCGAAGAGGGGGCAGCCGAGCGCAGCGACTTGTGCGCATCTCTGACATATTTCCAATATCATTGGTCGATAAATACCGAAGCAAACGAATCGAAACGAAACGAAATGTACGAAATGCCAGCAGGCAGGAGCATATAGAGCCCTACACACACACACACACACGCACACGCACACATATACATATACATATACACGGAAAAGGACATTGGGGCGCGTGAGCTAGAAAACCAAAAAAAAAAAAAGAAAAGCGACCAAAAATAAAAGAAATACGTTAAAAGGAGGCAAACATCGCATCGAGAGGGCTCCTACAGCTATGTAGCTAGATACATACATACATATACATATATATTATAGATGTATATACATATATATAATGTATAGTTATTTGTGGTCTCTGCTTGTAATCATTTTGATTACCGTTAGCGACCTTTCTATGTGATTCTCTGTTATACATTGAATAATTTAGTTTGATATTGAAATAGTTTAAATAAATTAAATGAATATTTATAGCATTTACTTTAACAAAATATATATAGAAATTCTGTTTAAAGTTATTTAGTATTATAAACACTAAATAAATAAATTATTAAACAAATTTTTGGCAAATGAAAATGCTTAAAAAGTAGTTCAAAGCATTTTTAGATCTCATACAACATTTTTTTTTTAGCTCTGTTTGCTAGCTAAAAAATATTATTAAATTTTGTATTTTGCATTTGTTATTTATTTTTTTCATTAACAATTTTCTTTTAATGAATTTTTATAAAATTCAATAGTTTTGTATTAAAACTCTTAGCTCATCGATTAATCTATCCTCTTCTATATAAATGATCTAAAGATCTAAAAATCCGCTTGAAAAATAAAGAAAGAGAAATCAAAGTGTTTATTGCTAGCTTTTATTATTCCAATAAATTCCTTTATCTCTCATAATATACTTCTGCTCACAATCGATTACTCCCGCTATCGATTACTATAGCTGTCTATCGATAACATGCAACAAATATCGATTGACCAAAGCAACGCCAGAGAAATGCAGCTGAAGCGAACTGCCAATAACATTCGCTAGCAGACATTCCTGACCTGAACTATGGCCAGGAACTGGGCGGGGCAGGGCCAAGCCAACGGGGCAGCTGCAGCGCGCTAGGGCTCGGCTGTTGCTAGTTGGGAGTCGGTGTCGACGCACTCAGAGCGTTGAATGCGGTGGCTTATGCCTAGCCTGATTGTAACTTGCTTCACGTTCTCGTCCTGTCGTCCTGCCGTCCTGCTGTCCTTCGTTCTCGTCGTCACAACGAGCCAAAGCCTGTGTGCAGGACGAAGTATGACGACGATGACGATGACGACGACGACGATGACGACGACGACGACGACGATGATGACGACGACGACGACGACGACAATGTCCTTTCACATTTGTCGTTTTAGCCGAGACGATGGCAGCAGCCAGGCAAAGCTCCTCTGGCTTCCCTCGCCGCCGTCTGCCGTTGGCTGCGCTGTCGCTGTCTCTGTGAGAGGGGCGCCGAATGCTGGGCGGTACGGAAGAAGCAGCAGCAGCAGCAGCAGCATCAGGGGCGGGACAGTGGTAGGCGGCAGGTCAGAAGAGCGTAGGGATGGGGCGCCGGAGGGGGGCGGGGGGACTTTGCTTGTCTGCTACGCTGTCTGCCCGACCCAAACTGCTGCCAATTTTTATGCGCTCCCTATTTTTATCCGAGTTTCGTTTCGTTCGGGTTTCCTTTTTGTTTTGCCTCCTCCTCGTCGTCGTCGTCGTTTTTTCTTTTCTTTCTTTTTTTTTCATATATCTTTGCTCCCTAGTTGGGAGCAGCCCCCCCTCGTTGCTGCCGCCTCTGCTGCCGCTGCTGCTGCTTCCCATTCAGCTGCTGCTGCTTTTATTTCATCTTCACTTTCGGGTTTCTGTCTCCTGTTTTATTCTTTTTTTCTTGCTTTCTTTTTCTTTTTGTTTTTTATGGGGCCGGCTGCTGTTTCTTTCTGACGCTCGTCGAATGTGTATAGATTTTTCTGGCTGGGTGGCTCTGGCTGTGGGAGGAGCCGTATATTTCGATTCAAGGATATTTCTCAATATGTGTAAAAAGAGAGTATACATATCTATATATATGTATGTATATATATGTATATGTACATTCAGCTATGTGCATATATAAATACACAAGCGAAATGAAGAAGCGAAAGAAAAGACAGGAAAAATTGCGAAAAGCTCTCAAGAGCTGGCTGGGCCGCAGTTTGGTTAGGGGCGCAGTTAGGGAGCCGCCGCTGCTGCTGCTGCTGCTGCTCTCAGTGTCTGTCTCTATCTGTGTGTGTGTGTGTGTGTGTGTGTGTGTGTGTGTGGGAGTGGTTGGGCGCTGCGAGGGCCTGGCTGCTGCTGCCTGTACTTGATTGCGCGCGTTAGCAAAAATGAAAATCGAGCAGCAAACGAGAAAAAAAAAAAACAAGAAATAAAAGGAAGAAAATCGCGGCATATAAGAAAAATTTATTTCTTTTTCGAGCGCGCAGGATTTTCTGCCATTTGTATATAGAGAGCACAGCTAGTGCTCTGTGTGTGTGTGTGTGTTTGTGTGTGTGTGTGTGTGTATGGATTGCTATGTGGCTGGCATTCTATGCACTAGCAATAAATCGCTTTTGCTGCTGCTGCCTTTGCTTCTTCTTCTTGCTTCTTCTATTTAATAAATGTTACCTTCTCTTCTTTACGTATTACTGCCACTAGCTACCTCTCTCTCTCTCTCTCTCACTCTTTAACTCTGCTTCTTCCATTCTCCGAATGTGTTTTTATATGATTGGTTAGCAATTCATTTTCAAGTGTAGCAAATACACTAAGCAAAAATAGCAAACTCTGATAAAAGCTTTTAGCGAGTTGAGTTGGAGATTTTTTTTTAACATTTTGCATAGTTATAATTATTGACTTAAGCTGCACTGAGCGAAACTGCTTAACTTATTATAAAAAATAAATAATATATATAAATGTATTGGAAAAAAAAATATTTAAATATTTATTTGCTATAAGAATTCCAATTAGATTTTTTCTTATGTTTTTCTTTTGGCTTTTTTTTTGGCATGTTGTAATCAAAGTTTATTATATAACAACTATATATACATATATATATATATATTTGATTAGTTTGCTGTTGGCTTCTTAGCTTTTGTGCCTTTTGTGTGTTCATCTGCGATCTTAGCTAAACATCCGGTGTTTAACAAACGCACAATGAGAAGCTCCACGAGCTAAGTTGACTTAAATCATCAACATATAGCTCTCGCTCCCTCTCTCTCTCTCTCTTGCTCCCTCTCTCTCTCTCGCTCTATTTATCTGACTGTCTGGCTATCATCTGCCTGTCTCTGGCCAGTTAGTCGTTAGTCAGATAATAATCATTAGTATGATCAATTGCGTAGCCAAAAAGAGTAAAACAAGACGCAGCCGATGATGAGGGGGATTGGTGGGGGATTAGAGGGGGGAGGGGGGCCTGAAAAAGTGTTGCGTTTAACTGGTAAATCAGTTTGGGCTTGGGTAGTTAGCCGCAGCGGACGTGGCGGCGGAAAGCCACTTAATTGAATTCGATTTGTAGACGCGTTCAAATGGAGCGAGTCCGCCGCTGCCATGTCAATGTAGAACAAACGGAAGTCCAAAAAATAAATTGAAAGCCATCCGCAGCACACACAGTTCAAGTCGCAAGCCGCAGTCGAAGTTTGTCGAAGTCGAAATCAAAGCAATCAGCGCAATGAAAACAAAAGGCAAACAACAACAAGAGTCGAACGACCAAATCGTCAGCTATAGCTAAAGATTTTTATAGTTGTTGTCTTCGTCTGTGTGTGTGTGTGTGTGTATGTGTGTGTGGGTAGACCCTGACGAAGCCGTCGTCGTCGTCGTCATCATCTCGTCTCGCTTCCTGTTTTCATCATAAAAAATCAAAGTAATAATGCGTGTACTTGCGTTTGCCACTTTATAGATTTATTAGGCACACACACACAGTCACACACACACACACACACACACACACACAGTCGCACAGTAATGCCCGCCACATGAGATTTTTATGCTCAACGGAAATTCAAATTAAAAATGCTCCGTAGGGGCAGGCAGAGACTCCTGCTCTATATGTATATACATACATACATACATATGTATATACATTTGCATGTGGACTGGTCTCAGCGAGTGGGCGGGCATGAAGGGGAAGAGGCGGGAGGGGAGTGGGGGGTGGTTTGAGAATTGCCCCTACTCAGAGTTTATAAGGGCTCGCCAGCAGGCTGACAATGAAGCCGCAGCATTATTGCAAATGATGCATTCGCTTGTTTTTAATTTGATTTCTCAGTTCAGCTCAGTTTCATAATTTGCATAAGGCGCAAAGTTTTTACGAGAAAAACAACAACAACAACAACAGCAGCAACAACAGCAACAACAACAATAATAATAATAATAATAAAAAATACAAACACAAGAAACTGTACCAAATCGAAGACGCCAAAAACGAAAGATGCGCGGGCGTGCATATAAATCAAATTGTGGACTTAATGCACAACATTATGATAAATATATATATATATATATATGTATGTAAGCATACACACACACACAGACACAGCGACATCTGTGTGTGTGAGTCTTTTCTGATCGCGTTTCCCGATCGACTTCCTTTTCAGGGGTTGCGCGCATTGCGCAGACGCAGCCGCAGCCGCAGCCGCAGCCGTTGCCTAATTAAAGGCAGCCTTTTGTTGTTGTTGTTGTTGTTGTTGTGACATGCTCATCATCATCAACAGGCAACATGCAACTTCACACACATCTATTTTTGGTGTCAGGCCAAAAAAACAAACGTAAAGAATTCGAATTTGTTCTCATGTTCGCTGTGGCGATGATGTCAAAGGTGCGCGGAAATTGTGGCCATTAAGCGTTGGAGCTATTGGAAAGGCAAGCTGAGAGCAGAGCTAATTTATCGATAACATATGGTTCAGCTGACAACCATTCAAAGAGAAATCGATCGATAAAGCTAAGCTAAGTAATCGATAACAAAAATAAAGCTAACAAACTTTGCTTGTTATCGATATATAATCGAACTCTAACTTATAGATAAATATATATGCTAAAGTTAAATGCAATATAGCATAAGTAACTTAATAAAATCATGGAATTAATAGTAATGGATAAAAATCGAAAATATAACTAATTCATAAATAGTTTGTATGATGACTTATTATCGTATATATCGATAACTAGCGCTACTACGCATTTGAAAAATTTCCAAAAAGTTTTCATGTGGCATTAAATGAGGAATGTACATTTATCGAAACTTGAAGAAAAGTTGTAAATGCATAGCATCGATAGTTATCGATAAATATGATATACTAAACTATAACAGATCGAAAAATCAATCGATGTTTAGCATATTATAGAAATAAACTGATGAATGACAGCTATAGTTATCGATATATACCCAACCTATAGCTTATCGATAAATGCATAAATGTACAAATCAATAAATTATACCAAAATTGTTAGTTTCAAAACTAATCCCAACTAATTGAATATAATAATAATAAAATCGATAACTAGTTATCGATAAACAATGCCATTTACTTACGAGCTGGCTTACATGTGAAGAGCGGGACAGAGAAGAGTTAACATACCTGCAAAATAGAAAGAAATACATAAATTAGTCAAGTGCAAAAACCAAGTGAGATGAATCGATTAAAGGCTAAGCTAATTTATCGGCTACTTGAAGCTGTCCAACGTGCCACGATGAAGTTGAACTTTCCAAGCTCTTTCGCATATTTTGTGGCACATTTTTTTGGTCGAGCGCCGGTCGCACGCCCAGCGCCTGCCACAGAGTGTGCCTCTGTGTGTGTGTGTGTGTGTGTGTGTGTGTGTTGGCATTTGCGGATTGTGAAATTTAAGTCAACAGAAAAGGAACCCCTTTGAAGCGCCCCCATGCAGAGCGCTGCTCAACGCCTTTAACGCAAAGGGTTAGACCAAAAAAGCGTCAGATGCCGCTAGACTTTCAATGCGATTATAAAGGCAAGACGTGGTGCGAGACGATGAAGAAGAAGATGTAGCCAGTATTGTTGTTGTGGGCCTTGAAGTTGCTTTATTTGGGTTAAAGCTGCCCAACTGTTGCCTCCAACCTACCCCCTTACCCCACAAGCAGAAAAAACAAGGCACAGACTGTCAGCAGTCAGTGTGGCAAAATGTTCTAATTAAAGCCCGGCAGTAAAAAGGCGGCGCACAGCCGAAGAATTGTGCCAAAAGGAGGCGAGGAGGAGGACGACGACGACGACGACGACGACGACGACGACGACGACGACGTCAGTGTCGGCAGTGAAAAACTAACCTCAGACAACAAACAATAATGAAAATTCTAAGCAGACGACAGTCAAGCGAGCGAGTGAGCAAGAGAGTGAGGGAGATAGAGGGAGAGAGTTGGCGCTACGAAAAGGAAAACTAGCAAAAAGAAATTAAATTTAAAGAAAAGCAGCAAAAGCGACGTCGCACACACACACACACACACACACAGTGAACTGCTGCTCCCTTTTGGCAGCAAAAGTAGCAAAAATTAGTAGCAAAAACACACACAGAGAGAGCGAGAGAGAGAGAGAGAGAGAGAGAGTGTGTGTGTGGCAATATTGCAGGCAGCGCTTGAGCTATATTTTTAAGGCATTTTGCTTTGGCTTTCTTAAACTTAGCCAATGGCAGGCAGTTGGCTAAAAGGGCTGCCAGCAAACGTAAGCCACGTCCTTGAGCTTCAAAAAATGGCGACAGCCGCAGTCGACTGCTCAACACACACACACAAACACACTCTATATATATACATCTAACTTGCTCTGTCTCGCTCTAGGCCTGCTGTGCTTTAAGACAACAAGCAACAGTTTAGACTGCGCTACAAATATTCATAGCATACATTCAAGCCAACTGCCTCAGTGTGTGTGTGTGTTGTTAGTTTAAAGCCTTAAACAGCAGCTGCTGTTAACACACTCACACACACACACACACACATGCACACACACACTCACGCACTTTTAATTACGCACGTTTTGCGGCAGCAGCAAAACAAAAATCACAGCCGCAACTTAGGCGCAGTTGCTCTCTCACTCGCACGCTCCCTCTCTCTCTCTCGCTCTCACAGTCTGTCTCAAAAAAGCCGCAAAACGCATGTGTTTGGCTGTTGCGTGTATGCAGCACATGTCCTTGAAAGTTTTTGGCATAGTTTTTGGCCAACAAAGCAGCAGCAGCAGCAGCAACAGCAGCAGCAGCAGCCGCAATGTTAATGTGCCTATAACTGTAACTGCCTGTGTATTAGACTGTCTACGTGCGTGTGTGTCTGTCTCTCTGTCTCTCTGTCTATGTGTGTGTGGGTTAATGACTTGTGTTCTGTGTGTGGCTGCTGCTGCAGTCGACAGTCTGGCAACGCTGTCTCAAATTAAACACTTGAACTATGCGCCTTGACAGCCACTTAAGTGCGTCTCTCACTCCCACATCACAACCGCTCTCTCCCTCTCTCTCTCTCTCTCTCTCACTTGCTCACTCACTTGTCTAGTTCCTGTTAAAACCCAGACACTGGCTTATCAACAGCCACCGATCGGCAGTGGGACGCGTCCGCATGATATGACAGAAAATTATGACTTCATAATGCCAGAGAGTTGGCCATCAGCTCGTTAAATGCTCGCTACCTTCACCTCCTGCTCCATGCAGGATGCGACCCTTGGTAAAGCGAAAATTCAATAGAAATCAGCAGCGATAACTAGCCACAACACACACACACACACACACACACACACACCAAAAATTGTAGGCAATTAAAAGTGCGCAAAGTTGTGCCTTGACTAAGCGTGGGGTAGAGAGCGAGAGAGAGAGAGGGAGGGGGGAGTGGCAATGGGAGCGGAGTGGGGCAAGGGATAGTGCGCTTAAGTTCTCTTACGTTTTTGACATTATTTCATAATTAAAGGGGAGCAGGCAGCCCCACGCCTGCCCTCTGCTCTCTGCCTCACTCCACTCCCACTCCCTCTCCCACTCGCCCACTCGCCTAACTCCAACCCAATGAGGGTTGCGCATTATCAGTGCTTTTGCAAATTATGATTGGGGCACATTAACTCAAGAGGTGTGTGTGTGTGTGTGTGTGTGAGCTGCGGCGAGGCTCATAAATCTGTTAGTGTGTGGGCACTGATAAACGCCATTAATATGCTTTGATGGCCTATTAAACGTTTAACGATATATCTATGTATATATCAAAGTAGTTGTGAGGGCAAACGTAAATGACATTTAGAAATATCGAGGAAATAAAGCAACAAACAACAGCAAAAGCTAATTGCGAATGTATGCGAAACGTGTGGCAACGCTGTGCGCGGCACAAAAGGAAATTTGCAATCAGGGAACACTGGAAAATATCCCAATTCAAACTCAAATTCAATGCCACAAAAGTTGCATATATTATATATATATTTTGTAGTAGAAATTGGCATAAAATTGATAATATATAGATGTGTATGGGATGTGTGGCAACGTCTACATATATAATGTGGATTAGCATGCTGGCAAAGACAATGGAACGCCCACGCAGCAGCCAATAGGCAATCGAATAGGCCAGTTTATATATATATATAAACATGCATATATATCTATATAACTGAATTATTTATGTAGTACATAAGCTGCGCAATTTGCTAAGTGGTAGGTAGGGGGGTGGGGAGGTTTGTGGGGTGGGATTATGCCCAGCCTAGAGCAATACGAAATCGCGTCTACTTATAACAAGTTTTTATCTCATGGCAGATTTTCAATACATTTTTATGCTCGACCAAAAGCAACAACAACAACAACAAAATAAATAAATAAAAATTAAAAAAAAAAAAAAAGCCAAATTTATGTGGTAAAATTTATTTTCTTGGTCGATCGAAATATTGTGAAATCAAAAAAACAAATAAATTAAAAGCCACACAAGAATATATGTATATATATATATATATATACATATGTGTGTGTGTGTTTGTGTGTGTGTCTGTCACACACTCGCACACAATGGCAAGCAATGCGCTCTAGTTCCCAGCACAACACAATGGGGCCTAGCCGCCAGCAAGCGTCGGCCCCACCAACCACCCCCCATCCCCCTCCTCATCCACCCACCTAGACGAAACTATGCCAAATTCAACTGAGAACTTGGTTTCAAATTTATTTTCATTTTCAAATTCAAATTCAAATTCAAATTCTATCGATGTGTGTTGGATATTTTTGATCGAACTGTGGGATTGTCTCGTTCACTGTTTGTCACAGCTAACTGCCCCCCCCCCCTCTGCCCCCTCTGCCCACTGCCCCTTCCCCTCTCACGGTCTCTTTCTGCCTTTCTCCTTTGATATACGTATATTTAGTACGATATAATACCTTTTAATTTAATATGCAGCTGACGTGCGCTCTATGATGTGGCTGTCTCGGCTATCGAACGAGCTATCGAGCGATCCACACACACGCACACCCCAACCTCCCCCAGCGCCCCCTTCATCCACACTTTTCTTCTTTTGTCTCTCGCTCTGTGAGTGTGTGTGTGTGTGTGTGATTTCGTTCGCGTTGTTGTGTTCGAAAATAAAATAAAATAAATCGAAATGACAGATCATTAAAATTTACAACAACACCAAAAAGCAAAGCAAAACTCAGACAGGCAGCAAGTTGTGGACATTATTTTCTGCCGCCCCAAAAGCAAAGCAAAAAAAAAAAAAAAAAGAATTAAGAAAATAATATGAATATAAGAGTCCCACTTCCCGGCTCTCCCTCCCTCTCGCTCTCCCTCTCTCTCGCTCTCGCTCTCTCTCTCTCTCTCTCTCTCTCTCTTACCGCAAAACCCCATCCTCAACCCCCGCCCACACTGTCGCCGTCGCCGAGTTATATTTGTCGTTGTCGATCAGTTTTTATGTCGTTCGATATGGCAGAAGCGAAAATTTTTATTAGCCTGCTGTTCCACAATGCCCCCAGTGGCAACAGTTGCAGCCATCCCAAGTGGACGACGATGGCTGCCAAGCAAGTGCAATTTGTGGTTATGCATGTTTACACATGTTCTGCATTGTGTGGCTGCACTTGCCACTTTGCCTGCTCGGCATGCATGCGCATGCATATTTTTTGGCCAGTGTAGAGTTCGTTTTTATATTTCTGATAGACTTTGTTGTAGAGTTGTATCGGATCATGCAATGGCAATGAGTGCGAGTCATTGCACAATTCTATGCAACGTTTCAGAAGTTGCAGTAGAGTAGAGTTGAGTGTCGTGTAGAGTTTTGTGTAGACCTTGTAGAGTTGTGGCTGATCATGTTGTGGGAGCAACTGCACTTCATGTTCTATGTTACGCTTTCTGTAGATATATGGCTATAGTTGAGCGTTTGTTGGTGTAGAGTTTTGTGTAGAGTGTGTAGAGTTGTGGCTGAACAAGTTATAGATGCAACTACAACTCATTTTTTGTGAGACGCTTCATTGATATAGTAGCTATTAGTGTAGATTTGTAGAGTTGTGTAGAGTTGTGTAGAGTTTGTAGACTTTATAGAATTCAACTCAATTAAGCAAACCATTTAGTTGCATTTATCTACTTTGGCATGCTTACCTTGCATGACTTCAGCGAGTGTAGAGTTTGGTGTAGAGTTTGCAAGCAATGTAGATTTCAAGCGGATAATGAGAAATGAAAGCAGCATGTGATAACTTTCAATGGGCTGTACTAGAATTTTTGTAGAGTCTTATGGAGAGCTTGTAGACTTTGTAGAGTTCGAGTGCCAATGAGCGCATTGGCAATTTTCTTTTGGTTACATCACATTTACATAGCTTGCATTTAGTGTTTATCTTTTGGAGAGTTTGTAGACTTTGTAGAATTGCAATGAAAGTTCGATTGTAGTCTCTGCACATTTGCACAATATTAGTTATGGCCAACCATAAATATTGTCGACTTTGTAGACTTTCACATATGCATGCGTATATAATCCATATCTAGATTTTATGCATCTATGCATTTTGCTGCACGTCTCACTCGCTCGATATTTCCCGCCTTGTCGAGCTCATAAATTAATAATGGAGGCGCTTGAGAGCCGCCTGTCGCACCAACAAAAAACACATTAAAAGACAAGCGTGTGTGTGTGTGTGTGTGTGTGTGTGTGTGTGCTGCTGCTGCTTCTGTTTTTTCTCGCTTCTTCTTCTTTTTAATATTCTCAGCTACCCGCGCGACACGCCGCATGCAAGAAAATGCATAATATTTACGCCTATAATTTTCCTCTAATATTTTCAACAGCTGACATCAAGTAACACCAAAGACGCGCTAAGCGAGAGCGAGCGAGGGGGTGAGCGAGAGAGGGAGAGGGTGTGCGAGGGTGTGTGCGAGTGTGTGTGTGTGTGTGTATAATTGACACTCAATTATTTTAGGGGGGAACTTTTGTGGCATTATGCGCTGGCATTATCTGAGCTACTTAGCGGCGTTCAACTGCCACTTGTTGGAGGCCGCCCGCACACACCCGCAACCAAAAGAAAAAAAAAACAAAAATTGAACTAGCTAATAATACAACAACAACAACAACAACAATAACCACTTGAGCCACACACACAAAAGATTTCCGCTGACAAAAAAAAAACAGCAGCAGCAGCAGCGGCAGTTGAAGATGAAAACAACAAAAAAACCGAAACGACAAAACAGAAATACCAAAATCGAAAAAAAGAAATATATATAAATACATATATATATATATATATACATATATAAGACAACAACAAGAACAGACAGCATAAGAAAAAAAAAAACTTTTTAAGAAACCCCATCAAATGATCTACAAGAGATCTGTTTTTGTTGTTTTTGCTTTTTGTATTTCTCTCAAGAAAAATTGAAGCGCGATTGATCACATTGATCGCTTGGCAGTTGCTGCCGCTGCTGCTGCTGCTGCTGCCCGGGCAAGCTAAACAGCAAAAGTATTTAGTAAATGACAACAAAACTACAACAACAACAACAACATGAAGAGCGGGAGGAGGGCGGTTGGACAAGCCAAGCATTTTGTTTCGCTCAAGTAGTGTGTCGTCTATGCAGCTGATCTATATAATAATTCATATATGTTTTAAGCATCATTTTGCTGCCATTGAATACAAGAGCTGAGCGTCAAAGAACTTGTCGTCCATACTTCAAATAGCAGCGTCAGCAGTTTATCATGATCACGATGATGATGATGACGATGATGGCGATGGCGATGATGAACATCAACATCAACGAAAAATTGTGTGGAAAGCAAAGTGATCCCTTTACTCTGGGCTTTTTCTGTTCTCGTTTCTTTTGTGTGAGAATTTCTTGTTTTGTTTGTGCATAGACATACATATACATATATGTATATGCATGTAGGCGTTGCTTTATTATCAGACAATCAGTTTCGATTTGAACTGATCAATCTGTAGCTGCAATGCTTCAATTGCTGTTTCCTAGTAGAGTTTGCTTCAGTTGTAAATCGAAACACTTGAAATATTTTGTTCATATTTTCAGATACGATCTACAGTAGTTGCCTAACGATCGAGCTTTCAATATGAAGATCAGTTCCATGAGAACTAAAACTCAAGAGCTTGACGATCAATATGCTCAGATGTAATTAGATGATCTAGTTAAGCTAGTGCAGCTTGTCTTTTAAAGAGATTTCCAGCATATGCTAAGAATTTACTAAGAATTCTGCAAGTCTTAAGTGCAAATTGTTGATGTTGCTGAAGAGATCAATAGTGTTGCATGTCACACACACACACACACACACACACACACACACACACACACACACACACACACACACTTGTGTTTGTCAAGGACTGAGACAGACAGCTGGAAATGGAGCTGCGAGCGACTGGATATGACATCGAGACATGGCGACTCCACACGAGTTCCGCACAACTTGATGCAAAGTTTTGTTATAATGCTGCTGCACATGTATATATATTATATATACATATATATATATATGTAAACTATATAGTGTGTGTTTGTGTGATTTTTAGTCAAGCTGCCGCCAAATGCCGTACGGTAATAATTAAAAACATAAAAGGGGGAAAAATGCCACAACAACGGGAATGGGAATGGGAATGGGAATGGGAATGGGAATCGGAATGGCTATGGGAATGGGCACAGTGAGTGAGCGGGAGAGCGGGAGAGTGAGAGGGACACTGCTGTTGTATGTCTGTGTGTGTGTGTGTGTGTGTAGGCGCGGGGTAAGTAGCGCATTTTGCCTACTTAATCATTGTCTGAGCGTCTGTGCGTGCAACATGCAGCAGGAGGCGCGAGAGCAGCAACTGTTGCTGTCTTGCCTGCCGCTGCTGCTGCTGCTGCTGCATTGCTACTTGATTTGATTTACGCCTGCCAATGCTTTATGATTGAGTGGGGCGAACACACACACACACACACACACGCACACATACACATACACAGATGCAAGGAACAAACAGCATACATAAATGTGTTTTTATTTTACATGCTCTCCCTCTGCTGCGCTGTCAATGATCGCGCATATGCCGCAGATATATTTTAGATTTATATAGTTTTTTTTTTCAATTTTTTTTTTTTGTTTCACTCCACTCTCATTTTAATATTTTTACGTCTGTTGCGTCGCAATGAGCCGCAGCAAAAAAAAAAAAAAAAAAACTATCTAACAGCTGTACAGATACAGATATAGCTACAGCTACAGACAGATATACACATATATAAAATTATATATATATGCATATATCTATACCTATATCTGGCTAGAATTACCAGCAAAAAAAAGGGTCGTGTTTTTTTAATTTCCTCCCAAAAAAAAAGAGGCAAACTCGTATGAACAAAAAAAAATTAGTTATATTCCAGGCTAATGGGCATAAAATAAAATTGTGCGCAGCTCATTGAATAAATCAAACTCATTTGCATACGACTGATAAATTATGGCGCACAGACAATTGACAAACTGACAAAGTGCGAAGCTGACAAACTGAGAAATAGAGACAAACCTAGTTTCATTTAGTGCTGAGAAACCCTTAAGCAATGGTAATGCAACCTCCCCTGGGCTATGCTCTCTCTCTCTCTCTCTCTCTCTTTCGCTATGCTGAACCCTTTGAAGAACCCGTCCAGTTCCAGTTGCAACCCCACTAAATGGAATGCTGGTCAATGAGCAGGACGCGCCGTATCATGCCAGGTTTGCCCTGGGTTTGATTATCACAAATAGTACCTGAAATCGAACTCTCTAGCCGCCTCTCAGCTCGACAGATCGACGTAACAGATAGAAACAAGTTTTACGATTTCGCGTCGTTTCATTTCGTTTTCATTTGGTTTTTTTTTTCCAGCTGAGACATGAGATATGCTTCGACCAACAATTTGACACTCTGATAACGAGCAGCTAAAGCGCAGAAGAAGAAGAAAAAAATAAAAGAAAAAAGTAAAAGAAGCGCGCAGCCAGGTGCCCACAAATGGGCAACATCAACAAATTGCATGCCCCAAATGTGTGATACACATAAGTAGCTACAGCTGCAAATTGGCTTAGTTCGCAAACTTCTAAACGTTTTCCACTCTCACTCTCTCTCTCTATAGCCCCCTCTCTCTCTCTCTCCCTCTCCCTCTCTTGCCATTTCAATGTCAAACTATTGAAATTTGACAAAAAAAAAAAAAAAAACAAAAATAATTGAAATTAACTTTTGCTGAAATTTAATTAGCATTCAAGTCGAGAAGTTGCTAGAAATCTAGCTGAAAATTGGCTTGTTTACAGCTAAAAAGTGAATGGTTTTTTTTATATACTTATTTCAGCAAGCTTCGTTGCTTATAGCGCTAAATATATATCTAAGTATTACTATATATAGATTTTTCCATAGTTGCTTCAAGTAATCTAAGTTTTCTTAGTTTTAACTATATTATATCTAGCTAATACGATAGAATTACATATTCTTGCCATCTATATACGATTTATCAAGGTATGTACCTATCCATACTATATTCACATATAGCAACTACCGATCTATCTGTATATACTACATTACATAGATCTATCTATCCATACTATACATCTATCTATCTATACTATACATATGCCATTTACCATCCTATCTATGTATACTATATAATATATATATATCTATCTAGCCATATCATATCTATTTTTGTTATCTATCATGCATGTACTTACATTATCTATCGATCTCTACATCTTGAACCTATAGGTCTATCTATCTATACTATATCTATCTATATTATACTTTTCTTTACTGCAAATCTCACTTTTATCTATCTATCTATGCTCCACATATGCTCTTTACTCTATATTTCTATCTATAATATATACTATCTAACTCTTTACTGTATCTATCTATATCATCTTTATAAACTATCTATCAATGCCATAGCTCTCTTGCTTCTCATATACTTCTAACTCTACCTAAATTGTAAACTTAACCCATACAAACGTCAAAATTTGCTGTTCATACAATAGTCAAACGAAACCAAATAAATAAATAAATAAAATAACAAATTTCGGTTTAAAAAAAAAAAGAAGGAAAAAGTATTGCAAATCGCAACAAGCACTCAAAGTCAAAGCAAATTATATTCTAAACTAATTTTCATGTCGTGCCAAAAATAATAAAAACAAGCCAAAGCAGAAGAGTAGGAGAGAGAGAGAGATAGATATAGATAGATATATATAGAGAGAGAGAGAGAGGCGAAAGGAAGCTAGAGCTAGGAGCTGGCATAGAGCAAACTAAATTTTGATACAGGAATCTAGTTATATATAAATATATATATATATATATATATATATATATATTTATATATATATATATATATTTATATAGCGCATATATAGGAATGCACTTTTAGTTTTCTTTGGGTGGTGCTGTGGTGGGTGTGGCACAAAGGCAACAACTTAATTAAAACATCAATAAAAAATTGTAAAAACACGACAAACGCACACGCGGACGGCTGTAAAATTGTGCGCAAATGCTTTTCATGCAAAAATTGAAAAGCGAGAAAAACACTGAAAATAGCTAAAAATTGCAACAACAACAACAAGAAGATGAAGAGGAGCAGATGAAGAAGGTGGTGAGGCGAGAAATAATAAGCAAACGAAATGGCATCAAATGGAATGCAGCAATGGGCAGATAAGGAGACAGCCAGACAGGCCAGAGAGACAGAGAGAGAGAGAGACACAGTCGATGAGACGGACAGTTAGTGCAAGATATTTGCGCACAGTGCTCAGTGCCTTAATGGCTGTGCATATATATACATATGTATATATCCTTGATCCCCCCACCGAACTGCCAATAATGATGATTCCTTTTTAATGTGCGCTCCTCGGGCGTTGGTCATTATTCAACCGGCAGCCGAGAGCTTGGGTTATCGTTTGGGGGTACGGCGGGAGGGTTGCTGATTCTGCTGGAACTTTAGCATCGTGTATCGATCACAAATGTTGCCAATACGCACAAACCCAGAGTCCGAACCAAGCACAAGTTGGCCAGGCCAACAGCGCTCAAAACTCATCATCATCAGCGCTGTCTAGAGGATCTCTCGCATGATTTTTCGTTGTTGTTGTTGCTTTTTTCTTTATTTTTATTATTATTATTTTTGTTTTTGTTTCTTTTTTTTTTTTTTTAGTGTTTTTTGGTTTCAGTGCTGCTCTTTAAAGGGGCGTGCACAAAATGATATTTTATTCAATATCCTCGGCGAGCGGTTGAGTGAACGATTTGTCCTTTTCAGGCAGCTGGAAAAACTGTGTGTGTAGGAAATCAAATTGATGGGCTAACATACAGAGTGCCAGACACAGATACACACAGAGAGATGGAGAGAGAGAGAGAGAGAGAGAGAGCGCTCGTAGCCTGAAATTAAAAACTCATAAGATATCGACTGATATATTGAGCTGCACAAATTACTGACAACTGAAGATGAAAGACGTGGCTCGCTCGTCCACTGAAATATTGTTAAGAATGGGGCAGAAGCAGGCGGCAGCTAAAAAGATTTCCAAGACAGGTTTGCAGTTGCACAGAGAAAGAGAGAGAGAGAGAGGGGTAGCTATATTTATTTATATGTGTATTCAGCTTGCATATAAAAAGACAATTAGTTGTTATTAAGTTGTACACACAAAAGCCGTTGAATCTCCTTTTCAACTCCATAAGCATTCAGTTAGTTCTCTTCCTCTTTGTGTCTCTGCCTCCCACTCTTTCGTCGCTTTGTGTGCCCCATCTTTTATTTTGGCCATAGATGTGAAAATAATGATGAGCAATGACAATGACAATGAGTTAAAGCGCGGCCCAAGCATTTAACAGTGCTTTCGATAAGTTTTCTCTTTCTTCGAGGTTATCGATAACTCTGCGAGTAATGTGTGCATGCATGTATATGCATATAAACATACATATATTAGCTATAAGACTTGTATAAATATGTAATATAAGCAATAGCAAATAATCGATAAGTGTTATCGATGAGTATTTGTTGAGCTAAACTTGATGTACCAAATAGAAAAAGAGTTTTAATGTGAGAAAAATTTAAATATTGATTAAATTCTATACCAAGATACGCATAGCTATTTATCGATAAATATTTATATCGATAACATATGAGTCTTATAGTTTGCTTGGCAATTTACATGAAGACATGTTAGCAACAATACAGCAAGCAAAGCTGCAAATAAGTTTATCGATAGATATGCACATCGATAACATTTTAGTACAATTCATAGTCAACAATTCACACAGAAGTTATTTGAAGTTCAAGCTCAATTCTAAGACAGCTGCAACCAAAATAAAAAAACATGTATCGATAGCAATGTATCGATAACTTATTGAACATGTAAATTGCTTAGGCAGACAGTCTGACGCGCTCGCTGATCGATATACATTTCTACTTAGTTATAGTTTTTCTCTCTCTTTTTTGTTGTTTTTTTTTTGGACATGCTTAACATGCCGCAACAGATATGATCGCATCGAGCTGTCATTTCATATTGGATTGGATTGACCGGACAGGCAAATGCTTCAATTAGCCGGGGCCAGAGCTATTAATAATTAATAGTCGAGAGCCGGAGTCGAGCTGCTAGTCTAGCTAACCGGAAAAGCAACAAATACAACACACTGCAGTGCACAAATAATGGTAATAATCATAATAATAATAATAAAAATTGATCAAGAGTCAGGCAAGTTATCGCTCGCACACACACACACACACACACATACACACACACACGCACACACATGGTTCATGAACTCAATTTTTAATAATAATTTTTTGTTCAAATGATTTTTTATTTCACATTATTAGAGGCATGCCAAAGTTTTTCCCTCGCCCCCGCGTCTCGCGGGTTTAATTGTTCGATTTTCAGTTTTTTGTTGTTTTTTTTTTTGTGTATCTTTGTCGCTGTTATAGATACACATGTTGTTGTTGTTGTTGTTGTTGTTGTTGGCAGAGGCTGCGTGGTTTTTAATTTCCGTGCTGACAAATTAATTTAATTATATTAACATATCTCCAGCGATCGAGCGATTGAGCGTTTCAAAATTTGTAGCTGTGTGTGTATATATATATATATATATATATATATATGTATGCATGTATGTATATACATATATGTTTTCTATATCTATAAAACAGCAAAAACAATATTCAGCTTCGCTTCGTTTCAATTCGATTCGTGTCAGCAAATATATACATGTGTATCTCCCTCTCCCTCTCCCTCTCCCTATCTCTGTGTGGGTGTTTTTTTTTTTTGTGTGTGTGATTTTTAACCCTTGGGCTGACTCATTAGCTGCTCGCCGGCTGCTTGGCCCGGGCCAACGTAAATTGCACTTAAAATGCTAAAAATTATATGACACACGCTGCTGCTGCTTTTGCTGTCGCCGATCTCAATCTCTATCTATAACTGCGTTTATCTGCGTATCTCTGTGTGTGTGTGTGTGTGTATCTAACAGCTTAGAGCATGGCAGGACAACCCTTGTGAGAGCACGGCTGCTCATTTAGGGCATATGCAAATGGCTTTAGAGAACTTAGCCAAGCGACCGCCATATTTGAAAGAAACTTTTAAACTATCAAACACCAAAGTTGGTGGTTCGCTGGTGGTGCTAGTGGCGATGCTGCTGCTGGTGATGGTGGTGGTGCTGTCAATGGTGGTAGCTGCGGCAGGAGCTCTCGAACCGGTTTCGATTTGATTAATATCCCCCCTCCTAAAAACCCAACAAAAAATCAAAATCTCGAAATAAAAAATCAAAATTGAAATTGAAAAAAAAAAAAAAACAGAAGCAGAAACAGAAATGAAATCAAACAGAAAAAACAGACTCAAATGCATTTTGCCAATTAAAAAAGGACAGCAAAGATACATTAAAAAATGTTTTTTTTTTTTTTTAAGGAAAACATGTATATGCATATATGTATGTATGTGCGTGTGTGTGTGTGTATATAGCAACTGCAGATCAGGCAAAGCAAATTTGAAAGCTTCTACAACTAAATAAGTTGTTTTTTAAATTTAGTTTTATTATTATTCAATTTTATAACTGAGCATTAATTCATTTAAAAAAAATATATATGATGTTGTTTGAAATATATTTTATTTTTATTATATATTTTTTAATTAAATTTTATAGCTGAGCATTAATTCATTTTTTTTTTATATATTAAGTTTTTTTTAATATATCTAATTTTTATTATTTAATTTGTAAAAAATAATATATTCTAAAAAAATTAATTAAATAAAATAAATAAATCAAATTAAAATTAAAGAAATTTATAAAAAATAAATAAAAAATAAATAAAATAAAATAAATAAAATAAAAGAAATTTATAAAAAAAAATAAATAAATAAAATAAAATAAAAAAAAATTTTTTTTAATGGATATAAATTTAAATTAAATAAATGAATTTGCTAAATAATGATGTTTCATTATTATAGAAATTTAAGAAAGTAATCGAAATTTAAATTGAATATATTCATTATACTATATTTTTTAATTTTATTTTATTTCTTTTTTTTTTTTTTTATATATATATATATATAAATGTATAAAATTATAAGATTCAATTGAATATTTATTATTTTGAATTTTTTATATATTTATCATATATATATATATATATATATAATTATATAACAAATTAATTTAATAAATATACAATTTTTGCCTGGCCAATTGGAGTTTATTTAGTGTAAATTTTGCAACAATAATTTTATTTAATTTATTTTTCTTTACGAAATAAAAATGTGCATATTTTTACATGAAAATTTCAATCTCTTCAAGCATTTTATCAACATTCTTCTCTTCTTCTTCTTCTTCTTCTTCTTCTAATATTTTCCCTAAGCTTACAGCGTATGTGTGAGTCGAGCATAGACTCTTGTCTAAGTTCTTGTTCTTGTTCTTTTTTTATTATTTCATGTCAGTCAGCGAAAATCATGAAAATCATGAAAATCATGAAAAATCATGAAAATCGACAACTTTGTTTATGCTTTTATTTGGCTTTTTTTTGCTTAGTCAAATGAGAGCAGCTTCTTTTTACCAAATAGTTAATGGGTCAAGTTTATAGATTGCATTGCGACCGGGTTTTCGATTTTTTTTCTTCTTTTCTTTATGTTTTTTTCATTGCTTTTGAATTTGGGTTTTCTTTTGTGTGGCTGTTGCGAATCGAAAATACGGAAATGATTTCTGAGCTAGTTATGGATATATATAAATATATATATGTATGTATATGTAAGTATATATAACCGATATAATTTTTGTTAATCTGGCAATTTGTTGTTGACGCTTTACGAATTGGTGCCAATTCATATAGATATACATATCTATATACTATATATGACGCGTGTACTTGAAAGCCAAAGAAGTTAGCAGAGCAGCAGAGAGAGAGTGAGAGAGGCAGGGAGTGTGTGTGAGGGAGAGAGAGCGCGTGCAGCCACTAGAGTTAGCGCAATTTGGACAGCTGTCGATGTTGCTGTGTTGTTCTTGTTCTTGTTAACTTGGTTTTATTTGCTTTCTGCTGTCTGTTAATTATTTAATGAACTTCTATTTTTGGTCTTACAAATGAATATGTTTAACTGATGTCTCGCGCGCTCTCTCTCTCTCTCTCTCTCCCTCCCACTCTCCCTCCCTCTCTCTCGCACTCTCTCGTTATTTATGATTACACAATTTGGCTTGTCAATGATATTTATGGGCTCAGATTTGCGTCTACTTATGGCAATTCGAGCGCTCTTATCGCTGATAAGCACCAAAAATAAGCCAAGATCTTGTTCAATTTGCCGATGAGATCACTTCAATATACACACACACGCACACACTCACACACACACACATGCTGAGCACACTTCCAACTTGAGCTCATCATTACAGATCGCACTTGAAATCGATCTGTGTCTAATTGCCTTAGCTATATCTAACCATATCTTTTGCTGCTGCTGCTGCTGCTGTTGCTGCTTCTTTTTCTTTATACACTTCTTCTGCTTCTTCTTCTGCTTCTGGCTTGGTTTTTGCCTTGATTTACACATACACATCTCTCTCATTTTGTTATTAATTTTTACTTTTTTTTCTCTTTATTATTATTATTTGTATTATTTTTTTTTTCTTCAGCCATTAATAACAAATCAAATGCTCGTTAAGAGCGCTCGCTGCGCTCCAAAATTCTGCGAATCGATCGAAAAACTAACAATAAAAAAAGCAAGAAGAAGAAGAAGAAGTAGCAGCAGCAGCAGCAAGCAAAAGTAAAAGATTTTTGAAAATAATTTTTCGTATACTCTTTGAGTGGAGAGCAAGCAAAAAGTTAAGCAAAATATTTATTCGATATTTAAAATGTTAATAAATTTAATAAAAAAAATGTTTTTTAGTGAAAACTTTATTATAAATGCAAATTAAATTTTTTAAAATAATAATAATAAATATAAAAAATAATAATACAAAAAATATGCCAAAAATTACGAAAAAAAATGTTTTTTTTAGTAAAATAATTATATTAATATAATAAATATAAAAAATATGCCAGAAATGAAAAAAAATTGTTTTTTAGTGAAATAATTATTGCATATGCAAATTCAATTAAAAACAAATAAATAAATAATAATAATAAAGTTAAATATTAATAATACCAAAAATATGCCAAAAATTAAAAAAAAAAGGTTTCTTAATTAAGGAAAATAAATAAATTTGTAGCTTGACTTCTTAATGTTTTTATAAAAATATTTCAGAATTTGTACAAATATTTCGAGACTTTAATTTGGCGTATTTATATATTATACATATGTATAATGAGCCAGAATTACAATAAATATATTCAAATATATTTTATATATTTTAGATTTGCAGCTTTTTGTCTTAAAGTTTTTATAAAAATATTTTTGAAATTTTATAAATATTTTAAGACTTTAAAAAAATTTTTACAAAATATAAAATAAAATATTTTGTATTTTATTTTTAATATGAATTAGAGTACAAATATTTGTAATTTTTTTTCCTTTTTTTATTCATTTTCATTTATATATTTTTTCCTTTTTTTTTTTTTCATCTTCACTTTTTGCACTTTGAGATACTTTTGCTGTTGCTGAGATACTTTTGGTGCGCTCAGCTTTTAGAGCGCGTTGCCAGAGTGCATTGGTTAGTCAGATTAGATAGATTTGTTTGCCATATACATATGTATATATGCACAACACTTGGCAGTGCCTGCCACAAACGGGGCGTGGCAGCCCAATTGGTTTTGCTTATTTAAGTTTTATTGATTGCGCCTCGCTGCTGCACTAATTGCAGATCGCATAGATCAACATGGATCTAGCAGATGTAGACAAATACTGAAGCTATATGCACATACATATATATGTATCAGATTTATATATGCATGTTTCATAAATATTTGCATTTGTATTCAATTTCATGCAAGCATGCAAAAAAAAAAAAGGGAAACAAATTCCGACGGCAAAACATTTGGACTGCTGGGCAGATATCTAAGCATATATATGTATATATATATATATATATATCTAGTAACTAGTTAAATATTATGCCTAGTCATATACTAAACATATAGCATTTCACATATATATGTATATTTATATATATATTTATGCAACGATTTAGCGACTCGTCGCCGTCAATGTAAATTAATTGCAAAGATATTTTCTAAGAATTTCGTTAGCTGCTGCTGCTGCCACAGCTAACTTGTTGTTGCATTCTGCGAATGTTGTGTGCATAGACAGAGGGCTCACATACATGTACATATATATACATATATCTATATATATATATATATATATATATATATATATATATATATATTTATCCATGTGTGGAGTCATAATGCTTGCCACATTTGCCACTGCAGCTGGCTTAAGATTTTTATTCGATTTCGCGCTGCATCCAATTAGAAGGCAGACAAACTCCAATTAAGATATGGATATAGGAGTTGTATAGATAGATATAGATAGATGGTCATATAGATGAATAGATGTGTAAGCATGTATATATATATATCTGTATATATATATATATATATCTGTATATATATATCTATATGTCTCCGCTGTCTGCCAACTTGTTGTTGTATTTGCTGGAGTTGCAAAGTTTTGGCATTTAGCCAAAAATTTGTCGTCTGGCTGCAATTCATAATCATCATCAACAGCAGCAGCAGCATTAGCGAGCTGTTGATCATAATGATGATGCTGATGATGATGATAACAATGATAATGAAGCGTCTGCTGATCTGCACTGTTCGCAGCGATCAGCCAAAGTTCGAGAAACAAAAACAATTCAAGCCGAAAATTGTTATTGTTGTTGCTGTTGTTGTTGCTGTTGCTTTTGTTGTTGTTACATTTTGTAAACAAATTTTCAGAAATCAATAAAAAAACAAAAAAAAAAAACAATTGGCACAGACACGCAAACTCAATTAGTTGCAGATGAATTACAAAAAAAAAAAAACACAAAAAGCGCAGAAACAAATGAAAAATGAAAATAAAAAAAAATAAATATGAAAAATGGAAAATTGCATTGCAAATAATTTTCATATTGTTTGTTTTGTTTACAGTTAAGTGTGGGAGTTTTGCACATATACATACATACATACATATGTATATGTATATATGTATATACATATATATGTATATTCATTTCCTTTCATTCAGTTGCAGTTGTCAATTATGTCACAGGTGGTTAAAAAGCCCAACAGATTATAGGCCCATATCTAATACATTGATAAACGTGGATAAAGCTGGATAAGTTGGATAAAACTGGATAAAGCCAAGTTCACAAAAAAAAAAAAAAATAGAAAACCAAAGAAATTTTAGTTGCTCACATTTTTGTTGCACTAAATTGCACTATAATATTTAATTTATTTATTATTATTATTTAATTAACTAATTTCTCAAGTTGTTCAAATCATTTTTACTTTTCGTGCTCAACTCTATTAATAAATTATATTTTTATTGATTATTATTTAAATAAAATATTTGCAAAGTCAGCTGGCAAAGTTTTCAATTCTATGAAGTTAGTTAATAATTAAAATTTATATATATATATAATTAAATAAATAAACAAATAGTGAATTTCCAATTAATACTCTACATAAATCAATTTATTTATTTTTATATATTTATATTTATTTTTATTTTTAATATAAATATATTTTGAATCAATTTTTTTATTTTTTATAATTTGCAATAATTATTAATTAATTATTGAATATATTTTTATATTGTTTTTTTTATTTTATTTTATATTATTTATAAAAGTAAATATATTTTGAAACAATTTATTTATTTTTATATATTTTTTTTATTTGAAAAAAAAATTGTTATATTTAAAAATATAAATATAATATTTTTCAATAATTATTATTTTAAAAGGTCAATATCAATATTTAACAAATTTTTTATTTATAATAAAATAATACAATTGATAAACTACAAGTATTATTTATTTTTATTTATAAGTATTATTTAAAAATATGCAACACAAGTAAAAAATATATATATATATAATCATGAATTAATATATGCCAATATTAATGGTAATAATAAATAACAATAATGATAATAAATAATAATAATAATAATAATAATAAATAAATAATAGAAATAATAAAAAATAATAGTAAAAATAAAAAATATAAATCAAAAATAATGAATTAATATATGCTTATATTAATGATAATAAATAATAATAATTATAAATAATAATCAAATAATAGTAATAATAATACATAATCAATATTATAAAAATAATTCATAAATTATTAAAATAAATAGAAAAAAAAATGATATAAAACATAAATATGGGGGTTTTTCTACTTCATTGTTGTATTTCCCCCAAAAATGTATGTTACTATATACATATACCATATGTTATCATTGTCTAAGTAGATAAGGCCTAGCCCTTAGTCTCAACTCTCAACTATTTTAAGATACATTCACAAAAAAACAAAAACTTTTTTTTTTTTATTAATTGCATAAGTTACCAAATTAATGAAGTAATTTGTAACAGACTAGATTTTGTTTTTTTTATGTATATAACTGTAAAGAGTTGAGCTACAAAATAATAAAAAATAAAACTATTTACGTTTCGTTATAAAATACGAAACGAAATATACGAAATATCTAACAAATTTGTTCTAATCAAAATTTGTTTTCATTCATTTCAGCTCTGTTAAAGAACTTTGCAGCTTATCAAGGGGAAGTACTGCTTAGATATATATATGAATATATATATTTACATATATGTATATATCATATATATATATATATATTTATAAATAATACATATCATTGCATATGCCATATAATATAAGCAGCTTTGTAGACTTCAATTGAGAAATCTAAGAAACATTTATCCAAGAAACATTTAGCTTGGTTCGAAAGCTCTTAACTTTAAAGAGCTGCCTTTGCTTGACATGGGATGCTAAATACTTTGTCACGTTACTTAACAAACACTGAAATGCATTGCACATATATATATACATTATCTATATATATATATATATATATATATATATATATATATATATATAGATTATCACTAAATCTATCCATCTATCAGGAAACAATATCGAACACTTGACAACACAAATTACGCATTAGCCACAGCTTTTTGCCAGCTAGAGAATCAGCTGTGTTTGCTAACATATAGATATATATATAGATACAACTAGCATATATATATATATATTTCATATATATACATATCTAGTATATATCTAGCTTCAAGCACACTTGAGCTCTTCACAATTTGTCAACACTTAGTTCTAGTTAAGAGCGAATTGAGCTCAGGTGTTTTTTTTTTCGCTTACCTGTTGCCAAAATTGTGCCAATAAATAAATTTGCTCCTTTTTGAAAAACCAATCGTTGATTGATTGAACAGCCGTCAGATCCATATCGGCTGTCCCAGCGGCTTGTGGCAATGTTGGCTGCATTCGTGGGCTGTGTTTGTTTGAATTGTTGTTTGTTTGTTGTTGTTTGTTTGTTTTTTTTTTTTTACTGTTGTTGCTGCTGTTGCTGCTGTTGCTGCTGCTGTTGCTGCTGCTGCTGCTGTTGCGGCATTTGTCGTGGCATCGAGAGACAGACTTGAGGCAGCCTTGCAACAGCAATTCCAAAACAAAAATTGTTTGCTTCTTTTTTCTTAGCTTGACTTCTTTTTTTGGTTAGTATTATTAATTAGATTTGTATTGTTGCTAGTGTTGTTGTTGTTGTTAGTTTTGAGTTAAGACACAGGCACACACATACACACATACACATACACAGGCATATAAGCAGACACTTGTACACTTTTCTTCTTCTTCTTGTTGTTGTTGTTGTTTTGCTTTTGTTTTACGTGCTCAAAAAAATTCATAAATCTTATTCAAAAATTGCTAGTTAAACTTTTTGATTTGTTGTCGTTGTTATCGTTGCTGTTGCTGCAGTTGTTGCATGTGCCTTGACACACACACACAGAGGCACACACAAACGACAGACAGACAGACGGAGAGACACAGACACAGACACCTGCATAAGCATGAACACACACGCGCGCTTTTGTTGTTGTTGTTGTTGTTAAGGTTGTTGTTGTTGTTGTCGTTGCAACAATTTGCGTCGGCTTTAACAAAATGTTGCCATTTGTTGTGTGCTGCATTCAAAGTTAAAGCCAAGTCAAAATTCTGATTGGATTTTGCTGACTTTGCAATTGTTGTTGCTGCTGCTGTTGCTGTTGCTGTTGCTGCTGGTGTTGCATGTTGCTGCCGTTGTTGTTGCTGCTGTTGCTGCTGCTGTTGTTCTTATTATTATTATTATTATTATTGTTGTTGTTGTTGTTTCACTCTGTTGTTGTTTACACTAAACACACGCGCACAATTTTTATTTATTTTTATATTTTTGCCTTTTTTTATTTATTAAATATATATTTATATATTTAATTTATTTATTGTGTATTTGCGCTTGCTTCAGATTTGTTGTCAAGAAAAAAAAATAGCTCAAAAAAATTTGTTGTTTTGATGTGCAAGTGGAATAGCAGTTAGATTGTTGCTGCTGCTTGCATTTGTTGTTTGTTTGTTTGTTTGTTGTTTGTTGTTGTTTATAAATAAAATGTAGCTTTGCTTTGTAACTGTTTCGCTGGGTGCTGTTGTTGCTGTGGCTGTTGTGATTCGTGTTTCGTGATTCGCTGTTCGCAATTGGTTCGATGAGCTGCTTAAGAACACAGTTCAGTTACAGTTACAACTCAGTCAACAGTCAGTCCACACACAAACAACAAACACACACTCGGACACTGGCGGCGGCACACACAGAGGCGACGTTGCCAGTCACGAATTCAGTTGATGACTGAACAACAGTGGACGAGTCGCAGCGTCGACAACCCCGAAAAAACAAAAACGAAAACGAACAGCTACGAAAAAAAAAAAAAAAACAACAACAAACGTATCTATATAGCCGTACCACACGATGTTTGTCCGAACACGAACCGTTGCCGAGAGCCGAGCGTGCCGACGAACGTTTGCACTCGAAGAGACGGCCCGAGTGAGTGAGTGAGTGAGTGAGCGAACGAGCCAGAACGAGAGAGGGCGAGCATTGAGAGTGGATGGAGAGAGAGAGAGAGAGAGAGTCACTCAATTGGCCTTTTTTCCTCCCGCCTGGCAGTCTGCACGCTTTTGATTTCTTTCAATAGGTTTTTGATTTTCGTTTGTGTTTTGCTTGGTTGGGGCTGCCTGAGCATTTTTGTGCGCCGTCGCTGTCGCCGGCGTTGACGCTCGCTCACATACGACGCGTATTACAACAACTTGTGCGCTCAGCTCAACCAGCGTTCGTTCTGTTTACTTTTTGCTTGGTTTTTTTTTCTCGGTTTCGTTTCGTTTCGGCTTTTTTTTTTCTGCTGCCTTCTGATAACTTCTGTCAGTTGCATGTATTGAAATTCATTCATTCAAACCAGCGGCCCGTTTATCTCTCTCTCTCTCTATCTCTCTCGCTCGCTCGCGCTCCTACTCACTTATGCACGTTCACTCGCTCACTCAGGCTCTCGCTCTATCGTGCTGCATGCATATGTGGTGCCTGTGGCTTGGCATTCAATTTGTAGCAGCAGCGACGTCGGCATCGGCGTTGACGTTGCTGCCGCTGCTGCTCCTGATGCTTGTGCCTGCGTCGCCTTTTTTCTGATTGGGAAAAACTTATAGGAAAATGTAGCGCTCACAGTGCGCTCCTTTTGCTCGTGCTTGTGTTGATTGAGCCACACATTGAGTGCTAAGCTGTGTGAGTGAGTGAGTGAGTGAGCGTGTGTCAGTGTGAGTGCGAGCGAGTGAGGGGAAGTCTTGCCGGCTTCCACTTACATTTTTCTTGTTTATGAATTAAGTTGCTATTGCTTTACAGTTTTTTTTTTGTTTTTTTTTTTTTTTTTTTTTTGTTTACTATTTTGTTGTTGTTTTTTTTTTTTTTTTAATTTATTTCTCTGCTTGTTACTTTTGTTTCGTGGATTCTTTTGGCTCAATTATTGTGTCTGGCTGTTGCTGTCCGTGTGTGTGTGTGTGTGTGTGTTTTTACACTCTGAGCGGGCTGCCAAAGGTCAAGCTGAGTAAGTTTTGCGGCTAAAGAGTGAAGAGGAGCGGCGGGTGCATTAGATAGTCGAAGTGGGAGGAGTCTCACCTGTCACACAGGTAAGAGCGCAGACCAAATGAACTTAAGATTAGCCGCTTAAAGCATTTGCTTCAATTCAATTAGCAGAATTCCAGATTCAATTGTAATGAAAGTAGCTAAATAAAAAAATAAAAATTAATTAAAAAATAAGAATATATACATAAATAAGTTTTCATTGTACTTCAAATCCATATCAATATGGACAACAAATTCTTTTTTACTAATAAATAAGAATTTGAGCTGCAGTCGCAGCTATGACCCAGCCCTATGTAATGCTCAAGCAATCCTCGCACACACACACATACACATACAAATATAGAGAGTCATATAGAGAAGCATGCAATCCGTTAGAGAGGGCTTGAAGCGAACCGTTGCTCGGTTCGACTTGCACATAAAGAAAAAGTTCAAATTGTATCGAAGTGCAATGCAGCCAGCAGCAGAGAAAGAAGCAGCGGAAAAGGAAGAAGGAGAAGAGGAAGCAGTGGCAGCACCAGCAGCCGAGCAGCAACGACGACCACGATGGCAACCTTAACCCAGCGCTGAATGGGCGAAGGTACAAGAAAGAGCAGGAGAGTGAGTGAAGGAGGGCAGGGTGAATGTGCACCTAATGCAAAACAGAGAGCAACGGCAGCAGCAGCAACAGCAGCAGCAGCAGCCGCCAAGTGCGTTGCAGCGTACGAGACGCGTCGTCGTGCACAGAGGCTGAGCCGAGCGCGCGAACGAAAAAGAGCGAGAGTAAGAGGAGTGTGTGAGTTGGCGAGAGAGAGAGTGTGAGCGCAGGCTGCAGCCACCTACACGAAAGCTTCGGAGCCACTGCTCGTGCCGGCGTAAGCGTCGCTGCTGCTGCTGCTGCTGCCGAAACTCATTTCATTTCATTTCATTGCTGTTAGATTTTTTTCTCAACGCTTTGGTTTTTCTTGCTTTCAGCCAACCATTTCTTTTACAGTTGGCCATGTGTGCGTGTGTGTGTGAGCACACGCGATTGCCACACGCTTTGCTGCTGCTTTCTATTTGTCGTTCCCTCTCATTTGTGCACACACAAGAGTCAAATGCTGTTGATTGACAATCGATGGATGAATGGTTGAGTTGAATTGGTCTCTGGGAGCTGCAGCCGAACACGTTGGCACTTGCCGACGGGGAAATGCCGCAGCCAGTGCCTGCCGCTACTGGCCTGGCCCGCTAACGGCAAACAAAACAAACAAGTGTTTGCTGCAACAGCAACGGCACGCAGCAGCAGCGACAGCCGCAACTGCAGCACGCTCAATAGTCTCAGCGACAACGCACTCAAGAGACGCCGCAGGCCACTCAATGCCTTAAGCTCACTCAGACAAGTTCACTCGCAACGCGACGGAGAAGTTTGAGTTGCAGTTGCAATCGAGCGCAGGGGTTCGCTCAGATGTTCGAAATGTTTTTCGAACTCGTTCGAATTGAGTGGGTTCGTTAGATTTGTAATGTTTTTCGGATTACGATTAAATAAATGAATTTCAATTTCAATTTAGTAATTAATCAAAATTAGCTAAACGAAAAAATTGAATTTTTATTTAAAAAAAAAGTAATAATAAATAAAAATCATTTATTAAAAAAAAAAAATTTTAATTTGTGTTTTATTGCTTAGTGAAATAAAAATTAGAAAATTAATAATTTGATGAACATATACTATAAATTTAATAAATAATATATAAATAAATACTTTAAGCCTAAGCGTAATTAAATATATTATATTTTTAATATTTTTAGTACTCACAGTTTAGTTAACAGTATTCTATAATTTTGCATATGTTTTAATGATTTTTTGTGTCGATATTTAGATATTTCTTATACAGATTTAGATTTTCAAAATTTCTGTTAGATTTATCAGCTCGAACGATAGAAAACTATCGATTGATTTTCCATCGACTACTTTTATTGGATTCAAATATTGACAGTTATTCGACTATATGTCTAAAAGCGGGCGAATGTCGCTCAATTTTCGATAATTCGCATAATAAAAACCAAAAACCAAACCAAAACACATACACACACACACACACACGTGAGCAGAGAGAGGTAGAGCTGTGCACATAAGCAAGCGACACTTACACAAGCACAAGTGTCGCACACGGCAGTGGCAGCGGCAGCAGCAGCGACGGCAGCAGCGACGGCGGCAGCAGCAGCATCAGAAAAAAGAAGCAAAACACAAAAAAATAATACATATATATATACATATATATACCATTTAAGCCCCGCCCCATTTGATTGGCGAGCTAAAGCAGACGACGACGACGACGACGTCAATGGACACATACGTGAGACATGTGTGCGTGCCTGCTGGTGTATGTGTGCGTGCTCTTTGTGCTGCGCAGGTAGCAGCGGGCAGCGGCAGCGCCAACATCATTCATCGAACGAAGACAACGACAACGACGACAACGATGACGACGACGACGACGACAACGACAGCAGCAGCAGCAGAAGCAGCAACAGTAGACGCAGCATCGCAGGGCCAACAAATTTGCTGCGCTGTTGTTGTAATAAGTAAAGAAAGGAAAAAAGCAACAACAACAATAACAACAGCAATGGGCAGCAGTGGCATTTTATTTTATGGCAGCTCGCTCGCTCGCACCAAACGCCATTGAATTGAGCTTAAGTTGGCGCTCTGTCGTCTCTCAGTATGTGTGCATGTGTGATGTCTCTCCAGCGATTTGGCATGTGTGTGTAGCTTCTTTTTTTTTCAACAGCTTTTGGCTTTGATTTCTTTTGCCTTCCAAGTGTGTTTTTTCTTGTTGGTTATTTTTCGAGCTGCGACTTACTCTCTGGCCCGCTCTCCGCTGCGCACGCGCTCAGCCCACGGCTTGAGCTGCGACTGAGATTGAGACTGAGACCGAGACCGAGACCGAGACCGAAGCTGCGGCTGAGCGTTGCTCGTTTTTGCCATTGAGTGCGGCGCTTGATTTCTGCTCAGTATATTTCGTTTTTTTTTTTCTTCTTTCTTCATTTCATTTTTTTTTTTTTTTTTTTTTTTTTTTTTCGTACTGCTGCTGCTGTCCGTAGTGACTGAATGGCCCGGCTGCCGACTGCCCGGCACCGATTGCATAGGTGTAAAAGAGCGCGCGCTATGCAGGTGCCGATGCGTAGTCGTCGTCGTCGTCGTCTGCCTCTGCTTCTACTGCTGCTGCTGCTGCTGTCGCCTGCTTAGCTGCTTATTGCTGTTGTTGCTGTTGCCTTTGATTGAAATTATGATTTTTTATTATTAGTAGTGAGTGTGTGTGAGCGTACGTGCGTTTGAGTGTGTTCGTGTGCGAGTCGAATTAAGTATGAGTGAGTCGACTCGACTCGACTCGCCGCGCCTCGCCTCGTCTTCTGTGTGCGTGTGTGTGTGTGTGTGTGTGTTGGCCTAACTGTTAAAGTGTCATATTAGTGTTGTTTTTTGGTTGGTTGATTCGACGTTGGCGAGCGTGTGAGTGAGTATATGCGTGAGTGTGTGTGTGCATGTTTGTGCATGTGTGTGCATGCAGCAAATTGATTTGATTTGTGTGGCATTTTTGTGCTGCTTGATGAGGCGGCAACAACAACAACAATAACAATTAACAATTACAGTCAACGGGCGGTAATTAAGTTATAACTACAAAAGCTTTGAGCTATTTTAATGGTACACACACACATACACATACACAGTTAACCACATTGAGACTCTTGGACGCATTATAATTAACCAATGTAATGCATTTAGTAATATTTGATTGATATGCGAATTTATGAAAAATGTTGCTATAAAGAAAATTGTTAATAATATTATTATACAAATTTTTGTTTATATAAATAAATCTAATACATGTATTTAATATGTTATATAGACTTATATAGTTATATTATAGTTTTCACAATAGAAAATATAAATAAATTAAATATTGAATGCATAGCAAATCGATCAATCAGGCAAATCCTGCAGGTCTACAACATGTATGAAAACACGCCCCTTTTAATGCGTTAATTACTGTTAATTAGACGTAAACACAAAGGCAACACATTCACCTGCTCGCTCGCTCTCGCACCCACACGCTCACGCACCCGCGCTCATTCAGTTGCAAAAATGAAAAAGAAACAAAAACTGTTTTGCTTTCCCTTTCAGAAAAAGCCAAAAAAAAAAAAAGAATGTAAAGGCAGAAGAAGCAGACAACAACAACAGCAAGCAGAGAGATTGACAGCAATAAAAGCAGCAGTCGCTGCCGCTGCCGCTGTCGCTGTCGCTGCTGTTGTCGCTGCCTTCGCCACAGGACATCAACAGGCAAAGGCTGCCTGGCCTGGTCCGCCTTTTGACCTTTGCCGAAAAACGTTGCCAGCAACAACAATAGCAAATTGCATAACAACAACAACAACAACACATACGCAACAGTTGAAAAACTCACACGCGCAGCACAAATGCTGCCCTTGTTGTTGTTGTTGCTGCTGCTACCGTTACAATATTTGCATTGTTTTGCAATAAACGCGTGATAATTGCACACACACACACAAATATACATACGCACACACACACAGAGAGAGAGAGTAAGCGAGAGAGGGCCAAGGTGTTGCGCCAAGTGCAAGCTGAGCTGCAGGCAGAGGGTTGGCAAAACGCACGCAGCAAGGCGAAGGGTTAAGGGATAGGCTAGCTGGACGCAATTGGCAAAGCAGAGTGCGCGAGGAAGACAAAGAGAGAATGAGCAGGAGCGGTAGAGGAAGCGAGCGAGCAGTGCGTGTGCTGTCAATTGCTGTTGTTGTCTTTTTTTTTTTTTTTTGCCTGCTGTTTTTGCACTGGCGAAAAAGGATGGAAAAAATATTCGCGGTTATTGCTGCTGCTGCTGTTGCTGTTGTTGTGGTGCGAATTGGTGAGGCGAAAATGAGTGTGAGCAGGATAAGGGGAAGGAGAAGTGGAAGGGGAAGTGGGATGGCTATTGTATTGTATGCAACAGGCGAATCAGTTGCGATATGTGTAAAAGGAGTGTGAGAGAGCGGCAGACAGTGAGTGTGTGTGCGAGAGTGCGACTGTGTGTGTATGTGTGTGTGTGTCAGTAATTGCGTAATAGATTAATGATTCGAGTTTAGAGTTGTTTACATGGCCGCAGGCCAAAATGCAACTGTAAAAAGGGTTACAAACAATCACAGCGAAGTGGAGTGGGCGAGCGAGATGGATAGTGAGAGTGAGAGCGAGTGTGAGTGCGAGTGTGAGAGTAATAGAGAATGCTTCAAGCTCAAAGGATCATGCGTTTAATGCAATATGCAAAGACACGACGATATACAATGGGCATTTGCTGAGCATTTTTTTTGAATAAATATTAATTTAAAGAATTTTTCTATAAGCTTCGTAATAGCTTGCATGCGAAATTTCAATTAATAACTGTTTGTTAGGCTAAAAGCATATTGAAATTTTAATTGACCCTAGCTTTATATATGTATATAATTTTTAAAATTATAATTTGACTTTTGATATTCCATTTTTTAATGGTTTGCATTAGAAATTTAAATTTCTGAAAGGTTGAAAGCAAATATTAATTTGAATTGAGCACATTTCAAAAACATTATAAAACATTTTGTTTTATAATTTAAGCATTTTTAATTAAATTCGTAATAGATTACATGCAAAATTGAAGTTAATAATATATGTTTGAGTTAAAAGCAACTGGAAATTTGAATTTAACAGAAATTATAAATATTTTTTGAGAGAGTTCTTGAGAAATTTACTTGAAATAGGTATTAAAAAGGCAAATTAATTAAATCTGATCTGATTTGCTATTGTCCTAAAGTTCCTAAAGTCAGGAAGCTGTTTATTATCCCCATTTTGTATTTGTCTTTATCCAACTAGCTTTCTATAGATTTGTATCCATCTATCCATCTATCTATCTATCTATCTATCTATCTATCTAACTATCTATCTATCTTTCTACCTAACTATCCATCTATCTAACTATTTTTTCTATCTATCTAACTATATATCTATCTATCTGTCTATTAATCAATCTATCTATCCATTTATCTATCTATCTATCTATCTTTCTATCTGTCTATCTATCAATCTTTACTTTTATCATTCCAAAACTGAAGCAACTGATGAAATACAAGAAAGCAAAATTATATAAATGACTCTAGAAATTTTTTGTAGAGCTCTATAGAGTATGCCTAGGTTACATATCAATGAATACTTTTTGCAAAGTTAACAAGATTTCCATTCCAATTTTTAAAAAATTTCTAAATTCCATAAACTTCTTATAGAATCCATATACACCTTTAATAATTTCCATTCAAAGTATCTAAATACTCGCAGTTTTAACTGCCTTGCTTCTTAGGTAAAAAGTTCAAGTCAATCAAATTAATAATTGATAAACTATATAGTATTCAAGTTCATGCTGCTCATTTGGTTATTCTCAATCTCTCATTACAAATTCTGAATACAATTTACAATTTATCCAACTGTAGATCTGTGACGGTTCTTAGCTTGTCATGCATCAGTTTTGAAATAATTTCTTCTTTATGTGTATTTCTTTTTCTTTTCTTTTTTGTTTCTTTTGATGATGATTGTCCTGCCCACTAGCTGTGGTGCTGTGCAGCTGCTCGCAGCCCTCAGGACAAAGCTGCAACTGAAACGAAACTCGAACGCGAAACGCGAACTCGAACTCGAGGAGCTGCTCAATAGCCGTCGGACAATTAAACACCTTTGCTCATTACAGGGCCCTGGAGAGGGGTTGCCGTTGTCCTGCCGTTGCCTGGCTGCCTCGGTGCCATGAATGCCGGCTGGCATTCGGCTCGTGCTCATTTGCATATTGCACCAGGATCGATGCGAAAGGAAGCCAGCCTGAGCCTCAGCCTCAGCCTCAGCCTGAGCCTGAGCACTGGGTGCCGGCCGTCCCACTTCCCAGCGACTCGGCAACTTCTTAGAGCTCTGCCCAGGTTTCCAATGCTGCCAAAGGAATTTCCTTTGCGTAAATTATTATAATCAAGTTCAGGCCAAGAAGGGGTGTAGCTAGCACATAGCGATATATATATGCATATATATATATATATAAGTGTTGCTTATATTGTATATATATATATATATATATATATTCAGCAGCTGTCGCCCAAGTTTCGATTAGCAATGTGAAACTTGGCAACGTCGCAAAGACGTCGCTCGATCATTAAGCTGTAACACCAATATACGTACATATATATATATTCACAGTGAATTCAAAGCTATTGACAATGATAATGATAATGAAAATAATTATGACAACAACAATGATAATTGTTATGAAAAATGTAAGTAAATGAAAATGATAGTGCTAATGCTAATGCTAATGTCAATGATTGTTATATTGCTAATGCTTATGCTAATGTTAATGCTAATACTAATGCTAATGCCAATACTAGGTTTAATGCTAGAGCCAATGAATATGCTAATGCAAACTCTAATCCGAATGCCAATGCTAATGCTTACACTAATGCGAATGTCAATGATAATGCTAAAGATAGTTCTATTGCCAATACTAATAACAATGCCATTGCTTAAGCTAAAGCCAATGTGAATGCTAATATTAGTGCTAATGCTAATGCTAATGTCAATGCTAGTTTTAATGCATGAGTAAATGAAAATGCTAATGCAAACTCCAAACCTAATGCTAATGATAATGCTAATACTAAGGCGAATGTCATTGCTAATGCCAATGATAGTTAATGCTAATGCTAATGATAAAGCATATGCGAGTGCTAATGCTAATACTAATGCTAATGCCAATAGTAGGTTTAATGCTAGAGCCAATGAATATGCTAATGCAAACTCTAAGCCGAATGCCAATGCAAATGCCAATTGTATTGCTACAGCTAATGATAGTGTAATAATATGAATGCCAATACTAAAGCTAATGCAACATGGCAATGATTCTTATAATCTTAACAATAACAATGAATATGTGATTTGTAATAAGAGCAGCGAATATGTACATACATACATACATATGTTCATACATCTATAGGTGGCACTCAGCAGAGATCACATGGAAGATTCGCTTAAATCTGTTATTCAATTCGTATATAAATTCTATATAATTTTAGCTATGATTCGCTCAGATTTCGCATCTGTCGCAAATCCTTTAACGGCTGGGTAAGCGCCGGACTTTGCGGCAATTTAATTGGAATTCAGTGGATGCATTTCAGTTGCAATTCAGTTCTAATTACTCTCTATGGGCAGCATATACCCGATACCTGTAAATGCAGCTATATATGTATGTGTATATGTGTGTATATATATTTATATTTGTATTTTTTTTTCTATTTATTTGTTACTGTTGCTGGCATTGGGTTATTGGATAGCCCCAAGCCGCGGCCCACAATACAAAAGGCGGCCACAGATACAGCAACAGCTACAGATACTTAGATACTTTTGATACTGCACAGATCTGCGGCAATAGCTAATGGCTGCTGCTGCTGCTGCTCGTCACAGACGTCAGCTTTTGCTTTTGGTTTTGGTTTTTGGTTTTTAGATTTGGTTTCGGTTTTGAGTTACTGCGCGGCCATTCGTTTCGATCGTGTTTTGGAATTGTAAGAAGAAACAAGCGCGTGATCCATTGGACAATGGACGGATGGACGGATGGACGGAATATGCCTTGGACATGTCGCTGCATTGCATTTCGCATTTCGCATTTGCATTTCAATTAAAAGCCGGAGAACAACAAATATCAACAACAATAATAATAACAACAACAACAGCAACAACAACAACAACAGCTCAGCGATTTGCATAGAAAACTCATAGCTCATCATCAGCTCGAGTGTCGAATCTCGATGCAAGAGACAAAGCAAGAGTGTGAGAGAGTGAGAGCGGGAGAGAGGGAGAGAGAGAGCGCGCAGCGGGGTTGAGGGTTTCAGGCATTCAGATTTATGGCCGTTGCATATGCCACAGCGACAGGCAAAAGCGATACAATTACCAATAACAGCAACAGCTTTAGCTTTTGCTTTAGAGATACATTTACCGGCTACAGATACTTTTCGCATTATGGATGATGCCCATTTTGAAGTGCAATTACGTTGCGTTGACTGCGCCCCGTGTGTCCTGCGGGACCACAAATGCCAAATGTCTGCTTTTGCCAGCTAGTTCTGACCTTTTATAATTATGTGCGCCACCCCAGCCGGTGCAGCGTATACCCTGTAACTGAACGACAGCATGGGTAGCATATTTATCTATATGGGTAAGAATATGAATATGAGTATGAGTGTGAGGATGAGTATGAGTATGGCTATGAGTATGAGTATAAGTATGAATATGAGTATGAGTATGAGTATGAGTATGAATATGAATTTGAATATGAACATGAATATGAATATGAATATGAATATAAATATAAATATAAATATCTAATATCACTCTCCTATGCACTCTCGAACTATGCATCTGACTCTGTCTTGACTATACTCTCCTCTGCCTCCTGCATCTGCCTCTGCCTATGCACTGCCCCTGCATCTTCCTCTGCCACTGCGTCTGCGTCTGCGTAGGCGTTCTGCGTCTGCCGCTGCCTTTCTGCCTATTCCTCCGCCTCCGCCTCTGACCTCCGCCTCTGCCTCTGCATCTGCCTCTTCCTACTGCCCCTCCTCTCTCCTCTGCCCGCGCCGTTTCCGTTATCTATATGCCAAGGTGCATGTTTGGTGCATCCTGAACATGCCGCCGATTACCATCTAGATGACTTCTTTTCTATGCTCTTGATCTGAACTTTTGTTCCTAGGTCTTCAAAACCTCGCACTCGTTTCAAAAGTGTCCAACCAGGCTCTCGAGTAGCTCGAGGTCCCGAGCTCGGATCTCACCACGGGCTGCGCGACTGTGTAACGGGGGCCTGCGCCAGTGTTCTAGCATTGTCTTGTCCGCCTCTTTCTTATACTATCTCTCTATCTCTCGATCACTTTATCTCTCTATTTCTGTATTTTTCTATTTTCGTAGCTCTCTGTTTATTTCTCTTGTTCTCTCTATTTCTTAATTTTTATATTTCTCTATTGCTCTGCCTGTCTATTTCTCAATCCAACATCTAGCTCTCTATCTCTCCCTCCATTTCTTCTTCTTTTTCTCTATGCCTGTTTTCACGCCCTCTCTAGCTCAGTATTCTATCTTTCTTCCCAACTCTTTCTTCCTCCCCCTCTCTTTCTCTCCACATCTGTCTTTCTCATCCTCTCTTCCTCTGTAACTCATTCTTACTCTTCCTCTATCTCTCTCTCTCTCTCTCTCTCTCTCTCTCTCTCTCTCTCTCTCACACACTTTCCCTCTTATTATCCTTATTTCTTTGTTTCAAATTGTCTCTACATCCCTTCAATGCTCTCTTTCCCCAGCTTCTATTCAACTCCCCCATAATTTGATCCATTTACTACGCTCATGCTTTTTACAGGGTATTTTCAATTCGTTACACCCATCGACTCTAGATTTTGATTTGTGCTCTTGTCATATGCAAATGATGCGAAATGGCGATCTATTGAAAACCTCCCTCGCCGTCATCATCGTAGCCAAGCTGTTAGCTTTTTTTTTTTGTTTAATTTTTTTTTTCTCCTTCAATTTTCGTATTTCGTCTACTATTTGCCGTTTAGGCTAGGCTGGCGTCTTTTCATATATGGATGGGTCTGAGGTTGGAGCTGTGTTCCCACAGCTTTCTAAGTATATGGCGAGGCGCAGTTGGAAATTGTTATGGCTGTGAGCTATAATTTCTGGGGCAGCGCCTGGAAGCGGGGGCGTGTTTGATGTTAGAAAAAAAAAGCAAAAACAAAAACAAAAATAAAAAATAATAATAAAGAAACTGAAAACTGAAAACAACAAACTGTAAACTGTGTCGTTTGCTACGCATTGACACGTTGCTGCATGCCAAAAGATACAAACGTATCTAATAGATACATGTGAAAATCACGCATCGGCCTGGGCTCTCGTCGCTGGGAAAGCCAATGAATTGTGCTATTGGCCTGGCCCTGCAGCTCGCATGCGCATCCATGAGATACAAAACCGCAATTCAGCTACGTGTTATGACAATGGACAGATGACAGCGCAGTCAAGTCTCCACTGAAGTCTCCTCCCGCCTCCTGCTGGCGCTGCTGCTGCCGCTGCTGTTGGCATTCTTTGTGTTCTGGTCTATTAAGCAATGCGCTGCGCGTATCTTAAAGATACAAGTTAACTAATAATTAGCTACCTGGCGAAAAATTGCAAGCTGTTACGAAATGCGTACATGTATGTGTGTGTGTGTGTGTGTGTGTGTGTGTGTGACTCTTGTTGTTGTTATTGTGTGGGAACTTTTGGTATGCATTGAATTCGATTGTTCGCCTATGGCCAGATAGATCGTCACGAATACAAGCGCGCATGCATGCATGCGGCCACGCCCCCGCCGCCTGGCTCGAACTTATTGTTTTCATTTTGCATTTTTCGTTTATGATTGCTTTGTACTTTGAGTTGTTGTTGTTGCTGTTGCTGCTGTTGTTGTTGTTGTATTTTTGAGAGTTTTGTATTCGGCGTTTATAGCCGGCCTGTGATTTTTTCTGCCGTTTTTTATGATGATTTTTGCTGCCGCTGCCTCTGTCTCTGCTGCTGTCTTACTTATTACGACTAACTCAACTTTTGGCCCCACTCGCAGCTCTATTAAATTACACGTTTGGCAATCGCTCGTCGCTGGCATATATATATATATATATATATATATATACGTAAATATATGTATATGTATATGTGTATATATTTAGCTATTCAGCTGCAATTTTGGTTAGTGTATAATGGACCACAATTTTATTGACATTATTTTAATTAGCAGTTTGTTCAGTTTGCTGTTTGTCAGAGTGTGAGAGTCGCATTGTTCATACGCAAGTCACTAATTGAGGTTAATGGGGTTTTCTTGAAATCGTTCGAGCCACGTTTTGTTATATGGCCATGCCACCTGGCTAGACTTTGATACACTGCCCGAACAGCTTGCCTAAATACAAATACATAATAATAATTTTTTCTTCTTCTTCTTCTTTTTTTGTGTCTTTTTTTTTTGTAAATAATTTGTATTTATGCATATTTGTGCTGCTAACGAGCCAAATTGTTGGCATATTTTTGGCTTTAGCTTTGTCTTATGCAAGCGAAGCGAGCATTGCGAGAGTCGATCAAGAGTTTCTGTGAACTCTGCGCACACACATTGCGTAAGCCTGTAGCTGGATTATGTGCTAGAACGGAAAAAGAAAAACATTAAAAAACTATTTGCCAGTTGCCAGAGTGAGAGAGGGAGAGAGAGAGGGAGCGGGAGAGACTTGTATCTGCAGCTACTAGAGAGAGAGAGAGAGAGGCCGTTGGCTGTCTGGCTGTCTGCAGGCCTTTGCTTGCCAGTTTGCATCATTAATTTGCATTAATTCCGTATCAAGAAATGTGCGCAACGCTTTTCATTTCGTTTCCTTGAATCGAATTACAACAATCGAGCATATGTGTGACAGCAGCGAAACCGGAACAGCCAGCTCAAAAGGAGAGCACGTCTTGTCAGGCATTGCCTAATGACATTTTTGAGGTTGACAGCAAAGGGTTTATATATACATATATCTATGTACATTTGTATGTGCTGTTGGGCAAACGCATATGACATTTGTTTATTTGCATCATTTACCTTATTTCTTTTGCAGCGCGCTGCTGTTTGGCTGGCTCTGCAAAGTATGCTATGGCTAAGCAAAGGATTATTAATGATGCCGCTGACAAGTGAAGTGGCAAAGTCGCAGGCAAAACCCAGAACCGAAACTCCAAATAAAACTCTAGCCAGAGTCAACCAACCAACACACACACACACACAGAGACTTGTCTTCGCTGGCATCGCTCGATGTTGTCCTTCGCATGTGATTTATTGGCATTTGCGGCATTTAGCGTGCGTTGTTTCAGAGTGGCTCGGCTGCTGCTTCAGCCTTTAGCTGGAAGATTAGCATAAACCAAAGTCATTTCATTTGGCTACACAATTTGTAATATTGATTAATGCGTTGAGCATTTCGCCAGACTCGCGTTCGTCCGTCTGGGAAACTTACGAGCGGCCCAACAAGTGCGTGAGCTAACCTCGCCTCGCCTCGCCTCGCCATCAGCATTCCCATGCAACAGCTACAGCTACAGCTACGGCTACGGCTACGGCTATAGATACAAAACTAATGCGCACTCAATGCAGTTCATTGTGTGCCCCCTTTTGTGGGCACATTTGCATATGTATTACATTCGAGCTGTTCCACAGTCAGGGCGGCGGCGTGAGAAGTGCCGTGTCCTTGAAGCGCTCGATAATATCGCATTATGCTGCACGGCCTCTGCACTCATCGTGCGCCCATCCCCTGCAGTTGCGTCCCATTCCACCGGCCACGCATGAGGATATCGCAACGCAGAGCCTCTCGCATTTAGGGGCTGCTTATGCGCGGCTACGCATCGCCATCGATAGGGGCAACAAGTGCAAAAGCGACGCAATCCCATGCAGCGCGCAGCCATATCAACATTTTTGAGCCTTGGCGACGGCAAAATACCACGCAATTCGCTGGAAATGGATATAAATGAAAATATTAGAAGATCTTACAGGCTGTCAAACAGCGCTCAAACAGTGCTAGGCTAGGTCTGAGATACATAAATATTTGTGAGATGCAAAAGTATCTGCAGTTTATTAAGTGTGTTGACAAAGAATATGAAACTAACCAATTGCAAAAGTATCTCTGTAAGAATTTTCATTATGCAAAACTATGTTTAAAGATACATAGTTTGATATGCAATAGTATCTACAGGATACAAAAGTATCTGCAGTGTAAGGCAATGAAACTTAATAAATGCAAAAGCATGTTTAAAGATACATAGTTACATATCAGATACATTTGTATCTATGATAAGCCATAGTATCTAGAGGATAGTATTTTGAGGACAAAAGTATCTAAAAGATATGAAATTTATTAACAAAGCAAAGCTGAGATTTAATAACTGAAAATATATTCAGAAAATACAAAAGTGTCTTTGAGATACATATATATCTTTAAGATACAATTTTAAGCATGAGCTACAAATTGAGAGATATTCTATACGACATTAGGGCAAACATGTATGGCGATTGCAAATGTGTCAATAGAAATTTATCTATGAGATAGTAAAAAGTAACTCTAAGAATTATTGTCAATAATAATGCTGTTAATATTTTACAAAATATATCAAGCCAATGCCAAAGTATTTACCAAAAGAATCTGCAAGGTACAAAAGTATCTTTTAAGTAAACGGAGTATACAAATTATGTGTGATTAATGTATCTTTAATATATGAAATTTAATATATCAAAGATATAGATATAAAAAAAGAGAGATATATATCTAATATATATATATATATATTATAGAGAGATAATATATTTATATCAATATAAAATGTATAGAAGGTAAAAAAGTGTCAAAAAATCCAAAGTTCTTGTGAGATTCAAAAGTAACTTGTAGATAAAATAATACAAGCTGCAATATATCTCTTAGATACAAGCGTATCTTTGAGATATCAAAGCAGATAGATAGATAGCTCGAGATTTAAAAGTCAATCTGAAATCAAATGATAATTAATCAATTTAAATGAACAACTCAATTTATAAATATCTATAATAAATATATCAATATATTAAAATATCTACAAGATACAATTGTATCTTTTGCTAAACAAACAAAGATACCCGCTGACTACGAATGCCAGCTGCACAGTATTGGAAAAACAAACAACGACAGGTTCAACATGCTCATTATTAACTACTAAATAACAGAGGCAAACAGAGTCGTAGCCAGAGCTGGTAGTTGGAACTGGAACTGGAGCTGGAGTTGGAGTTGGAGTTGGAGCAGGAGTTGGAGCTGGGGTTGGAGTTGGAGATGTGGCTGGCAGTGCAAGTTGTTGGCAACTGTTGCAAACGGCCGGCATATGCACACGCTTCAACATTTGTATCTCATAGATACGCAACGGCAGCTAACTGTGCGGGCGGAGGAGTTTGCTAGCTCGACTAACGGCGCATTTTGCTATGCAGCGCGCAAACTTTTTTGCCAACAACAACAACAACCACAGCAACATCAGCAAGAGCAACAGCAACAGCAACAGCAACAGCAACAGCAATAACAATGTCGACGACGACCTTTTCAAGCCCCGAAGCGCCTCGTTTTTATCAGCGCTGTTCAAATCTGCTCACAGTAACCGGCAGCCCTCAACGTCTGCCCTGCCCCATGCCCATGCCCGTGCCCATGCCCGTGCCCGTGCCCTCCCCTTTGCAGTGCTCTTCACTACTTGGCGGCTGACTGCAACAGCTGCACTTTGCATTTTGCCATTGCACTTGCCGTTGGAAATTAATTTTCGTGCAACAGCCGGAGCTCTAGAACAATGGGCAAACAGCCGCGGCCAAACGACTACAACTTGTAGATAACTAGCCGTCGCCACCCGCCTCACCCTCCCGCACAATTGACGGTGCAAACCGATGCATAGTTTTTGGGGCCTACTTGCAAACACACACACACACAGAGAGATACACGTGAAGTGCTCAATAAAACTCGATGCGAAATTCACACACGTATTAAAGTGCGCGTGCTCGTTGCTTGTGGTTAGCTTCTGCTGCTTTTGCTGCTGTCTCGGTTAGCCAAATAAAAAAGCCAACTACTACAAGAGGTTGTCGGAGGTCTAGCTGCGCTATCGTGCTCGATCTTGATCTCAGTCTCGATCTTTTGGCCAGAGTTCCGTCTAACTGTAGTTGGCTCTGGCCTAAAGCAAAACTTACATTTTGCTTGGAGATCAATTCTAGAAACTTGCTTCATGTGAAAATGTTCAGATATATAGAAATCCCTATATATATATATCTTTAAACTCAGTCTCTCAACAGATACATTTAATTTTAGAATTTAATGTCTTTCATCAATATCATATAATAATAATAAAATAAATTAAGAGTATTTAGATCTGCATGTGCTATAAAGAGACCCAAAAAAGTCTATAATTCTTATAGATCTGAGATAGTTGCTGAGCTCGACTTTTTGCTATAAACTGTTGGACCGATGGACGTAAGGACAGAAAGGACGGATAGATAGACGAAAGGACGGAGAGGACGGACAGGATCTACGTACAAAGTAGAATGGAAAGATATACGGAAAGACGAACGGATAGCGGAACAGTCGGATATATGTAGCTATATCGAATTAGCTCGTCCTGATAAAAATGGTATAAACATATTTCAAAGAGTCTACCACGCCTACTTTTATCCTTCTGTAATTCGCATTTACACACAGCAATTATGTATACCCCTAAATCCATTCAGTATATAGAACTTGGCATATCAAAGTCAAAGTCCAGACAATGATGTTGTTGAATTGCTTTGCCATAGAACATTTGTCTCTCCTCTTTTGCATATCCTTGCTCAACTATAAACTCTATAGACTTAGTTATATTCGCCATAGAACATTTGTCTCTTCTTTTCGGCATACCCTTGCTCAACTATATGCTCTATAGAGTTAGTTATATTCGCCTGAATGCTAATATTTTCACAGTTTTGACGAACTTGAATGGCATGGCATGGCATTTGTATATAGATCGGAAATCATAAACATAATAATGGTCACAATTTCAGCTGGCTGCTCGGGTCAGGATTAACATATGAAAACGAGCTGATGAAACGAGCTCCAAGATTCGGTTTCACATTTGCCCAGGCGCGTCGCTGGCTCTGGCTCAGAAGATCAATCAATAAACAGGCGTATGTAAATGATGTGAGCCGTGTGAGTCGAGTGAGTCGAGCAAGCCAAAGCAAATGCCAGCGATCACAGGCTCGATCTGTGGCTGTCAGTGCGTTATTGAGACTCTTTTGAGTTATGAAAGAAAAGTAACTTCGGTCGAACAGTGCCTGCATTTATAATTATGAGAAAATTGCCGGCCAGCCAAGCTGAATCTGAAGCCGAAGCCGAAGCCGTTTCTGATCTATTGAAGGGCCAGACATCTGCACCCATTAGGCGAATGCAGCAGCTTTGCATGAAATTTTCGTTTCATTTGAAATGAAAATAAATAATATCCGTTGCATTGATATGCAAATTGTATCGGTCGCAACAAGGTGAAGACGCGCACACGGAAGCGTATTGAAAGCGAAAATCTGAAAGGTGGGCCAGGCCAAGGGCAAGCCAAACCGAACATGCTAAAGGTGAAGGCATGGGTAAAAGGTAAGGTAAGTAAAAGGAAATCAACCCTCAGACAATGCAGATTATGATTATGCAAATTATGCGCAATAACTGGCGGCTGCAAGATCTCTCGATCTCTCCCTCTTCATGGCAGAGGGTCGTAGGGAAAGGGGTTGCTTGGCTCGGTTCGACTGAAAGGGGTTTTTCTTACAAATCAAAATTTGCCAAAAAATAGAGAAGAAAAGAGAATGCGAATCGATTGTTGCGCTCTGTGCGATTTGCGACATTTGAAGTGGCATTTGCGGTAATTGATAGGAGTTGCGAATGCCCAACGACTGTGAAAGGCTTTCTTTCTATCATTTGCCATAAATAGATATACCGAGGATCGATTGCAGCACCCATTTGCGCTCATTGTTCGGGCCAGCGATTTGTGCAAAAATATGCCAGGCAAAAGAATGCCAAGTTGGCAAAACAACAAAATTATAATGCTCCTTTGCCTTTCTCCTTTCCACTCGGCCGTGCGAAAGGGGTGAAAGTTGAGCCAGCGACAGCGACAGCGAGGTCAAATGGCAACTGCGAATAGTCGCGCGTGCTTTTCGCGGCGAAAGGATCACAGGACTCGACTCGACTCGACTTCATTGTCACAGCTTTGTTTGCGTCTCTTAGCGCGTCTTAAACTGCCAACGAGATTAGATGGCTTTCATTGTTAGCAAGTAAGAGATCTGGGCTAATTTGTGGCCCTTGAAGGTTGACCACAACTAGGGGAGTTAATGAGGAAGAGAGAGAGAGGGAGAGAGTAAGAGAGAGAGAGAGAGGGAGAAATGTCTTGATAGGGATCGATCTATACCCATATGCTGATCTATAATTCCGAGCTATATCTATATCTATATCTATATCAGATCTATATCTAATCTATAATCTATATCGATACTATATCGAGCTATATCCTATATCTAAGCGAGCGAGAGCGAGAGCGAGATCGAGAGCGAGAGATAGAGCGTAGGCGGAGAGGAGAGCGGCGCGAGAGCTGGGAGAGCGAGAGCGAGAGCGAGAGGCGAGAGCGAGAGCGAGAGCGAGAGCGGAGAGCGATGAGCGAGAGCGAGAGCGAGAGCGAAGCGGAGAGCGAGAGCTGAAGCGAGAGCGAGGAGCTGAGAGAGGAGAGAGAGAGCGAGAGCGAGAGCGATGAGCGAGAGCGAGAGGAGAGCGAGAGCGAGAGCGAGGAGCGAGAGGAGAGCGAGAGCGAGAGCTATATCTATATCTATATCTATATCTATATCTATATCTATATCTATATCTATATCTATATCTATATCTATATCTATATCTATATCTATATCTATATCTATATCTTATTCTATAATCCTATATCTATATCTATATCTATATCTATATCTATATCTATATCTATATCTATATCTATATCTATATCTATATCTATATATATATCTATATCTATATAGTTATCTATATCTATATCTATATCTATATATTAAAGTTCAGTTTCCCATAATTATGCTTGAGCTATGTACATATGTATATGTTAACTAATTCGAGTGGTCGATTTATAGTTAGTCGAGTCACCCTAAAAAAGTTAACGCAAGTCAAAAACCGCCACCAAGTCGATTTGGTTGCCACACTTGACCACGTTGAAGTCAGCAGAGGGCAAATATATGCACTCACACACACACACACAAACACACCTCAGTTGGTATAAAATGCTAATTTATAACTAAAACCGATCTATTAACTTGAATGTCAAAATAAACGCGAGCAACCCTCATGAACGAATTTCATGGCCAGTTGCCAGTTGGTTCTTGGCAGTTGCTTATGGCCAAGAGTCCACTATGAGTTTCAGGCAATTGGCTAGCTCTCTCTCTCTCTCTCTCACACTCAGCCTCTCTCTCGCTCTCTCCTTCAGTGTATGCCACCATTGGGTGTCATTTGATTAGCATAATGCAACTATAAACGTGCCATAGCTTATTTTTACCAATAGCGAGCCCTAGCCCCTGTGGGCGGGGGGTGGTCCGTTGGCGACTCGCTTCAGTTGGCAGTTGACATTGCCTGATATACACATTAAGCGTATTTTATTAGTGTAAATGTTGACGTTCGGTTATTTGTTTCAGCCATGACACAGGCTCGGGTCAGCCAGGTGAAAATGCCAATAGAAATTGAAATGGAAATGAAAATGGAAATGGAAATAGAAATGGAAATGGGCAATGCTAACGGCAGCGAGGCGCATAAAGAACTATAATTTGAATATTTATTACATTATTAGCGCACGTTTCTGCCAACATACATATGTATGCATATGTATATTTATTTGTATTTGGGCGTACTTTCATGTTCAAACCAATCCCAATTCCCTCTGCTCCTGGTCATGCCCATTGGCTTTATTGAGCTGTGTATTAGGCGCTGGTCATTAAGGCCAGGGCTTGGCTACATTCCCAATGCTACCTACAACCCCTACACACTGCTATCTACCCTCTGCCCTATCTGCCCTCCATACCCTCTTCTTCTCACCATACATATCGCTCAGCTGCCTGCCCCCGCTTCAGTCTTATCATCCGCTTTGCATCTTTGTCATCTTTCTCAGCTGCTGCTGCTGTTGTTGTTGCTTTTGTCATCAGATCATTTGCTGTGCTCTTCTAGTGAAATTTATTGGCTGTTCAACTGGCTTGTTCGCCAGCTACGTGATCACCCATAAAGGTGTAATAATTTTTATTAAGTTCACATTGCTCTCCCTCTCCCTCTCCCTCTCTCGCCCTCTCTCTGACATCTCTTGGCTGGCTTACGCGGACCCCTTATGACTTATGCGTGCGCTGCATTCGTACAGATCACGATGTGAATCTTTACGCAGAATTTCTGTACGTCTGTTGTGTCTTTTCCACTTTAACTTTAACTTTAATTTCAACTTTAGCTGATGCTGCCGCTACCTCTGCTGCTGCTGCTGCTGGCACTTCTGTCAAGCTTTGACTTTAATCCAAGTCAAGCCGTTGGCACGTGTCGGCATTTGTGTTGGCCTTTGTCAACGATCTGTCTCGATCCGCACAATTGTTTGGCTATCGATTTGACTCCATGTGCCCAGCCACAGCTGCGATCAACGTGCCAACGATAACGTCTCCACTCGCCTTGCTCAACTCTTGCTCCACAGGCCACACAATAATAATTACTTACATACTCTGTTGCCTTCTAGCTGCAGCAGTGGGGTATGCTGGCTATAAACAATCAATTTGGCTTGGGATTTTTATAATTTACCATCAACTCGATAAAGTTCATGCAATTCTTAGATTTATATATAGATTCATGTGAACTTACTCAAGCTCTTTCATGCTCACTTCGGTTTGAGCCAACTCGAAATTAGTTTTTAATTGAAATATGTGCTTTAGCTTTAGTCCAGTTTTTACCTGATTGAAGTAGCTCCATAAAATTGGCAGAAGCCAACTCTAAAACCAAAAAAGAAAAAGTTTCAAGCCGTAAACTGAGCTCACATTAAGTTGACTTTATTCCAAGCTCTATTCCATTCTTGTTTAATTATTATAAATAATTCAATTTCAAGAATCAGTTTTGTTCTATATTTCAAATATATATCGCTTAACACCTTCGCCTCAAACGCTTTTATCGCTTCAAATTCTTGACACAAGTAGAACAACAACAACAACAACGACAACAAACAACAACAATAGACATCAATTGGCAACATGAACAACGCACCTTTAACTTAACCCCATTTAACACTTGTGTGGCTAGCGCACAACCCCCGCACCGGGCCGGGCCGGGTCTGGCGAAGGGGGTTGGCTTGTTATCACCTTTCAATAGCAAAGTGCACATGACCAATTGGTGGCATTAGCCAACGGAGCCAGCCATGGAGTTGGCCAAGTCAACTGTATGGCCAAACGAGCGCTAGAAAAATGACTTCAATTAACTGTTCGGCTGACCAGTGACTAACCAAAAACAACAACAACAACAAGAACAACAAGAAAAAAATGGTCTCGAACGGGACACGCACATACGTAGCGGAGCTGAAGGGTTGATCGCTCGAAGGGTTGACATACGGGCCAAATCGAAGCGAGAGTTGGCATGGGAGCGCCATCTAGCGGCCGCTAGCGCAACCAGAGGGCAGTAAAACTAAATACCCCAAGCGCGGCGCATATGTATGTGTTTGTGTGTGTGTGAGCCTTATCGATTCGCATAAATTAATTTTCATTTAAAACGAATACGAATGCGAATAGAACGAATAAAGTCAACGACGGCTGTGCGGCATTCCTTTTTTTTATTTATATATACTAACAATAACAACAACAGCAAATGCTAACGATAATGGGCAGGTACATAGCTATACACACACACACACACACACACACACATACACACATGTGTGTGTGTGTTTGCATATAGCGCCAATATATGACGAAAGCGCCGCTGCCTCTGCTCGTCGCGCATTGCATGTGAAAACCCATTCGTTACCTTTGTTAAAAAGGCCAAATTTTGCCGCGACGGGGCAACAGCAACAACAACAACAGCAACAAGAAGAAGAAGACCAACAACAGCGACAATGCTCGCGATGCTGCTGCCACAGTGGCACTGAGAACCTTCAAATCTTAATGAGAGAATCTTAAAATGCACACAAGTCAAACTTAGTAAGCAATTAGCCAAAGTTATCGATAAGTCAATTGATTATTACTCAATTCATTCTGAGATGCAGCATAGCTCATGTTAACAAACAGTTCGCAACGTTAGCGCTAAATGCATTCTCTTATAATCAAATATAAATGACTCAAGTTAACAATTGTTGATAATAGATTTATCGTTTATCGATCTGTAGACTCTATATATCTAAAGTCAGCTATTTTGTAGTTTACTATAAGCTAAAGTCAGCAGTTGGCTATTTTAATGTTTACTATAATATTGACAAGTCAAGGTAGTTTGATAAAATTATCCAATATCTAATAAGCAGTTGAATATTGATTGATAATTATGTTGGGATTGAACTGAAACTAATCATGCGACGAAAGCTAATACGAACTCATAAGCTTCGCATAAAGAATATAGCTGATATCGAAAATGTGTGAAAAATATTTATCGAAACGATTTATTAATTTTATTATTTAATTAATATTTTTAAATGATTAATTGATAATTGGTAGAGTGATCAGAGAAAAACTTCATGATATGTGTAATCTATAGTTAAGAGAAAATTTTCAATATCACCTATACAAAACTTAGATAATTTAAATATATAATAAATATTATATAAAGTACTTAATACAAAAGTCTTTACGTCTATAGATAAGTAATAAATAATATCAAGCCATTTATAGTAAAATCTGAAGTATCAATGGCTCTATAGATTAGTTTAGTAAAATTTTTAGTAAAATGTGAAGTAACAATAATAAATAATATCATTTAATTGATAGCAATATCTGAAGAATTAGTTTATAGTGCAATTTAAAGTAAAATCTGAAGTATCAATAATAAATAATAACATTTCATTCATAGTAAAATCTATCTATTTGATATTATATCTTAAATTTGATCTATACATTACTTTAAACTTTTCATAATGTAAGCTAACGAATAACTCATGTACTTCCCATTTTGTCTCTTTCTAGCTAGAAATCTCTATAACGTTGCTTCCTTGATCATATATCAAAGTCAAGTCTTATTGACTCTATATGGTATAGGTTTCATTGTTCCACTGTGCGACGCTGGGCAACGGCATGTGAAACGCATACAATTCATATGCACAGCTACACAGACACTCATGGGACACACACACACACATATATATATATATATATATATATTTCGTATATATGTGTGACTTTGTATATGGTATAAACTTGACTAAAAGGACTCGAGGGAGATATTAATCTACTTCTTTTTTATTTCCATTTTTTGTAGTTGTTGTTTTCTTTCTTTCGGTACGCGCCACAGCAAACTGGCAAAGCCAAAAACGTTTCATTCGCTTCGTTCATTATTATTACCAACTATTCGCGGTTTTTTGTTGTTGTTGTTGTTTTAACCTGATACCGAAACCGAAAACTGGACGGAACCCAAGTCCACACACACATAGAGAGAGAGGGAGCGAGAGAGAAGGAGGGCAGGAGCCAAGTCGTCGTCTTTTTCACTAGTTTTCAGCTGCTTTTCATTTTCCATGGCACGAGCTTTTCTCAGTTTAGCCTTTTGTTTTCAGGCAGGCGCTCTTAACTTATATTGTTAACATGCAATTCATTTATTAATAATATTCATATGTCAGTGGTGCATGTGTAACATCAGCCCCCCCCGCCGCCGCCCTCCGCTCAGCTCAAACCATTCAAGCCGCAACCCCCTTTCAACTGTTTCGTAACTAACATTTATATATTCACATATACAACAAATATACATATACATATATACATATATATTTGATATATGTTTAGGTATATGTGTATAGATTTGTGTTTGTTTTATTGGGGTTGCCGCTGACCAGTAGAAAAATATTGAAAAATGTCAGAGACTCATATACATATGAAGGTGGCTTATAACTATGCTGAGAATATAGTTTTTTGGAGTATGTTCTCGTTTGAAAGATTTCAGCTCTACATATGTGGAACATATTTTTAAAAATTGAAGAGAGTATTAAAGCACTTAAAAAAAAAAAATAAAAAAAAAAAAAAAAAAAATATTGAATGATTTTAGTTCTACTTATATAAGAAATATTTAAAAAATAATGTAAATTAAAATCGAAAATATAACATGAGTGTTATCGATAAGTTAACAATTTATCGATTGTTAATAATTTTTTGCTCTAAATGTGAATTAAAGAGAGTATTTTGTTTACTTAGAATGAATCTTGCCAGAGTTTAAGTTCTTAGAAAATATAGGTAAATGTTTTACTTAAGTTATCGATAGCTTCAAGTAATCACAATCTAAATGTATCTATGAAAATTTACACATAATTACATTTTACTTTTATAAACTTTCTTATATATGTAAATTAATATGAATTACAAAGTTTATATAAGTGATATTTAGTTATAGACTAATTCTGTTCAACATTAAGAATCCAGCTCATTGAGCTTTTATTATAATTTCTATGATAATACACTTTATTCCCTGAAAAACGAGTCTAAAGCGATAAATTGTATTTACACAATCTCTGATCATATCTCGTGTGTTCGTTAATACAAAAATCTGACAAATGTCATAAAAAATAAGTTTTTTCTCGTTTTCTTTTTTTTGGTTTGTTTTATAAAGGTTTTCATAAGTACATAGTTTTGGTCTCTTGGTCCGTGTGAACAAATATAATATTTTGTAATAAACGTGTACTGAGATTTAATTAACTTCACACGTTATATATGCGCGCAGACCCTATAGAGTCTATCCCCCTGCGCACCCCCACCCCAACGTTGGCTGCGCCATGTCTCTGGCTGTTGTTGCTCGACTATTGCCGTCTCGCTTCAACACACAACATTAATAATTTAACGAGTTTAATTTGAAAAACCTTTAAAGGTAATTAACGTATATTTTTGGCAGTTTTATTGCATGTATTGTTGTTGTGCGTCTCTCTCGCTCTCTCGCTCTCTCTGTTTCTCTTTCTCGCCGTTGTCTCGTCTTGCATTGGTTGAGTAATAAGACAGGTAAGTACATACCTATATATACCTACTCTGACTGTGTGTGTGTGTGTGTGTGAGCTGGCATATAGACGTGCACATAAGATTCATATTTAGCGGCCGTATTTGCTTTATTTCATGTTGCCAAGCGTTAGTCAGTCAGCCAGCTCGGAGAGTATTTAAAAAATTACTTAATTGTTGTCATAAACTGTCGACAACGACAACGACCAAGTCAAAGCTAAGGCAGCTAAGCGCACTTAATACACTCAATATGAAAAGCATGCGAATTGTCGAAAACTTCAAAGCAAAACTCTGGGAAATTAAAAAATATATATATATATATATAAATAAATAAATAAAAATCAAAATCAAATTCAAATCTGATATTAAAATCACATAAGCTGCTCTGAACTGGCAAATCAGCTTTAAATTACTTGAGTATTTTAGGATATTACAGAAAAAGCTATCAATAATATTATTAAAATTATTTCAAAAGTTTCTTCATGCCAATTTTATATAAATTAAGTAAATGATCTCAGCCAAAGTCAAGGCATACCTCGCTATTTTTATTCTAACAAAAGACCTCTTCCGCATTTCAATTAGCTATCCGCAGCTATGCGAAAACTTTCACTAGACACTGTATTTTTGTTTGGACTATACGGTTTAGTTCAAATCTCAGGCGCACAGAGAAAGAAAGAAACAGCCAAAAAATAAACAACAACAACAACAACTCCAAAGTTGACAGCTAACAAAACAGTAATCATAATAATAACTGAAACTGGTTGTTAATAATAATATTTTATTATTATTGCATTACTTGGTAATGATTAATTTTAAGACTTTCTTTAGTTTCACACACATACACACACACATACATGGCTGGGGGGTAAAGGAGATGTCACAGCTTATCGTATCGTATGTGCATTATAACTAAGCTCACTATAAATTTCAGACAGATAAATATGTACGAGCCAGCGGCAGAGCTTTCTAAACATTTGCCTTTCCCTATGCGAGTGGCCAGACTTAATAGGTGGAAGGAAGTACCTGGTTCAATTACCTGTTTTAAATTGAATCCGTTATATAAGTTCTTTTTATTTGAAGCGTTGACTGGTTTTATTATAATTAATTGCCCGCTTTGATTCAAGCAGCAAACAGAATTTTTAGTGTATGCGCATTTGAATCTTTAGGAATGTAATCGAATCATTGTTTGATCCATATATTGTTTTGGCATGTCTAAAAAGTGATCATATTTGTGTGTTCTTGCCAGAGAAACCGGATCGATTGGGTATTTCTAGCATTTGAGAAGCTCATATAAAGCGATAGCCATTTAGAGTGATAAATATCGAGAATTATCGATATTAGCTCATATAAATAGATAACGATTGATCTGCGTTAATGTAAAGCGATAATCGGTATATATACTGATTAAAAGAAGATATATGAAATAGATATATAGATAAGATATTAATATAGATGTAACGATATGCACTAATACGAAATCAATAATTATCGATATGTGTTTTCTATATCAAATCTGATTCCGATAATTCTACATAAGAGAGAGTTTTGAAATTTGTCTAGCTAAATTATATAAAAATTATATAATAATAACATAACAATATTTATCGATAACTGTCGATTACTGTTTTAAGATCATTCGATTATTCTTTGATTATTTCATAACATGCTAGATCGATAGCTGATCTATCATAAGCCTAAGCACATATCTTAGCTTAGCTACGCTTGACTAGCGCAAGCTTTAGCTAGTCATATTAAACAGATCATCTCATAATATCAACATATAGTACATACATATATGTATTTATGTATGTATGCATGTATATATATATCATTTCATTGCTGATCTGATCAGTCGGCATAAATTGCTGTGGAATTTCCCTGGCAGGAATGCGAGATTTTGATTGCAATAAGTCGAGCTTATTTTCGTTTCTTTTATACACATATACATATGTATATATTTGTTTCCGTTAAGTAGGGGCGTGAGAGGTGGGGTTAGGCACATTTAAATTGTATCATAAATTCAATTCAAATAAAGTCGAATTCACATTCACTTACTCATCCAGCTGGCCGAGTCAAGTCGTGCTTGGACTGATCTTAATTGAAATTTTGTGATCTTGCCTTTCAAAATGATCGTATGTATGTATACAGGCTGTGTGTGTGTGCGTGTGTGTGCATATATTCGACATAATTCCATACGGTTCAGTTCTGTTTGTTTTGCGTTTTAATCAGGAAGTTTTTAATTGCGTCGTATATTTCAACTGGCAGCTAACAATATCATCAAGTCTACTAACCTCCCTCCCCCTTGGGCTGCCGCTAAGCGCAATGCCAGCCCCCGCCACGACTCCTTGGACAAGGGAAGCTGAGCTAAAACCCGAAAGCCATGCCGCACCGCTCTGTTCCCGACCTCTGCGTGTGGCGTCATTTAATTGAATTATTTCGAACGACTATAATAATAACGACAACAACAATAACAACAACAGCAGCAGCAGCAGCAGCAGCAATGGAACAAAAAGTCGTCAAAAAAATCAAAAGATTTTTTTTTTCTGCTTACTGTTTGCTTTTGCTGTTGTTGTTGTTGTGGCTGTCGTGTATATAATTAATTTTTAATTTGACTCGCAGAAATTGGGTAATAAAAATTGTAAATTGTACCAGCAGCCCATGGCCGACGCCCAACCCCCCATCCCCTCCCCGCCACGCTTAGTACCCTTCCACTCCAGGACCAGATGCCCTGGTCAGCCACAAGGCAAAGAAAGCGCACAGCAAAGGCAAAGATGGAGTGAAAGAGACAGGTAGACATGAAATAGAAATTGTTCGCTTTGTTTGCATTTACCCTGTGCACCCTTTTTGCTCTAGCTGTGCCTCTCGCTCGCTCTTCCACTCTCTCTCTCTCTCCCTCTCTCTCTCTCTAACGCACACGCACGCCCACTCTGCACTGTTCAATTTTAACGTTTCGCCTGCTTCGATTTCTTTGGCTTGGCAATTTTTCTTTGTCGCCGTTTTGCATTATTAAAAAAAAAAGTAAACAGCGACTTTTTACGGCATTCGCTTCTTTTTTTTCTGTAAATTTTTAAACAAGGCAATGCCCCGCCCCCCGGCTTGGACTACCGGCAGCTGCTACTGTCCAGCACGCAAAAATTATTATAATTTCCCTTTGGCTGTTAACCGGTTCGCGTTTCGGGTTGAGATGGGGAAAGGGCAGGGGGAGGGGTTTCGGTTTGGTTCGGTTTTTATACAGTTTTTCTTTCAGTTCCTTTTTTTTTTTTGCCATTCGGTTCTTCTTGTTGCTTACGCCTTTGACTTTGCGCTGGGTAATCGCCTTCGATATGCCTCGACTTCGACTTCGACTTTTGGCGGAAACGGAAACGTAGCCAAAATGCGACGCCCTGCAGCCGTCATCGCGGCCGTCGCCTGCCCTTCCCCCAGTCCCAGTCCCAGTCCCAGGCCGTGCTTCTGCAAGCTGTTGTTATTTTTCTGGTGTAACAATAAAATTTTTGTATCCTTTTTTCCTTTTTTTTTTTTTTGGTTTTTGTTGTTGCTTCGCTTTTCCTCAAGACATTACGAAAATCAAAGGCTGCCACATGCTGCCCAACAATGTTGACGCCGTCCTCAACCTCCTCCCAGCGAGCCTCACCCAACATCCCGCTGCTCTGGCTGTTGCTGTTGTTAAAAACTGCGGCCGCAGCCAAACACCGGCAACCATTTACTGTAATTCCTTTTATTGTTGCTGCCTCGTGTTGTTGTTTCTGTTTCTGTTTTTTTTTTTTTTTTTTATTTTCATAAACTTTCAATAATTTTTTACTTTTACCCATTGGCTGAGGCGCTGCAATGCAAAGAGCAAGGCATTTGAGCTGTGAGCAGAGAAGAGAAGGGTTATGAGAGCATAGCTCAACTACTACTAGTAATAATAATAATGCTAATGCTAATGCTAATGCTCATAATAATGCTAATACTAATATTAATCCCAATGTCAATGCTAATGCCAATGTTGCTGTTAATATTCAAAATAATACTAATGCTAATGCTAATGTTAATGATAACGTCAATGCTAATGCTCATGTTAAAAACAATACTAATACGAACTTTAATCCAAATAGTAATGCTAATGATAATGACAATGCTAATGATAATGCTAATGCTGATTCTAATGTTAATGCCAATGCTAATGACAATGCTAATGCTACTGCAAATATTCAAAATAATACTAATACTTATACTAAGGCTAATGATAATGTCAATACCAATGCTCATAATAATGCTACAAAACAATATTAATACGAACAATATTCCCAGTGGTAATGCTAAAGCTAATGCTTATACTAATGTTAATGCCAATGCCAATGCTAATGCCAATGCTCATGAAAATGCTTATAATAATGGCAATGACAATATTAATATTAATGCATATACTAACCCAAATACTAATACGAATACAAATACAAATTCATATACTAATACTAATACTAATATTAATACTAATACTAATATAAATACGAATACTAGAAGTAATACTAACATTAATATCAATACAAATACTAATAGTAAATTAAACACTAATGACAATACTAATTTCAATACATTTTTTCTAATATTACTTTATGCAGCGCATTTAGTAGTTGCTATTGCCCTCACTTTTATACATTGTCTAAGATGTTCTTACGTTTCGCGTCTTTGCATTTTTTTCCTTATTAATTTTGGTGCAATTTTTCGCCCCCTTTAGCGGGTTTTTCTTTGGCGCTTGCCCCTTGGCCCTATCCGACTGGCGTCTTTGGTATGGCTGTTGTTGTTGTTGTTGTTGTTGTTGTTGTTTATGACTGTTGCTGCCTGCAGCTTATCGTAATTCATTTGGCGTTTTTCCTTTCGTTTCCCTTTATTATTTTGCATATCTGAACGGTCTGCATTAATTTCTATATTGAATCCTTTTATAGACCGTAAGGAGTTGGCATTGCCGTCATCTGCTAGTCAAAGCTTTGGTTACATAAGTTTATTATTTTTTATTATTTTTTTTTTGTCTGTCTGCCTGACTGCCTGGGCGGGGGGCGTGTGTACGTGAGTGTGTGTGTGTGTGTGTGGCTGCAACTTGAAGTTGGCTGCATTGCGTGTCAGCGTTTCTTTAAGTGTTTCCCCACAAAACAAAAAAAAAATTGAAAAGAAAACAACAACAAAAACTAAACAAAAATTGTCAGTTAAGCGACCCACGAATTACTCGCACAATACAAAATTATAAAATAAGAAAAACAAGCCTCAGTTCCCAGTGAAAAGTAATTATATGCCACACATATTGAATCTTTCTCCTCGCTCCTAACCTCTCCCATGCACATACACACATTTATATATTGAACAGATTACAGATCTGTGCTCCGGAAGTTGACATTAAACAGACGCAAAAGCTAAAAGGAAAAACCCCAAAAGAAAGAACAACAATGCGGGAAAAAGTGAAAAAGTAGTTAAGTACATGAAAATTACAAGGGCAACAAACAAATAAATAAATAACTTAAAATAAATTGAAAAACATGGAAAAGACTCAAAGAATAACTTACTAAGTGAGCGAAGCAGACGGCGAATATTAAATGCTCTTTCGAGAGTTAGAGAAACTTAAATATAATACTTTCTATATAGATTATACACATAAGGGAAATATGCATTATGGTGAATATATAATATGAATTAGAGATCATCGAGGGATATATAGAGCTTTAGACAGTTAGCAGATTCTAGAACCTATTAAAGCATTCAAGAAAATATTTATGCAATATTTATATAAAGATACTAGATTGTTAGGTTTTGAGATATGCCCATGATGTATCCAATATATAATTTACTAAATAATTTTTTAGCTATATTTATAGAATAAAAAATATGCCACACTTACACAAACTGATGAACCCAAGATATATGCAATATATGATTTCCTTTATAATATGAAACTTGATAAAGTTCGATGTTCGATAAATGAAAAGTTTGTTTAACTAAACTTCAATAATCATAGGTAGATATTCTTACCTGTACAATATACTTATACGAATCAGCTGACTTTATGTAAGCAAATATATATTTATCTACCTATATCTACAAATAGCTATCATTAGTATAAAGATAATTCTATTTCAGAATCAAGCTCATACAAGCCCAAAGAATGGCTCACAATAGCAGCAACTCTTAGCAGAGTATCAGAAAAGCTAAAGACATTCACTAAAGGCAATCTCAAGGCATTTGGATATTCTAGTCAATTTGATGCCATGTCTAGCTGTGTATGCCATATCATATCATGCTTATATTTTAATTGTGGTAGAAATGGAGTAATGATGTGCTACAGTGGATACCCGGTAGTTGATACCGACATCGAGTTGGAGCTGGGGCCTCTCAGCTTGGGCACTCGGAAGTGGGCATTTTTACTTAGTATTTTATACTATTATTGTTATTATTATTTTAGTGCTGTCGCTGCTGAGCAAACAGAAAGTTGCACATTTGATGGCGAGGGACGAGGGCTATGGCTAAGGTAGCTGGGAGCCACGTCTCTACGCAACCACATCCGGCATTTGTGTGAGTGCAAGACTTACGCTCCCACACATGGAAAAATGCTTTTGGAAAATATAAAATTTACTTAGCCAGCGACTGTGACTCTGACCGAGGCTGCGAGAGCGCGAGAAAGTTCACTGGGTCAACTTGGTAGCGAGGCAGCGATTGTGGGCCCGGCTCGTGTTTTGGCTTTAGCTTTGGCTTTAGCTATGGCTATGGCTTTGGCTTTGGCTTTAGATTGCAACTTGGCCCGTCCTGTGCTTGCCTTGATGTTCAGCTGTCAAAAGGCCCGCAAGGGTTCCAGCTCGAGCAGCTAAAAGTATAACAAAACTTGCCACTTGCATTCACTTGCCACTTTATAGCTGCGTAGGTTGCACTCGACTTGATTCATAATACCATATGCCACATAGGCGTTGGATGGTGTCTTCAATTGCTGTGATATAGCTCGAAAGTCTTGCATTTCTTAGCTTCCTGAATACCTTTTCTTCAGTGCCTATTTACTCAGTGTTAGCTGTGAGTTCTACATGCTCAGACTTCATATAAAACTTTTCATATTAACTATTCAATAAGGCATATATACTCATAGCTGTCCTCCATTGTCACTTTCTCTGAATTGAATCCATACTCACTTCTGCTTGCCTTCGGTTTCTTGCTTTCTTTTTTTTTTTTGTTATTAAAATTTTGCATGTCGTCGAACCTGACATACGCCTGTCAGGTTCTGGAAATTACATTTTTTGTTTTGATTTGCATTTCTTTTTTTTCGTTTTTTTTTTTTGGCTCTTAGTTGAATTAGTCGCTTCTAATACTAATACAGCAGAGCTGTTTTTTTCTGCTTGCATAACATTTTCTATATCCGTTTTTTTTTTGGCTTTTTTTTTCGATTTTTTTTATTTTTATTTTTTTTGTGTGTTGGCACCTTGGCAAAAGAGAGTTCGAGGGTCACGCTGGCTGCCCACCGGAGCAGGGTGCATTGAGCTGGGCGCCGAGGGTTGAGAGGGGAGCAACTGTGACTTGGTCTTAAGTCCATCAATCATCAGTCACATTGCTAGCTGCGCTGCCAGCGTCGCGCACTCAACGTAACATTCAAATCAATCAAAATGACGACGAGCCGAGCGACGACGACTTTTGGCTATTAAAACGAATTGGCAGCCCAGCCAGCCAGCCAGCCAATGGGACTGCCCATTCCCATTTATGCAAAGTAACAAAAAAAAAAAAAAAAAAAAAAGAAAATAGAAACAACGTATAAATAATTTTTCATCGAATATGTGAAAATAGCGAAAATGTGCTGCAGCCTGATGAAGTTGTTCAGGCTCAGACCTGATTCGACTCCCTTGCCCTGCCGCTGCCTCTGCCTCTGCCTCAACACCCCCCTCCAGTTGCTGTGCGATGAATAATGTGCAGGATCGCTGCGGCGTGGGGGGCTCCGTTGGAATAATGTTCATATGGCGTGCTTTGCCAACGGGCACGACATACTCCGTCGTTTCGTCCATATGGCTGAAAGTCTATATAATGATCGATAATTTATTAGTTTTGTGAATGCTCTTCAATTGTATCAAAGAGAACGTAAATTAATTCTGTATGAAATATACAAAAACAAGCTTAGATGTGTAAATATAAAAATATTATAATAAAATATAATTATATATATTTATTTATATTATTTTTACTACTATCAGAGCTGTATCCTCATAGATATCGTAAATGATATCTATCTGTTTTCAATCTGCTCTTAAAAGTCTATTTGTAGTGCTCTCATAACTGATAATAATCATAAAATCTTTATATTTCATATAAAACTTTTTAACTTTTCAAAACATGAGCACATGTACTCCGGCTCTGATATATTTTCAATCTAGTTAACTTTTCAGTTGGGGTTTTCTCTCAGTTGGCCATGGAAAACCAAAAGTTTACATTTTTAGCCACAGACTGGAAATATATTCAGTTTCGTTCCTACATTTAGGTAATAAACATTTCATCGTTTTTTTTCAATAATTCTCAAAGATTTTTTTTTCTGTGTTCGTATTTAATTTTTTTGTTTCTACGAAATTTTATGTAATTTTAGTTTGCCTTTTTTGGAGCATAAGTGCAAAATTTTAAATTTCGAGTTTCGCGATGATTTCATTGGTTAAGTTATCACAGCCCTGGATGCAGCCACTTCGTACTGGCTTTCTGCTATCCTTACGCTTTCCCTTACGCCAGTACAATGATCACAATAGCGACAGTGAGGACGATGGCGAGAGACCAACAAAGATCTCGGCGGCCGCTCAAGTGGCCCAGGCCATTGAGAGCGACACCAAGCTGGAGTCACCGGAGCCAGTGCAGCGCATGGTCGAGCTGGAGAATGTACGCTCCCGCATCAATGAGCTGGATCAGCGCAAGTTGCGACATCAGGAATATGCTCAGATGCTCAAACAGCTGATCATCAAGCCCACCAGCTATGCCCAGGAGCCGAAGCTGCCATTCAAGCAGCCCATACCAGCCAATAATATGCGTCAATCGCTTCGCAATTGCTCCAGCACCGAGGAGGTGCTCCAACTGACCAACGACCCAGAGCAGCTGGCCAATGAGGTGGTGCGTCTGTCCTGGGAGCTCAACACCGAGAAGCGCAAAAACGACGTAGTACTGGAGAGCTATCTGGAACTGAAGCAGGAGGTAATCAATGGCAAGGCCAAGACTAACTAGCAGCACACAAATGGTATATCGAACGATCTATATATTATAACTGTGCTAAATGGAAGAAAAAAAAAAAAGAAAAAGAAGAAGAATTGATGACGTCTGGCTTGCAACAACATCTCTCAATCAATCCCTGGGCTGCATCGCAAAATTGACTTTTGATTTTAATAATTTATTTATTGTTTTCGTCGACAAATACTTACAAATGTTTAAGATGTTCCACTCAAGGCTAGGATTTGAATAGATAGATGTTATATACACGATTAACTAATTCGATATTTATTCTGATTTATTTTATATGGGGGAATTAGCTGTTCAGTCCAATCTACAATTGGACAGGATGTCATCAATAAGTCATGTGATCATCATGAAGTCTGGCTGCAACGTCATTATCTCAGCATCATTATCATGATAGAGCACCATATATGCAATGCTCTCTATATATATATATATATCTTTTTTTTTTTTTTGTTTTATTTGTGTAAGCAATAAAATGTAGTTTTATTAAAGAAAAACGAAACAGATTCGAAAGAATTTTTCGCGAGTTGTTTCGGTGTCGGCGACAACGACGACATAAATTTAAAACCACCTACACATAAATTTTTCTAGATATACGACAAAAACAACAAAAAATACAGAGCACAAAAAATGAACTGCAATAATCACAACAACAACGAGCAGCAAGTGCAACTGTCAACTATTAAATGACATTTAACATGCCTACGAGCAGGCAGCTCGATCTGAAGGAGCTGCCGCACACTGCAGGGGCAGTGAGGCAATGCAATGTGCAGCGCGTATGTCGTCGAGCTATAGCTGCATTAGTTTCTTAAAATATCATTTCAAATTTCAAATCAAGTCATCAGCCAAACAGCCACAGATCCAGCCCAGAGATCCGGGACGACAGAGCGAGAGACAGAAAGAGAGACCAGGGCAGCATTCACACTCCGCCTGAACGGGGACTGATGACAGCAGCAGCAGCAGCAGCAACGGCAGCAGCAGCAGATTTTTATTTATCAGTCGTTGTCGCAGAGATTGTATGCACAAGTACACACACATATATGGATATTTTCAATTATAATTTATATGCGATCATATATGTATTTTTAGACAAATGAAATCTGCGAGCCCCAACTGCAATAGCAGTCAGGCAGTTGCCAAGTGTCATATGATAATGAAACTAAATCGAAATGTATATCCATATATATATATATATATAAATCTTGGAGCTTAATAGGCAACTCAGACATATGTTAGGCAAGAGTTTTATCATGTCCTGTGAAAATTTGAATTCTGAGCCACAGCAATTGGGAAAGTTTCTTGGTTTTCCAAGTTCACAAAAGTCTTGTATAGTTGCCATACTGTTTTTTTTTTGTCTTACACATTTGTGATCTGGCAGCACCTGCGCATGCAAATGACTTTGCGAATTTCGTAGCGTTTTGCTTGAACTCGATCTTTGGCTTTTGGCTTTCTGCTGCGGCGCTCTTTAGAAAGTTGTTGGCTGTTTTTTTTTTTTTTTTGGCAAATCATAAACGCGACTATCAAAAATGGCGCCAGCCACTACAAACGCCGCAACAGCAACAGCAGCGCCTTGGCACCACCGCATCTTGGTCATGGATCACAGCACAGCGCAGCTCAGCTCAGCTCAGTTCAGTTCAGTTCGGTTTGGTTCGGTTCGGTTTTACTTGGGCTGGAGCTGAGTTTGGCTTAAAATTTAAATATGCCAAACGAAGTCGTCGTACAGTTGCCACGAAGACGGATAAGCTGACTCAGTCAGCCAGTCAGCCAGCCAGTCAGTCAGTCAGTCAGCGAAGCGCGTAGGGCTCTGCTAACCACACCCCCGCAACCCCCACACACACACACCTCAGGCTCCTCTCTAAATAGTGCGTCCCGGGCACGCATTAAGTGCGCACGAGTCTTGGGTTTTTGGGTCTTATCTATGTAGACTTGACTCAAATGCCGTATTCCACCTGCTTCAGACTGTGTGCGCCATTTTGGAATTTCGTTTTCTGGACGAATGCGCCTAATTTAAATTAACAAAAATTCATATACATATCTCTATATCTAAATATATATGTATATATACATATATACATATATATACATAAAAATAAACATAAAAATTTGGAATTTGAAATTTGAAATTTGAAATGTTATGCTCATTGTTAGATTTAGGTGTACGCGAGTTATTTTAGCTGCTTTTTTTTTTGGTGGGTTTTTGTATTTGGCTAATTAGCGTGGTTCATGGGAAACACATGGGGAAATGGCTCTTGGCCGGGCCGCGTTTCCACCCGCAGCCCATAACCCAAATTTCTTTTGAAGCATTTATAATGCCAAGTTGCTTATTCATATTAGGTTTTTTATATGAATTTTTGTAGTTGTTTTTTGTTTTTGTTTTCGGTTTTTGATTATTACTATTCTCTTTCTTTTTTTTTTTTGCATAAATTAAACCTTTTTGTACATCAGCAGACATGATTTTGAAATAAAAGCCGCTTAGATAGTCAGATAAATGTAATAAAAAAATATTAGAGTTAGATATTTTTTTTATTTGTAATAAGCTTACAATTTTAGTTAGGTGTAGTTAGTTAAGGCATTTATTTGAGAGAGATTAGTTTAAGAGAAGTTTATTTATATATATATTCTTTAATAAATAAAAGTGGATTAAAATTGATTAGAATATATAATATAAATTAAACCTGCTTTAAAATAATTTAAAATATATATTTTGAAATATATTTTAGAGAGGTTTATTTATATATATATTTAAAAAAAAAATAAATTAAAGTGATTTAATATTTATGAAAATATATAATTTGTATAATATAATGATTTGTTTTAAAATAATTTAAAATAAATATTATGAAGTATTTTATAAAATTAAATTTGATTATTTATTTAAAGCTGTTGCAAATATAAAAAAAAATATATAAATAAATATGTACATATAAATAAATTTGTTTAAGATTTTAAAAATACAAATTTAAAAATTGTAAATACTTTTTTTAGGTATGAAATGTTTGATAGAAATCTTAAAAGTAATAAATAAAAATAATAAAATTAATATTAGTAAAAAAAAAAGCATGCATGAAATTTTAAAATTTATAAATAATAATAATAAAATTAGTAATAGTAAAAAAATATAAACGAAAATGAAATAAAATATATATAAAATAAAATTTAAATATACATATATACAAAAATTTGTATTATTTGAGAACCTTTTAAAATTACATACATATATTAAATATTTTAATAAATTTGTAAAAAGTTTTAAAATATAAATATATATAAATAAATAAAATATATAAATAAAAATACATATATATTTTTTTGGCAATTTATTTTGTTAACAAAAGACAAAAATTGATACAAAAGAAATTAAGACTTGCAAAATTAGCACACAATTATATTTAAAAAAAAAAAAAAAAACAATATTTAAATTTTAATATATTTTTAAGTAGAAAGCAAAATTGAAATTTAAAGAAAATTAAATTTAAAAAATAAAAATAAAATAAAAATAAAAATAAAATACCAAACTTGAATCGAATTTCATATTTATATAATTATTGAAAATTTCACCCAAATACTCTTTTTGGCTCAGACGCCTGCAATATGCCGTGAACAAAAGCGCGTAGCGCATAGCCAAAAAGTTATTAAAGCGTAAATTCGAGACTATTATGATTATGTAGATCTCGCAGTGCCCTGTGCGTATATTGTTTTAAGCTTTAGTGCGAGGTTCACACTATAAAAAAAAAAAATTAGTAATGTCTGCTTGTTGTTGTTGTTTATAGTGTTGCTCGCATTTAGTTTATTGTTGCTATTTCACCAGCTAGCTGCCTGCCTGCCTGGCTGGCTGGCTGGCTGGCTGGCTGAGTTCAATGACTAATTTATGAAAGTTAGCCTGACTTGGCTTTTATTGGGCATGAGCCGGAAATACCAAGTGTGCGCACCACCCCCTGCACCACCCCCCTCCCCACCAGCCAACCCCGCTGCTCGCACTGACTGAGCGAGCGTTCAGGTAAATAGTCAACAATTCAATTGCCAAGCGAGAGTCTCTGGAAATTTGTAACAAGAAGTTGCAACTGCTCATCAAATACAAATTTTGGGCCGCAAAGACTCGCAGCCGACAAGGACCTTTCCGGGAAGGGCGGACACGCTGGCTTCTTATCTGCGGTCGCGCTTGCCACAAGCATTTTCGTTGTTGACATGTGAATTTTCGCACGCACTTGTTGCACGTTGCGCGTTACCTGTACCATTTTTCTCTATTTTCCGCCGATTGTTTTCCTTTTACTTTGCGGCTAACCAGGATGCTAATCGGTCTTAGTGCTGGGCGTGTGCCGACAAAAGCCGTGTGCAGGATATCCTGTGCTTCTTCAGCTTGTGTGATAATGCCGCTGCCCCTGCCTCCTGCCCCTGCCCCTGCCCCTGTCTCCTGGCCCTGCCTCGTGCTGCTGCTGGTACTCCCCCACCTCCTGCTCCTAATACCGCACCTCCTGCATGGCAACTTAACGCCCCTAATTGAGCTATAATGCGCCACACGAAAGATGACTTAATTGTATACATATATAGCACACACACTCTCATACGCACACCCATACACACACACACACACACATGTATTTAGAGCATATCAGCAACATCTATTTGCTTTGGCATTTGCCGACTCGCCGACTAAATCAATTTTTATGTCGCACTTTGCAGTTAATGTGGAGCGCCAACACCGGCCACATGCCCCATTTGCTGGTGGTGGGCAACAGCAGTCAGCGCGCGTATGTGTACATACATTAAATATGCATCAAAAATTGATGATGATGCATTTTTAACGATTCGACAAAGATTTTTATGTCGCATGCATTTGACAAGATTCGACAGAGTCAACTGACGGATTGCCAAGCTAATCCATGGAACTGCAGCATGATGCATGATCCATTCCTGTTCCCATATAATAGTTATTGTTGTTATTGTTGTTGTTGTTGCTGTGTCTGGCGTGTCGATTGGATTTTGATGACCTTTTGATAAATTCCCTTTTTTTTTTTTCGTCTGCGATTGTTAAAGGCTTTTGTTTGATGTGATTTGTTTTCAATCAGAACGCCTACAACACAGCACAAGAGCCACGCACACCAGACAGAGGTACATACATACATGTATGTATATGTGTGTAGTACATGTCAACGCCGTTGGATGGCGCTTTAGAAGCAGTTAGCCGCATCGCTTTGGCTCACACGCTGCGCGTCGGCCTGGACAGGTCGTAATTATTTTTGTGGCCAAATTGAATTGAATTAAATTGTGAATGTGAAACAGCGCTCAAGAAGCACAAGTACTAGATGAAGAAGAAGAAGAAGAAGAAGAAGCACCACCAGCAGCAGCAGCAGCAGTTGCTGTAGAAGTAGATGAAGCCAAAGCAGCGCACAAATGAACAACGAACTTTTTGGCCACAGTTGAGCGATTCTTGGGTGTCGTTGTCGTAGTTGTTGCTGTTATTGTTGTTGTTGTTGTTGTTGTTGTTGTTGTTACTGTTTTGTGCTCATCGTCACTAGCCAGTGACGCCGCGGCTCACTTGCACCTGCACAATGACGACGACGACGACGACGGCGACGACGGCGACGACGATGGCGACGATGACGCTCCACACCGAGACGACGTCGCCTAAGTATCTTTCCCAGTTGCTGTTGTTGTTGGTGTTGCTGGTGTTGCTGGTGTTGGTGTTGCTGGTGTTGCCATGCCCAACTACACACTTCCAGGCACTGTGGCAACAGCCATCATCAGCATTCGTGGCCACTGTCACTGTCAAGCGTAATCATAATTTATTGTAATTATTTTGTATTATTTTTTAAAATTGTTTTAATGAGTCGTCGCCATCGTCGACTTCGCCAGGCAGCGACTTTTGTCGACGTTTCTTTCGGCTGTCGCAGCGATCGCAGCGCTTTTGGTATTTTTTTTTTAATACTTTTTTTTTTACCTGATTTTCCAACAGCATGAATTCAACAACGATGTTCAGTTAATTTTACCGCAGTCACCTCGATCTGCCAGTAATTACATTATAGATACCAGTACGTATTTCCATGTTATGATTACCGTTGTTTGCAACAGCAACAGCAACAACAAAAGCAACAATACCAACAACAATAACAATCGCTGTAACGACACTTTTCTGGCATTTTGTCAAACGAAATTTCATAATCGGAAGTGTTGAATCTTTTTGTGTGTGTGTATCTTAACATTATTCGACTGCTATTACCGAGTAGTTTTAATGAGGCTCAATTATTGAAATTTCTCAAATGCAGCAGAGCTGTAAGAAATCAACTTCCCTACAAGTTTTGTATATTTATTTTTCCCCACTTGTGGAATACATGCGATTTATGCGCTGTGGATGCTATGTGGAACGTAATGAATAGCTTAATGAACAGCTTAAAGACTTTACAGGAGCGACTGTTGCGCTGTTGAGAATGGCAAGCCTTGACAGTTGTGGAACGCATGTGAAACCCATGCATTCGAGCACTCTATATATGCATGTGTAAGAATGTGAACTGTAGATCGATATTATGATATAATATACTTATGCTGACTCAATTTTAATTCTTAATTCTTAAGCCACACATTCATTGTGGATCGCAAGTTGAAGTTAATGATAATAATTTGATGCCAAGTGAGTATCACAAAGACAGTCTACTATTAAATTTGAAGATACAGAAATCCAAATAAGTATACCCATATCTACGTAGATATATGTACATATCCGCATCTCTGTCGGAATTGAGCAAATGGTGACAGCTTTAGATGCTGACGTTGTCGCATTGCTAAAGCGACTGAGCACCTGTTGATCTTATGCAAATATCAAATAGTTATGTTCTGAACAACAATAAGATCCCTTACAAGATCCACAGACGCATGGACTAAGCAAGTACACATGTTCAATTTGATAAGCGAGTGTTGTTGTTGTTATTGTTGCTGTTGTTCTCAAATCTTTTGTTTGAACTTTATCAGACGAGGCTTGCGTGCAGTACAGAGCGCGTATGTGCATGGGGAGGAGGGGGAGGCAGTTGGAAAACGGGAAGCGGCTAGCGGCTAGCGGGGGTGTCTCCGGTCTACGTATTTGTATGTGTATTTTGTGTTGTGTTCTTAAAGATTTCTGGCTTTGATGTGGACTATGACGATAAGATAGCATTGTCCACGAAAAGCAACGCATACCACGGCACTCTGTGGGGGAGTAGGGGTGGCCAGTTGCTACGGTTGCTAGGCGCAGACTCAGCCTCAGGCTCAGTCACTGTCAGGGCTAGTGGCAGTGCATGCCAAAGCAATGAGGCTGATTTCCGAGAATAAATTGTGATTTCGTTTAAATAGTTGGTAAGTTGCCCGCTCCCCCGCTAGACCAAATAACAAATAACAAATACCTTAAAGAACGCTCAACAACAATCGCAATCAAACAAATTCCAAAAAACATTTTGTTTACATGCTGATAATGGAGGCTGTCAAATGTCCAAAAGGCACAAGCTGAAGCATCCAGAAGAGCAAATAAGATTGCAACTGAGGCACAGCATCATTAGCTGAATTGGTAACTGAATATCTATATATCTATATCTATATCTATATCTATATCTATATCTATATCTATATCTATATCTATATCTATATCTATATCTATATCTATATCTATATCTATATCTATATCTATATCTATATCTATATCTATATCTATATCTATATATATATCTATATCTATATCTATATCTATATCTATATCTATATCTATATCTATATCTATATCTATATCTATATCTATCTATCTATCTTTTATCTTCTATATATTACCTATAATCTCATTATATATGTTAATGATCAGATTAGTAATTCGCATTTGTATTTTATCTGTATTCACTTTGGCCTTCAGCTACTTAAATATTAGCTTACAATAGCCTGATATAATTCTGTCTTTAGTTCTGGACTTTTTGCTGCTATTATTGTATCTCTGTTTCCTTTGCTTTTTTTTGCTTTATTTACTCATGATTGTCGCCATCATCGTGCTGGGCTCATTATTTTTATGGCTCTTTGTGCCCAGCGTTTCTACTAAAAGTGATCTAAATCTATTGACTGAACTCCCAGAGACCCCCTTCCTGCCATTTCAGAATGGAGTCGTAGTCGTAGTCGTAGCCAAAGCCGAGGCTGCTGCAGCTTCTGCTGGCTGCTGGCTGCCACCTGAGAACCTGGCAACAAGCGAATGGCTTGCTATAATTTTTACGACGCTTTATGCTGCCGCATTTCTGACTAACTATTTATGCCAGCAGCAGCAGCAACAACAGCATTCACTTATATTTTTATTGTTATTCATGCATAATGCCAAAAAGATAAATAACAAATAAATTTCTTACTAAGAGTATGTACTCTGGGCCCACTTCTAGCTCTCCCAGTTCCACTCGTTGTCTCTATCTCTCTTTCATTATCTATCTCTATCTCTCTCTCTCTCTCTCTCTCTCTCTCTCTCTCTCTCTCTCTCTCTTTCGCTCTTGATTGTCGAATGCTATGCGGTAATTATTAATAAATGCTGCTGCTTTTGGCTTTCGTCTGCGCCTCCGCTCTCTAATAATATTCACGCTTCGCTAAACATTGAAGAAAACTTAAAGACTCTGGCGACTGCGACTCGAACTGGAACTAGAACTAAGACAGAGTTTTAAAACTGAGACAGTGAATAGACCCCGGCCTGGCTCTGGCTTCAGACTCTGCCTCTGGGTCTGGGCCTGGGCCTAGGCCTCGATCATGCCCTTAACGCTGCGACCGACAGCCAAGAGCCGACGACCAATTGTCTTTTGGCATATTTTCAAGTTGAACGCTCGGCAATTTTTTTCTTCTTTTTTAAAGTTTTTTTTCTGTTTTGTTATTCTATCTCTCTCTATTGCGCTCTGTCTCACTCTCTCGCTCGCCAGCTCCTACCATTTCTAGAGATTTTCTAGTGCGATTAAGCGAAAAATGAAACAGTCTCATAAAAATATCGCTGTGGCTCAGCGCCTGACTCCAACTCTCCACATGTTTGTGTGTGTGTGTGTGTGTGGATAACAATCAAAACTCAGCACATACATAAGAATTAAAAAATGGTGGCTGTTATTGCGTTGTCGTTAGGCTGGGCTCAGATCTACGAGCAAATTGAAGTTACCTGCAAAGTTCAATGGCAAATTGCACTGTGGATTGCATGTGTGGATTGTGTGTTGCGTGATCAGTCTTACTACGGCCACCACAGCCAGCTGCTGCAGAGTGGGTCGCATATTGTATTCTGTTGTGCTAATGATTTATTTGCATTGCAGATGACAGATGCCTCGATTGAATGTTAATGCTGACAATAGATTTTGAGAAATATATATCATACATAATAATAGTAGTTGCAGTAGTAATAAAAAAAAATATATATATATATATAGTAGCAAAAGTAGTAAAAGTAGTAATAGTAGTAGCAGTAATAGTAATAGATGCAATGGTAGTAGAAGTAATAGTAATAGTAGTAGTAATCGTAGTAGTAATAGTAGTAGTAGTAATCGTAGTAGTAATAGTAATAGTAGTATTAATACAAATAGTAGTAGTAGTGCTAGTAATAGTAGTAGTAATACAAATAGTAGTAGTAGTGTTAGTAATAGTAGTAGTAATACAAATAATAGTAGTAGTGATAGTAAAAGTAGCAGTAATACAAATAGTAGTAATAGTAGTAGTAATACAAATAGTAGTAGTAGTGATAGTAAAAGTAGTAGTAATACAAATAGTAGTAGTAGTGTTAGTAATAGTGGTAGTAATACAAATAGTAGTAGTAGTGATAGTAAAAGTAGTAGTAATACAAATAGTAGTAGTAGTAGTAGTAGTAGTAGTGATAGTAGTAGAAATACAAATAGTAGTAGTATTAGTAATAGTAATAAAAGAAGTAAAACAAACAGTAGTAATAGTAATTGTAGTAATAGCAGTAAAGGTAATAAAAGTAGTAGTAATTATTATAGAAGAAACAGGAGCTAATGCTTCTCTTAATATAATAGTAGTAGTTATAGTAGCAGTAATAGTAATAGTAGTTAAAGTATCTGCAGTTATAGTAGTAATTGGAATAGAAATAGTAGCACTTTTATTACTTAAGCCTTTCTTGCATTCGCTTCTAGTAAAAGTGGGCAGACATAGAATATAAATTGAAATATATTTAATATATTGAGATCTTAGACTTCACTTAAAAATGATGTAGAACAAATGATAATAGATTGCATTTAACTATCATATATCTTGGCGCTATCCATTTGGATCAGTTCAAGAACCTTCTGGAGTCAATCCGACTCTGTCGCACATGTCAAAACTAGCTCGTCAACTGGCAGCAGTGGGTGACGCTTCAATAACTCATCTGAAAGTGTTCGCTCCCCTTGTGCCGAATGCAAATTTGTGTTGGCCACGCTCTCTGGGCCATGGAGCGGACTGGCTCTGTATCTGGCTTTGGCTGCTTTGCATATTGACATCATCATTTTGCCGAGACGACAAGCTGTCAAACAAAACAATTGCTGTCAAATTTACTACAATGAGCCAAAAGGAAGTCAGATGAACAAAATACAACAACAACGAGGTATGCGAAAAAAAAGACTCGATGAAAAAAATTGAGCTGTCAGTATGTGTTTTTCTTTTTTTCTTCTACCTTTTCGTTTATGGGGGAGCAATTTCAACATATCAATAAATTTTTGACAATTCTTGTAAGGAAGCGCGCACAAGCCAGTGAGAGAGAGAGAGAGAGAGGACTGAAAACGAAGGAACACCTTTTCAATAAATTTGCTACAACTGTCAGGCGAAACAATGTCATTGTCACGGCGCAGCCGACTTGCAGGCGAACTGTGAGCCGACCTATAAACCTGTCACTGACTCAAAATTGAAGAGCAGGCAACGCAACGGCCTTTGGGTCGCTGCTGCACAACGATGACAACGACGACGACGACGACGACGACGACGACAACGACAACGACGACATTATTGTCGCTAAACAAACGATCAAATGGCAATTTAAAAGTTTTTATTTAACACTAAATCACCCACACCCCGGCACAAATGAGACGCCATCCGGCGCCCTTGCCGTGCCTGGCCGCCCACTTCACCCCGTCAACCCTTCATCCCTACTGAACAAGGTGGCCCACCTGATGTGCGCTTTCTTTTTCAATTTCGAACCCTTTCGACGCTTTGGCCGGGGCGCAACCCTTGCGCGATTTTCAATAACTTGTAGTGAAAGCAGCCGAACAAAAGGCGCAAAACTTTACCGAGCTAAATTATGAGCTTGTTTCAGTTTCTTTATTATTTTATACATATATATTTCTTTCTTTTTTTTCTTAAATTTTTTGTTGGCTTTCCACTTGTTTGGTTCGGTTTGTGTTCCTTCTCCTTCTCCTTTTTCTTTTTTTTTTTTTTGCCCTGACTTTTGACTCTCCGTGGAATTTAACGCTGTTGTTGCGTTGCATGCATGAAGAAATGTTGTTGCCACAAGGGGCACATTGGGTAGCGAAGCTATCAACGTAGGCATATTGGTATTGACAACATTGCTAGCGATTCTCCTTTGTTAAATTGTTCAACAGGCAAAAGAATTTATGGTATATAAATTAGCATAAAGTGAAGAGATTTTTCAAGCTTAAGATATTAGAGTTGGAATATTAAATATCGAACTGAAATTATGTATATTATCATAAAAAGGCATAATAATGGATAAAGAGAGAATTTTTTAGAAATATTTATGCATCAATTTATTAAATAAATATAGGTTATATAAATATTCGTTTAATTTAAAAATTTTTTGGAGTAGCAGAAATTGAACAGATTTTCTAGCTGATGAAAGTTGACTTCTTTATTGAATATATGATTAAATATAAGCATATATATGAGTTATACGTGAATATAAAAAATAGTAAATTAATTTTGATATTTTAGAATTATTTTCGAATTATTTATATAAATTATATTTCTTTATAAAATATCATCTAGGTTTAAAAAGAAAAACATTTATAAATGAAAATCCTGAATAAAATGTAATAAGAATATAGAAAAAATAATTTCTAGTTTTTAATGTATTTAATAAAATCTCAATGCAATTGCAATATCTGCCATATATATATTTGCTATATATAACGATATATGCTTTCTGGGCAATGCCTGTAAAAATGGTATATAGTCTAATATGTCTTATCGAATGTGTTATTAGGCTTCATTGATAAATAAGAAAAAGGATGAACTTGTGTGAGATGAAGCCAATCGAGCAGTCAAGGGTTCTATTGTTATTATAATTGTTGCAGTTATTATTCTGCTGACGTGTTGCACACACACACACACACACACACACACACACACACACACACATATATACGCATGCATTTAGCTGTTGCTACTCATCCTGTTGTTGCTGCTGCGCTGCAACAATTGCGGTCATGCTTCGTTGCATGGCAACAACAACGCGAACTGCGAGGATGATGATGATGACGACGTCGTTGCATAGGGCTGATTGAAAGATTATTTTGCACTGATAACGCTAAAAACGTATGGTTGGATGGTTGACCACAAACTACCACCACCACCACCACCACCAGTACCACCAGCAGCAGCAAATGCAACAACAAACAAAAGTCAAATAGAGCGAGCAAAAATTGCAGTTCGAAAATTGTTGCGCTTTCGGTTTGCGTGTTTGCATTTTGCATTTAGCATTTTATATTCATTGCGTTGTTTGTCCGCCTGTCCATTGTCCATTGTCGGTTGTTGTTGTTGTTGTTGTTGTCGTGGTTGTTGCTGCTTGTCGGTTGTCTGCAACGCGTCGGGGTCGTCATCAATTCGCAATGCATTTCCCACATATTCAGCGACGTTCCGAGCAGCGACCATCATCATTAATAATATTGAAAAGCCCTAATTACAGTTAAGTGGCCCAAACGACTCTTGCATGCGTGAAAGAGAAGGCAATTTGTAGCGAGAGCGAGAGAGAGTGGTCTATAGATAGCTGGAATATATTGAACTAAGTCTTATATAAAGGGTGCCACTGCCACGACATCAAAAAAGGAGAGCCAAGGAGAGCCAAGTAGAGCTGAGGCGCTGTCCCGCTCATTGCGTAAATCATTTTTCCCACCCCTAAAAAGGCGAGCGAGCGTGCTGCGTGCTCTGCGCCTTCACCTGCCTGGGACAAGGTGCCACAGGTTGTGCAGGTGCACTGGACAAGTGCAGGCCCCTGACCCAGACACTGCGAGACAGGCTGATGAGACCTCGAATGCTGATGACCCTTGCAATGCTATAATGAAATCATTTATAACTTTTCTTCAACATGACCAATCGACTGTGCATGTGTGTGTGTGTGTGTGTGTTTGTTGTTTTTGTTTGCCTGTCTGTCTGTTTTGGGCTCGTTTGTAAGTAGTTTTCTTTTGGCCCTCGCTAACTATTACGAGTTCCTTTAGCCATGGGCCCATTGATAAGCGCAATGCAGTCGCACGTGGCTACTGCGCAGCTGCAACAGTCGAGGCAGCTGAGAGCAGCAGAGCAGCAGAGCAGCAGAGAGGGGAACATTTTCCAGCCATGAATATCCTGAATAGGCCTGGCATGGGGCATGAGAAATATATTAATATTAATATTTTTCATTTATTTTATTTTTATACATTTTAAATTTTATTTTCATTTTCGAATATCAATATTATATTATATATAATTATATATTATTATTTATTATATATATCATATTTATTATATTATAATTTTTTATCAATTATCAATATATATATATCTACTTTCTGCCCATTCAATAGATTATTTTTTATTTATCTTATTTGCTTTGCATTTTCAATCGATTCAAGCTAAACGGCTCGGCATCACACGACTTCAGCTCACTTGCAGAGTAGGCCTTGCATTCTGTACATATTTTTATTGCTGCCTAACAATTTTTGTTGGATTTATACACATTTATTTTGAGTTTATTATGCCACACCAAAAAAAAAAAAAAAAAAATAGATAAAAATTAATAATTGTATTCCTCACGCAGTTTTCGGGACCGAACGTAAATTTAAACCTTTGGAGTTCTCACATAGCGCACAGATAACAAAAAAAACTTTACATAGCCAAATTAAAAAGGTGCTTTGAAAAATGAACACGAATATATGGAATTCATCACAAATGGCCGGCACTGGTGGCGCTCTCAAGGCGCTGGCCAAGAATCTGGCCAATCAGCTGAACTTGAATCGAACGGAAATGAAACGTGTTGTGGCCCGCGTCATTTCGGAATGCCATGGCCAGGGCCATGTGGGTGACTACAATGGACACATGTTCTATGTGAAGCCCGAGCGCATCGATATGACCAAGCAGATAACCCATTCGAAGGAGGCATTCGACGATATGTTGCTGGCGAAACGCATGCGTTCCAAGAAACCGCTGCCACGCTCACCATCCGGCTCGAGATCTCTAACCTATAAGTTGAACGTGGACGGCAAGAAGGAGAAGAGTCTCACTGGCGTCATCATCGATCAGAATCATTTGCGACAACGCGGACAGCCCGCCGAGATCGTTGTCCAAATGTCCAAGTCGAATACCAACAACAATAAGAAAAAGGAGCCGATCAAACGCCGCCCAGTGAATCAATCCAATAATCAATTTATAATAAGAAAACAGCCAAGCGGTCGTCCGGCCACACTGAGCACGCCCAAGACATTGAACAAACTACAGAAGAAGCCAAAGATCGCTGTGCTAGTTCAAAAGAAATCCGTGGTCAAGAATGTCACGAAACTAACGAAACTAGCGAAACTAACGAAACCCAAAATGACAATTGCGAAGAATCAAAAATCCCGTCAGGTGCTGCAGGTGCCGGCCAAATTGCGTCTAAACACATCGCAGCCACGGATGCGTGCTGGCAATGCTGTGCGCCCATCGACGGTGATCATGAAGGAGTCGCCCAAGAAGGCAAAGACCGAGCCACCCGCCCGACCCCGGACGCCCATCTCCAGTGCGCCCACACCACCCAAGAAGCCGGGCATCCTGAAGAAGGCCAAGAGTATCAAGCTGGTGAAAGCGAAGAGCATCAACTGTACCGCTGCTGTACCGGAGGAAAAGACTAAGAGAAAGGAAGGAAGGAAGACGAAGCGCCTCAGCGCCGGCGGCATCAGTCGCACCAAGACTTCGGCGGCCAAGAAGTGCGAGAAGATGCCCTGGCGCCTGGCATACAAGTTTCAAAGTAATGCCGGTGCCATCTATCGTCCAAATCCACCGATCACAAAATCGAAAATCAAGTCAAGAACTAATAAATCCACACTGGCGACCAAGACTAAGCAAGTGATGACCGCGAACAGCTGTCGCCGCTTGCGTATGAAACGTTCGCAGGCACGCATGGCCAAGGATCTGGAGCGGGATGAGGCGATCGATGATCCGGAACGCTTGGAAGCTGGCAGCCTAAGCAACATTCGATCGCCAGGCAGTCAAAGTCCAAAGCCCAAATTGAGGCGACCCTACAAGATCAGCGCACGGCTGCTGGAGCTGGCACAGCCATCGCTACATCGTCGATTCGTGCCAGAGCCGGAGCCTCAGCGCAACCGTCCGCCTGTTTTCAAGCCCAAGCATAAGCTGAGGCCCCATCGTCGTCGACGTCGCGTCATTGTCGACAGCAGCCTGGGCAGTCTTGAGGGCATGCGGCCCACCTCACGTTCGGGCCTATCACCGGCCAAACGCAACTTGACGCTGGCATTTATGAACAAGGAGAGTACACGCAATCCACGCAGCCCACGCAATCGTCGCAGCGTCCTATGGAGATAGTTGTTATTAAGTAGTTATTTAATTTCTGCTTGCAGACGTACTCCACACATTGGGAGTTCGTCATTTGTCCTGTAACATTTTCGCAGACACCTTAATAAATTTTGAAGTTATGACTTGTGTGAGTCAACGAACAAAAGAAAAAGAAGCAATCAGAGAGTGCTACAAGAATTACCAATGCCAAGTACAGTGGACCCTCGGTTAACGAATACAATACGTTCCATCAGCTTGTTTGTTAAGCGAGAATCCACTGTACTTTGACCTGGCTGATTCGTTTAGATAAATAGAGATGATCGACGATGATCATCGATAGATGAATGCATCTAATCTGCCATGAGAATTACCAATGCCCAATACAGTGGACTCTCGGTTAACGAACACAATACGTTCCATCACCTTGTTCGTTAAGCGAGGATACACCGACCTGATCATCGATCGATGAATGGATCTAATCGGCAATAGGAATTATCAATGGCAAATACAGTGGACCATCTTGTTCGTTAAGCGAGAATCCACTGTACTTTGACCTGGCTGATTCGTTTAGATAAATAGAGATGATCGTCGATGATCATTGATCGATGAATGCATCTAATCTGCAATAAGAATTATCAATGGCAAGTACAGTGGACCATCGGTTAACGAACACAATACGTTCCATCACCTTATTCGTTAAGCGAGGATACACTGTACTTCGACGGATCATCGATCGATGAATGGATCTAATCTGCAATAGGAATTATCAATGGCAAATACAGTGGACCATCTTGTTCGTTAAGCGAGAATCCACGGTACTTCGACCTGGTTGATTCGTCTAGATAGACAGATATGATCGACGATGATCATCGATCGATGAATGGATCTGAACTGGCATTCCAGTATTTCTGAGTAAGCTAAATATAAATTAGACTAGATAGATTATGCAGGGGAAAAATGCATTGAATCAGAACTGATATTCTTTCTGGGATAAATCGTGCTATTTTTATGGCTACTGATCTCTAATGAAAGCAGGTCATATCTCAAACCAAAATTTGATAATAGCTTATTTAATTTAATATTTAGCTAATCTGAGTTTTCAATATTTGCTTTTGCTCGTTACAAATATCACTTGCGCTCTGTTTTGCTGGCGAGCCAAAAAGAAGAAATATATATGTATATAAAAAAAAATAAAATAAAAAAAAAAGTTTGGCTTGAAAGGGTGTTCGAAATCATTTAAGCATTGCGGTGTGAAATTTCACACCGATTGCAATAAAAATTCAAGCGGCCAACAATAAAACGGGCTGCGGCAAGAGAAAGGCGCTACATTGAAACAGAATCAATCAAACTGGGGAACGATCGCGGCTAAAGCAGGGACCCAGGTCTGTCGACATCTGCGCATGCGCCGGATGTGAATGTGTGTTGGTGTTGTTGTTGTTTGGTAGCTGGCTGGGACTGGTAGCCGATCCGGGCCATGTTGAGGCGGCGTTAATGGTGTCACTAAGTACGCCGCAAACAGACCAACAACAAACACACAGACAATCGACGAATGACGACTGACGACTGACGACTGGCACACCGGACGCGCTTTGGCCCTCAGCTGAACGAACGTCTGATCATCGAATGGAACCAATAAAAGTTGCCTTCATTGTCTTTATTTGCGCGGGTCGCGCGTCTGTGCGCAGCCTGCACTCAATGTACTCATATACTCGCACTCATTTCCATTAGCATTTCATTCAATTTGCATTCAGTTGGCCGCGGGTCGCGGACACTGTACGGTTGAATGGTGTTGCGGCTGTTGCGGGTGTTGCGACTGTTGCGGGCACATGCAACCAAAACAATTCAATTGTCCGCCTGGTTGGGTTCTTTTTTGTTGTTGCTGTTGTTTGGTCTCTGGTGTTGGCTTTCTTGTTGTTTTGTATCTGTCAGTTGCGGTACATTGCATATCACACATTAGCGATGTGACGAATCCGATAACGATAACAATGACAACGTCAATATATCGCAGGGGAATTTGTCTATGGTAATCTGATTGCACCGATGTGAAATTGGTGTAGTATTGGCTTGACTCAAGTCAAAAGTAGAAAATTTAATGAAGATCGTATTTATATACATATAGAAGTTCAGCAGTGCACATAGCTGTCAAGAGACCTTGAGATATTGCTCTAAAGCTGTTAAAGACTTAAATATTATATTTCTAATTTATCAAGCGCGCAATTGACATATATAGTATATATACTATATACTTGAATGAGGAGTACACAGAGCTAGTATGTATTAAATGCGGCAAATTGGGGGCGAAGAGGGCGTGGCAAAATCTGAAATTGCATAGTCTGCGTATTCATTAGAAGTCTCTAGCTAGAACTAGAAATGTAGAAGTTATGCTCAAATACCTAAAAAAATTAAATGAATTTTCAATTTTTATCGATAATAAGGAAATGGGATGATTTATCGAAAAAACATACAAAAACTCGTACTGCGTAACTAACATACGAGTATTCATGTAAAATTTCAGCTCTCTAGCTTTTGTAGTTTCCGAAATCCCGACATTCATACGGACGGACGGACAGATGGACAGAGCTATATCAATATCAATATATATATATATATATATATATATATATATATTTTATGGGGTCTGCAACGTCTACTTCTGCCTGTTGCATACATTTTCACAAAATCAACCTGAATTCCCATTTTCAATGGGTTCAGGTTATCAAAACAACTTTGCTCACTTTGAGAACTGAGCTTGGAATGAGATCTCTCAGACTTTTACTACTATACTACTACTCATCAAGCCAAGCATCTAGAGTTAGCGCTTATCTCATTCAGTGCAGCTATACTTGAACAATCCATCTACAACATCATAATATCTATAATGGCATACGGAAGTTAATTGATAACTCAATGTGTCTAACTTGTTGCACAGCGTCGAGGTCTAGTCTAAATCGAACTAAGTGCCCACCTCGCGACCCTTACATACATACATTCTTTCCCTGGCTAGCGCGGATCAGCTAAGTGCCCGCATATTGAAACTGACAGCCGCAGTAGCCGTCGCTGCATTTGCAGTTGAAGTTGCCGTTGCAGCAGTCGCACTCGCTCTGGCATCGAGTAAATGTTAATTGTGTCTGCAATATTTTTTCCAATGAAACATTTTTATGTTAATTCGAAAAATTGTTTTACAACCAATTAACTTAGCCAATGCACCAAAAAGATCAACGGACAAGATCGTTCACTCGACAACCGGCAACCGGCAAACGGGGAACTGGGAATTGGGAACTGGGAAATGGGAACTAACAAGTGAGGGTGAGGGTCATCAGGGTGAGGGATAAAAGGCCAGCGGATCGCATTGCATTGCATGCCGCACGCCGCTCGGAATTTCATTACGCGACTGTCAGTTAGCTCAACCAGAAGTCAGCCAGCGGGCAGGCAGGTGTACAGGCAGTCACCACTGCCTCTCTCTCTCTCTCTCACTCTCTCTCTCGCTCTGTGGATGTCTTTTAGTGGTTGTTAGGGGCGCTATTTGCTGCGGGTCCTCAGCTAGGCTCACTCTAAATCAATCAAGCGCAACAAACGCCAAAAACACAAACAATTTCAATTAAAATGCCAGCGTAGCCGCCACCGCCACCGCCACCGCCACCGCCGCCGCCGAAGCCACAATGAGTTCACTCTTGCACCCCCTGCCCCGCCGCTTGTAATGACGCGCGCGCGCGCTGCAGCTACAGGTGCGATTGTCAGCAGCTCCCGGACTCCCTGACTCCCTGACTCCCTGACTCTCGACTGCGGTCGTGTAATGTAATTAGGAAGTTATGCGAAGGGTCGCTGTTGCATCAATCGAACCATCGATCGCTTCGTCGATCGCTGCACATTTAAATGCGATCGTCGAGGTCTAGCGAATAAAGTCATAGCACGGCAGCTGCTAGGGAATTGGGTTGTTTTGGTAGCTCTCTATCTCTAGCTGTACCTCTTCAAGTGGGCATTCGTGATGTGCAGGTTTTTCATTACGTCTGATCAAATGTTTCCCATGGCCAGCTGAAGATCTTCATTAGTTGCGTGGCATGGCTATCGAGTTGACAGATCAGCGCTTTGCGCAACTGCTCGACATCCTTAGAGAAATATGATTTTTGTTACGTTTCGCCATCTTTGGACTCCTGACTAACTAAGATCTACTCCCTGCCGCCCCCTTAGCTAGCCCAGCCGCATGATATACGAGGAATGCTATAGCTAATCTAGCGCTGAGCATCGAAGTCACGTTGTTCTCAGCTTTGTTGTTGACTGACTGGGTTGGTTGCTTCGTTGCTTGACTCTGTTGTTGTTGCTGTTGTTGTTGTTGTTGTTGTTGTTGTTTTTTTGGTGTCTGTTTTTGTGCCATTTTGAGGCGGCGTCCACGACGACGACGACAACAACGACGACCACGCACTGGAGCTGGCTCTTCTATGAATCTATGGAAACTAGGCAAGCTAATTGCGTTCCGTCAACGTATAGGTGAATTATTATAAAGAAGCCATAAAAAAATTATTATAGCCAACTGACGGCTCAGCCCCACTCGCTGATCGCGGTGACGATAAACGTGGCAACAACAGCAACAACAGCACGAAATCAGAGCTCGTTAAAAAAAATAACAACAACAAGAAAAATAAAATTAAAAAAAAAAAAAAAAACTCTCAGGTTGAACCAATCAAAAGACGCGCAGTCGACGTCGCCATAAAAGCAGCGCGAACAACAATAAGAAATTATTAATAAAACAAAAAAAATGAAGAGGAAGAAGACGAGATATACACACACTCAGAGACATATAGTAACCAAAAGAGTTGTGGTATCATTGGAGAATGGCAAATGTGTATATCAAAAATTGGCTAATGTTGCCAAAAGTCAACTATAACTCTATATACTATATAAATATACATAGATATATATATGTATATATGTTCGTGTATATGGTGAAAATGTGAATGGTGACGCTTTTATTTTGCTGTTGCTGTTGTTGTTATTTCTTTTTCTTTCAGTTTTTTTTGGGAGCAGTTAGCAACTTGTATTGAAAGTTCATTGTACGGTACAAACGATGTTGGCGTCCACATTAAAACTTGATCTATGACCCATTGTTCTGGCCGCGTTTCGGAAGTTGCTTTCCATTGGTTGTCTTTTAGCTCGACTTCTTTTTGAATAGCGGACAAAGAAGACAACAGCGGCCGGGCGAGCAGGGAGAACAATTTGTGGGCTGTGCGCGAAGAGCGAAAAATAGATTTCACAAATGCTGCACTCAAGCACTGTTCGAAACGAGCATTTATCGTTATCGATCCAGGGTGTAGGATTATCGATATTTCATGGGAAATTGAATTGAATTAACAGAGATTTGCTTGTACTATTTTTATTATAGAGCAAAAAGTGAAAGCAATTACGATATAAAATAAAGAAAAATATATTTTTTACTTATAATATAAAATAAGTTTTTATATTTATTAATTAATTGTTAATTAATTGTTATTTACACTTTTCTTTTATCTCATAAATTTATGCACATTATATTATACATTTTGTTTTGATAATTATCGAGATTGGAAACTTAGTTTAGAATATGTCAAACTTTTCTTCGTTTTATTTTATTGCATAGCTTGGCAATTGGGAATATACTATATCTCTCTTAAGACAAAAACTCGCATAGAAACATGAAATGTATAATATATATATTCTCATTTAAAAATTAATCGTCTATGTGTATGATCATTGGGGGCTTAGCTAAAAAGAAAAATATAGATCTACTGCAATCTTACAGCTAAAAAATAAAGTTTATAGAAAAACGTATATTTTTTTAAGTTTTGGTGCATAGACATTAGTATGCAATAGTTAACTCACAGTATAACCTGCTAATTCCAGAGTTTTTAAGTTGAATTATTTAAATTTATAATAATTGCATTCATAGATAGATCTAGTGTATAAGCTTTACAATGCTTATGGACCACACTCTAATGAAAATGAAATCTAAAACTAAATTATTTCTCAGGCATTTTACCTGCTCTCGCCTAGTTAGTGTGTCTGCTGGCTGGACTGGTGTTGAGTTCTGTTTGTGGCCATTAAAGCGAGCCACTGAACCAAATCCGGAGGGTTAGTGAGCCTCGTCTTAAAGCACACTATCGCCAAGCTAATCGCGTTTGGCCAAAAGGAGGGCCATATGTAATTTATGCCACAAAGTGGGATTAGCTGCTTCGACTGCTACATATATACTATATGCTATTGGATCACTGTTTTATCAATTATTTCGTGTACATAGATTTTGCTGACCGTGCCACATGCATGCATGCATTTCGAGGCGTTTTTTGCCCATATTTGAAGCGTTCATAATTTTTACATTGTTCTATCACGCGAATCGCCGTTCGCGTCTACGGCTCCCTTGATGTATGGCCAAACCCCAATAACTGAACACTGCCCCACCACCAACTCCAACTCCAGCTCCAACTCGAACACCAACTCCAACTCCAATTGCAGCTCCATCTCCATTCCCATCCTCAAACTCCCATTTCCTTGCATTTCCCATCTCCATCTTCATCAATCCGCCAACTACCAGTCTTCATTTCGCATTCTTCATTCCCTATTCTCAATCCGCATTGCAATGGACTTCTGTATGTAATGCATACTCCATTGCTTCCAGTCATTATGCCTTCGGGCATAAATCAGCGGCAAAAAATTATGACGCCGCTTGCCTGAGCCAACACAAGAAGAAATTGAAGAGGAAGAACCAGAAGAAGAAGAAGCAGCAGCAGCAGCAATGGAAGACCTAGCTAAAGTAGTCTAAGAGCTCCTCTGCAATTCCCCTCCCTCAACAAGCTCAGCCAGGCAGCCACTGAGGCCATCTCCTTCGCTCTGCTCGAAGAGTATCAGGCCAAGACGTCGCGTCGCATGTGTTACAATTTGAATTATTATTAGTTGCTGTTGTTGTTGTTGTTGTTGTTCTCTTTGATTGCCACCTCTTAAGGCTAGCGCCATAGTCTAGTATCGCTAGCCCATATAGACATGCAATATACATACAAACAATTGCAATATAGTCTCTCTTGTCGTCGTCGTCGTCGTCGACTTTGGCCTTATAGATTGGCGCTTGCTCGCATCGTGTAATGTGTGTGGTAAACAGCGGCAATTGGCTAGGCTCTTTACAAGCTCTTTACTAGTGGGCCGTCTTTGGGCCATTGACTGATTATGGCCGGTAGCTGATAGATAGCCATTTTAAGCCATTTATAGAAAGAGCTGGCAAATAGAATTGATAAATCATTTCTTTAGCTTAAGCGAAAAACTGTTTCGATTTTTTTGTAAGTCTAGCATAAGAAAGCTTTTAGTTAGTTAAATTTAATAAATTAAATAAATTAATAGTTAAAATATGTATATGATAAGACTAAAAACTTTTTAGTAAAAAGATTTTGATTTCATTTTTTATAGAAAACTTTTATTCAGCAGAAAAAATTTCTTTATATAATTATATTTATTAGAATTTAGTAAACGGTCGACATAATTTCTTCGACTTTATGTAATAAATGTTTTAAATTGCATGTAATAAATTTATGTAATAAATGTTTTATTTTATAGCAATATAAATAATATTGTTAGAATTTTTTTTTAAATTTTTATTATTAAAGTATTAAATGAAAATTATATAATGTCAACAATATTATTTCTTATAAATTTTAAATATTTTATTATTCATCTATTAATTCATTATATTTTATAATTAATTTAATAATATTTTCATTATAAATTTTTAATATATTCCTTATTTCTTTTGAATAATTACAAAATTTAGTTTTAATTTAATTAATATTAATTTTTACAAATAACTAAATACAGAAGTTGATAATCAGACGAACATGCGCCTTATGGCATTCTCGATCACATTTGCTAAAACTTCGAGTAAACAGATTCTCGTATTCCTTGAGAATATTCTCCTTAAAGGCTTCAAGAGCTTGAGGCTAATTGATGTGACATTAAAAGACATAATCGTGTGATCTGATTCCTTCAAGCATTATTCATTATGTGGAGTAAGGAGCTTCATGACTTATCGATTTGAATTCTGTCTTCATCTATTGTACAATTACAAAAATAGTTATATGATCATTATGATTTGATTAATAATTGTGTAGAATCTCAAATATATATATATATAGAATAAACATGATGAAAGTCCAATAGAATATGCCCTATGTCACCTACTACTTACTATCTCTCTCTCTCTCTCTCACTCTCTCTCTCTCTCTCTCTCTCTCTCTCTCTCTCTCTCTCTCTCTCTCTCTCTCTCTGACTGTTTCTCTTTATCGAACAAAAAGCCAGAAGAGATTGACTACAAAGTACGGCTATTACTTGTTGGCTCGTTCCCAGCAATAGTTGGTAATAAGCTTAGTTTCAGTTCAACTAATTTCCCATGCCGCTGCTGGAGGTAAGCTCAATGCAAATCAGTTCATTGCTTAATCCACACACACACAGATGGACAGACATACATATATCTAGCTGCTCGAGCAGACCAACCAAGTGGACCATTAATTAAAGCCGCTAATATTACCAACTAACTAAAGTGAAGCGGCGACCAAGTGGAATTTAAAGCGCAGCAAAAGTTCAAACATAAGCCAAAAGCGTAACTCAGTCAAGGGTTGGCTAATAGGGCAGCTGTGCGGGGGGGGCGGGGGATCTTTACATTGGGGGTCTCAAGGCGCAATCAGCGTATTGTATTTGGTATTGTTGTTGTTGTTGTTGTTGCTGTTGTTGGTTTGTTTTTGCATAATAAAACACTTAATTTTCATGCGCATTTCCAAAACTCCTAAAACTCAACTGAAGCGTCTCTCTGGGCCGGCAACAGTTGCTCAGTTGCTCAGTTGCTCAGTTTCTCGGTTTGGTTTTTCGTCTCGCATGTAGGTAATTTCAAATGGAAAATTTATACAGCGAGTTGTAGAAAATCATTAAACAAATCGCACTTTAATAGGCACCAACAACAACAGCAACTGAGGCCTAAAGAAATTTACGACCAGATCCATCCCCCCTCAAATAAACAACAACAACAACAAAAAAAACCCCAAAGCAAACCAAGTTGAACTGAGCCCAACTCAAGCCGAGTCAAGCTGCTCTGAGCTGAGCGAAGAAGCATCCAAGCGATGCAAAATTCAAGTGAAGTGAAGTGCAAAAGACAAACAGCAGCAGCAACAACAACAACAACAAGAACAACAATAACAATGACTACTTGACTTTAAGTTCAAAAACGAGACGAGCTCCCAAACACCTGCCAGCAGCAACGGCAACGGCAACGGCAACAGCCAAAAGTGCAGCCGAAAAGCATTCGCAGGCGCGTGTGCGTGGGCGGCAGAGCGAGATGGCAATAGCGAGAGGCAGCGCCACGACTGCGCAGTGCGCGCTACGCAATGCGCCAAAGAGACGCAGAGAGAGAGGGAGAGAGAGAGGCAGGCCAACTCCCTCGCTCGCTCTTTGCCGATGCGGTAGAAGAAGATGCGTCGTTCATTACGTTTGAGCGCGCCAGCCAACCAAGCAGCAAGCACCTCACACCCCCGCCTGCCCTTCAGCCACCCAAAATAAAAAAAAAATAAAAAAACAAAAATGAAGCAGACCCCCTTTCGATATGTATGCGATTTTTATGTGTGAACGTAGACAAGTTTTGGTAGTTAAATAGATGCACACTCACAAAGGCAGCCAGAGAGTGGGACAGAGACAGGTAGTGACAGAGAAAACCAGAATAAAAAAAAAAAAATAAAAAAAAATATATATATATATATATAAAACAAAAACACAAGCCAAAGAAAAACCCCAAAGTTAACCAACATTAACATTTAATCGAACCTCATGTTCAGTAGAGCATGTCTCCTGTTACATACGAGCTATCAACGCAATGCCCCCTTTAGCTAAACAGAGACAGCAACTGCATACATGCAACTGCGTGTGTGAGTGTGTGTGTGTGTGTGTGTGTGTGTGTGTGTGCGAGGAGACGCATAGGGGAAGGTCCCACACAATAGACAACATCAAATGAGGGAACTACTGAAGCTCTGCAAAAAGGCCTTACCACACTTGACTCCACACTCAACACAAACACATGCATGCTCTATATGTGCATATATAGCACATACATGCACACATCTATACCTGTATAATATCTACTTACACCCATGTAGAGCTTATGTGTTCCGTTCCCGTCGCTTGTTGATGATCGCTCAACGTAACAGCCTCGCGACGTCTTTTGTTTTCGCATGTGACGGTTTCCTTTCCGTCATCGTCATCGTCATCGTCAGCGTCACCTGCCTGTTACCTGTTACCTGTTACCTTTTCCATTTTCATTTCCATTTTCCATTTTTCAGCATTTTAATTTAATTTTCATTCGCGTTTTGTTTACTTTTTTCCACTATTGTTGAGCTTGGGGTGTTAACCGGCAAACGATCAGCCGATCGCCAATCGCAACGACTTTTGTGTAAAAAATCACATTAAACGTACCCTCAATGGCGCCTCTGAGGCAAAGATAGTGCTGCCCGATCGCTGATTGTTGTGGCAGCCTAATATATGCCTAGGGTCTCGACCACAAAAAGGGGTCGACCGCATAGCCATGGCCTAGTCAGTTGCAGCCAGTTGTAAGCGAGAGTAACTAAGGGCTTTGTTTGTTGAACTAAATTTGCAATAATTTATTTACATTTCTCATTTAGTTAATTTCCGATTTGGTATACAAATTAATAATTGACGAATGTTGAAGGCTGGATTGCAAATTTTACTTTGTTCTAAATATTTATATTTATAAATAGGATTTATCATATTGAATTCTTTGAGTAAACCTTTCTAAACCTTTCTCTCTCTTTGTCTATCTGCCGATCTCTTAATCATTTCTTCTCTCTTTCTCTTTATCAATCCCTCTCTCATATGTCTCACTCGTTGTCTATCACTCTTACTCTTTGTCCCTCTCACACTCTTTGTCTCTCTCACACTCTTTGTCTCTCTCACACTCTTTGTCTCTTTCTCTCTCTTTCTTTCTCTCTCTCTTACTCTTTGTCCATCTGTCGATCTCTTAATCATTTCTTCTCGCTTTCTCTTTATCGATCCCCCTTCCATCTCTCTCATATTGTCTCCCTCTTACTCGTTGTCTCTCTCTCTCTCTCTCTCTCTCTCTCTCTCTCTCTCTCTCTCTCTCGCTCTCTTTCATCTTCTAAGTATCCTTATCATTCCAGTCTCTTTCCCAATTTGATTCCAGTTTCCTTTTCTTGTCAATTACTATCTCTTTCTTTATACTCTCTCTCTTTTATCCAATTCCTGCCTGATTTCAATGACTTTTAAAGCTCCTTACTCTCCTTTCGATATCATTAATAATATCTCTGTTCTTAGATATTGTAAATACTTCAGTTATTTCTATAAAATTATCTACATTCATTGCATACTTTTATTACTCTTCTCTTTTTACCAAACTTTGTGTTAGATAAGCATAAAATTGCAATACGTTTATTTTTTTTTTCTTTTCAAAATATTTAGACATAAACATTTTCTAAAGCCAGCAATTCTAGCTAATCCCGGAGAAATTTCAGTTCAAAGTTGAAAATTTAATATTGTTTAAGCTTTCCCCCAAAACAATTAATATGACTAACAACTTTTCACCTTTCCACCATAAAAAGTAGTTAGCAAATGGCCAAAGTGTATGCGAGTATGTGTGCGTTTTTTTTTGTTTTCATAGTTTATATTTAATATAACATCTGGAGCAGCTAGCAAATTGAGTTGGCCGGAAAGCAGGCAAAGTGGAACGATCTTTGAGCTGGTCCAACAGCCAACACCTAACATCCAAAGCCCGAGACCCCGCAAGACCGGTAGCTCGGTAAATTATTATGAGGTCTGGCGCCGGCCCCAGCGCAAGAAAAAGAGTCCAAATGATAAACATAATGAACCCACTAATACTCACTATATATATTTATATATATATATATATATGTGAGTGTATATATAATAATAATAAACATAAGTAAATATAATCAACAGTGCCGCTTGCCATAATCACGAGACTCTGCGGTTTCTCAGCGGCTTCCGAACTGAGGCAGCAGCAGTTGCCCAAAAGACGTCCAGCCCCACCTTTGAGCAAATCATTCAGCGCGAACGTGGCACAATTATGCGTCGTCGTCGTCGTCGTCGTCGTCGTCGTCTCTTCCAAATTGCTCAATTGAGCCTGGCCTGGAGTATCAGAGACGTAGCTGGACCATGGATCCACTGGCTCTGTCGATCTGTGGCTCTGTGGACCTCTGGATATTTGCATTTTGCGAGTAGATGACGTTTATACAATTTATTTACAATTTTCAATCAAAAACGCGAGCAAAATGCCGCAAAATGCCACAAAAGTCGTGGCCATAACAAAAAATTGATTACATTCGTTGGCATTTTTGCGGTTTAAGCCAAAAGGAGGCTCTCCCAGCGCATGGCTCTGGGGTGGGCCAGCGGCGATGCAGCGTTGTGGCCTCTACAATTCGAACACGTTTCAATATTTTGAGGTTTTTCCATTTTGCGACCCATAATTTATAGCGAAATTATATTTGCTCAATTTGACTTGGCATGTTGGGTGGCCCACTTCCAATTCAATTACAAGGGAGCATTTTCTTATGCAGCCCCGCCGACGCCCTCTCTCACTCTCTCTGTCTGATCTCTGTTTCTATCGTTATATTTTCACGCATCAACAAAATTAGCTCATGGGCGCAGGAAGCATAGCGCATTTCAAAGATCTTTGCGACGGCTTTTAACAAATCTTTACGATATGTCATTAAAAAAAAAAAAAAAATACCGAAAAACAAACTCTAAAAAAAAGAACACACGCACACACGCACACACACACACACACACATAGTCGTATAAGAAGTAGAAGAATAGCAACGCTCGAAGACGCCGCCGACGGCATCGTTTATCGCTGTCGGCAAATCGGAAGTTTAATGGGTTAATGATGGGCTCTCACTCATACGCGCGCTCTCTCTCTCTCTCTCTCTCGCTCTGTTCTCTTTGACCCCTCTAGCGCTCTCTCGCTCGCTCACCGAGCACTGGGCATCAAATAAACATATAAAACAAAAATGAACAAAAATCATAAAAATTGCAGCCGACACGACACACCACAATGCACCCGGTGCCAGCTTGAGAGACCACCTTGATAGTATCTAGCGCATTAGATCTGACCCGATCTCTATACGTAAACTATTTTCGTCTCTCAGCCTTCCCATACACATGCCAAGAGACTGAAAAGACATGATAATTGCAAAGAGATATATATTAGATATAATGTTCAAGTGCAGCTGAGTTGGCCAATAATATAGACTATGATCGGGCGGAAGTTCCAAGCTAATTTAGCTCCAGTTCCATAAGTCAAAAGAATGACAAAGGTAAACATATTTACGTTCTATAAGGAAATGCAATTCACCATTGATCATTTCATCTATAGCAGCTCTAATGAATCATCTGATGATCAATATGAGTGCTATAATTAGCATCAAGTAAAGTAGCCTTAATTTATAATTTCAGCTTTAATAGCTTTTCCTAACGCCCCGATGATTGTTGTCAGCATCTTTCATGCTCATTTAATTGATCGACGGATCATTCAAATTGTTTTACATGCATCTGCTTGACGTCTATAGGAAATTAAAATGATGGAAAAATAAAAAGCCAGCATTTTCAATTAACTAAAATGCTGTTGTCTCTGCAATTGAAATACGCTCGGACACAGGCACAGGCACAGACTCGGACTCGGACGCGTACTCGTATGCAGACTCACAATCATAATCATATTCACACGCTCTTTTGCCATGCGATCGCCGATGATCAGTGCCACTCATTGGCAATAAAAAAGACGACAGAGAGAGAGAGAGAGAGAAAGAGAGAGGGCGAGAGATGTGAAAGACAAAAAACGATAATTGAAAACGAACCGAAGCAAAGTTGAGATGCTGATGAGCTGCCGTTGATCATATTAACACCAAAAGCGGATGGAGTTGGAGGAAGCTGTGGAGTACGGCACGAGATCGCAGACGAGTCATTAATGATCGCTGGCCAAGAGATCAGACAGGAGACAGTGCCAGTGGCAATGCAGCGGGGTTTATCAATTTATTGAAATGTCACATTCAATTAAAACTAACTGCTGAGCAAACATTACACACACACAGGGTCGATCGGTGCCCCCGGATCCCGCTGCTAGAGCAACGATCTTTGCATTAATTAATCATATCAAAATGAAACGTTCGCATTGGCACATTATCATCGAGTCGAGTGCAGCTGCCGATGTCGAACACATAAAGTTGACCCTCCAAAGACAATGAATGCCCTGCTCCGCCTGCCAGGGGGGGGGGGGGGGGGTTCTCATTAAGAAAGTGTCGCGAGCCAGCGCCTCGGGCTCGAGCCCGAGTTACATACATACATATGGAGTCAGCCAGCGCCCGTGCCTCTCCCGAGCTCCTGATATTGACTTATGGCATTTTTATTATGCGACACCAACAGGCATACAAAATAGAGGGAGAGAGCGAGAGAGAGAGAGAGAGTGCGTGTGGCAGGGGGAGGTGAAGAGTTGAAGTGAGCTTTGGCTGTGGCTGTGGCGTGCGTTGCATTCCCGGAATTTTGAACGCTTACACAAGAATGTGATGTTCGGTGTGGTCAGAAGCCGGCCACAAGGACATCATTATCATCATCAATAAAGCATAATTCTTGGCAAACAATTCTATTGAACAACAACAACGACAACGACAATAGCTCCGCTTACCATTTAGCCAGCCAAAAGCCAACAAAGTCGCCGTCGTGCTTTAGGCCCACCAGAGTGCCATTATGTGTATGGGTTCTGTGGCTCGTGTTACACAACGCGCAGACCCCGGACTCCAGTCTCTAGACAGCAGGCTCACTCATAGCCAGCCAGCCAGCCAGCCAGGCAGCTCTATGATCGCTGATCAGTGGCAGTGCCAGCCACACGGAACACAATAGGGGTCACAATGAATCGCAATTTTTTCAAACTGTCAAAAATTTATAGTGCGAGCGCAACGTCTAGTAGCTGGCAACAGGAGCGCCACAAGCAGGCGCAGTTAAAGGGCGCCAAGCGATAAAATAAAATTTAAAAAAATTTATAAAAAATATATATATAAAAACAAATATATATTAAATAAAATTTAATTCAAAAATATAAAATGTGAACAATTATATTTTGCTTTCATATCTCTTGGAGTTCACCTAAACTCCCTGCAGTACTCAAAAGTCTAGCTCCAACTCATTTAGGACGCCCTAAATTGGGCCCCGCTCGATACCTTCGCTCGTCTGCTGGCGTTCGGAGCGGAGTGTGACTATAATCGGTAGTCGGTGTTGCCGTTGCCATCGCCCACCTACTGAGGGCGTTTCTCGCATTGCAGAGAGCAGCGAACGAATCCATTGCGCTGCCCCGCCGACTGATCCGCTGGCTGGCAATAGACAAATAGTCGCATAACCTGGCGCAAAAAAAAAAGAAGCCATAGCAACTTTGTTTGCCTGTTGTTGTTGTAGTGGTGACTCTCTGGCCGATTTATAAAGGTGGCTTATTATTGCAATTTAGCCACTGGTTTTGATTTTACCCAAGGTATAAAAACACAGCAAGAGGTCGCAGCGTGTGCGTATGCGTGTGTGTGTCGAGACAAATGTCATTTGGCAGTATTCGAGCGACTATATAGACTGTCATGATCATTATCACAATCCACTATATTCGACTACTAAGAAACGGCACGCACGGCCATCGCTGTGGTTGGTCCCCCATTTGCCAGCCGAGTCGAGCTACTTGTCGACCCGATCGTCAGACAGAGACAACGACAGCGAACTATAACTAGAGAAGGAGAGAGAGAGAGAGAGAGAGAGAGAGAGAGAGAGAGAGAGAGAGAGAGAGAGAGAGAGAGAGAGAGTGAATGCGTGTGCGATCGTCTAAACAGTTCCACATATGCGTAGTGGGCCAATGTCCTGGGGCGTTAGCATCGAACTGGCTTAAACTGGCCAACATTGCCATATCTCACTCAGGCACGATCGTTGCGTCGTCCACTCATTCGTAATTTATACTTTCAGGCAGTGTAGTCAATAAATGTCATGTTTGGTTGTTGATTGTCCACACCACACCACACCACACCAAGCCAGGCCAGGCCACAACAGGCTCGTCCACAGTCTACGCTGCTGCTCCAGTATTCGGAATCGCAGGCATTCCTCTTAAAGCGCATTATGCACAACGCGATCGCTCGACTCCCCAACACAACACCCGATCCCGTCCCGTTTCCCGTTTCCCGTCTCCTGCTCCTGCTCCCATTGCGATTTGCGTACATAAGATCAATTGCAGGTGATTTGTTTAGCTGTCGAAATCGTCGTCTTATCGTAACTCATTACGAGATTTATTTTGTTCAACAAATGCAGAAGGTGTGATTTGTCTTTGTACCGATCTCAGTGCCCCTCGCTCTGCCTCGCCCTCGCCATCGACCTCTCTCACTCTCACACTCTACCTCGCTCTTTGTGTCCCACTGTATTTTGTATTGCTCTATCCCTTTCTTTGCGTTGCTCTCTGTCTGGCATTTATTTTTTATTGAGTGAATCAGCTTGCGAAGCTGAGCCTTGGCCGTGTATGGACTTTTAGGCAATGGTTCAATAAATTTTGCCCCATGCCATTCCAGCAACCGGCAACCAGCATCCAGCATCATTAACCGGGCACAGAGACACCACAGACCACAAAACAGCACAGAGCGGCCGCCCACAAAGGCCGCCCCAGCCATGGCCTCCTCTCGCCTCGGCCTCGGTCGCATCCTCAATCCCGCTTCTAGATGCAGCCTGCGTGTGTTTTGGGGCCACAAGCCGAAGCGATAATGTGATTTATGCTGTCCATTAATCTGGTAATTCATTTAAGCGCACGAAACTGAGCCCAGCTTCACTCTCTCTCTCTCTCTCTCTCTCTCTCTCGCGCTCTCTCGCCTTCTCTCTCTGGTGGCATGCAAAAAGCCTGGCCACATATTTTATGGGCTTTGTGCATATGAATCTTGCCGGGACTTGGAGCTGCCGCTGCTGCTGCTGCTGCTGCATCGATTGCAATTCGACTGCTGTTCATCTTAGCTACGCGAATGTCGTTACCTGAGCTTCAACTCTACTCACCACGGGGCCTACCTGCCAGCAAGTCTGCGTCCCGTGACCAATCCCAATCCCTTCCAGTCGCTAGCAGCGATCGCTTGTCGCTTGTATTAATAAAACATTAATTACACACTTGATACTCGGGGCCGCAGCTTGAAGTTAGAGCTGTAGCTGTAGCTGTGGCTGTGGCTGGAACTGCTGTTCCCGGTCAGCCTCCAACTGCAGCACCAACTCCAACTTCAACTCTGACGCTGACTGTGGGGCATTCATCGTTGTCTATGAAGTGTCGTTGTAGGTGTTGCTGGGGCTTGGCTGGTGGTCCACACGTTAGATGACGATGCGCAAAATTGATGTGCGACCAGCCACCGAATGTTGCAGTTCGAAGTTGTTAGCATAGCGCGCCGGACACCGTACTGAAATGAATGAATGGCCCGACAGCATCAAGCTGACATCAGATGCCATTGTGATATGACCGACTAGCGGGGCACTATTTGCCAATACACTCAATTGTTTTTTTTTTCCATTCGTTAAGGATGGCAAAGGAATGCCAGCAATTTCTAGAGTCAATATTCGTTTTCATATATTCATAGTATTTTTTTTTCAAATATATTTTTATTTATTTTTTACAAATTTAAAATTAGTTAGAGCTTAATATTTATTTCATAAATTCCTATAATCATGTTTTTTTGTATTTTATATCAATTTTAATCTCAATATTTTATAATAGCTGAATGGATAGATTAAACTAACTCAATTTCTCTCTTAGCTTGAAAACGTCTAAATTCGTTGATCCGTTTGAAAAATATATTTGGCATATACACATAATTTCTACCTTTATTTATATCAATAAATGTTTCAATTATGTTCACTCTTATTTATTGCAAATATATATAATATAATACAAATGATTAGCATAAAGTCTCCTTTCAGCTCACTGCAAGCAGAGCTAATTTCCAATTAGATACATATATTATTAGCATTGAAATCTCGAGGCATAATTCGAATTCCAATGCTGCCTACATATACCTGTGTCCCTTGCCTCTGCCATACCTCATTCATCTCGCTCTCCCTCTCCCTCTCCCTCTCCCTTTCTCTTTCACTCTGGCTCTGCATCGAGCGCTCTGCCCTGCCTGGCCATACAAATTGATGAGCTTGTCGTCATGCTAATTGTACGTGTGATTATTTTGACAGCAGCAGCAGCAGCAGAGGAAGTTCCAATAGCCAAGGCCCACACGGCAGGAGGTGAGAGATATAGAGTGAGAGCAGTGTGTTAGAGAGAGGGGCATCTGCTTGTGTAGGGGGCAAGGGGCAATGGGGCAATGTGCGTGCTGTGCTGTGCTGTGCGTAGTTGTCAAATTGAAAATGCAATCATGCGTTCAAACGTCAAATTAAACAGCTCGGAACTGATTTTACATAAGTAGCAAACGTGGAGGATGCTGTGTGAGAAATTCATATAAACGAACACCCACTTAACTAATCGCATGATTAATGATGTCAAACTGACACTTGAGGCAACTGCTGCTGCTGCTGCTGCTGCTGCCTCGATGGCTCGATGGCAGACGCCTGGATGGCTGGCTGGCTGGCTGGCTGGCTCGCTGGCTGGATGGATGGATGGATGGCTGGCTGCCCGGCTGGTTGGTTGGTAGCTGCTTGCTGGTTGCCCGTCCGGTCCGGGCTGCCTGGCTGGCTCTGCTGCCGGAGCAAGAAATGAAATGAACGCAAACGCAAACGCAAGCGTGCCTCAGCCACGGTCTCATGTGGCCGTTGCATGCGTGTGTGTGTGTGTGCGCTGCTTGGTCTGCCAATCGCAACTGCGACGCTTGAATGACAGGTGCTGACAGGTGATAGATTATTTGTGCTCAGCCTTTGCGTGATTTATCCGAAAAAGTAAAAGAAAACGAAAACCAAACCAACAAAAATTATATAGCTTTGCTGTGCTGTCGCTGCTGTTCCCGTTCGCCTTCCTGATTATGCGCCCCAATGAGAAAGGCATCTCACATCAGCATCAGCATGAGCCAGGGGCAGCCAGCCGGACGATAATTGATCTGTTCAATGCGCCGATCGCCACGCCACACTGGGACTCCCCCAGTGCGCGTGGATGTGGCTGTGGCTGTAGATGTAGATGTTGCCTGGTTTGGCTGACTGGCTGGCTGGCTATTTTTGGGGTGGCAAAACGCTTTGAGAATTATTAATGATGGCAACGCGTCGTCTTTTGGGCCCAATGGCTTATTAGCCGATAACTCAATTAATTTCGACAAATTGTGCGGAGCATTAAAAAGGCTTATAAATGCCATGCAATGTGGCAGCTTGATCAGCGATCATTAGCCATGGCTAAAACCGGAACAGGAACGCACGATTTTTTGTTATGGAAAATGTCAGCTATTGTTAAAGATTTCTCTATTTATATAATGATAGATATACAGATATATAGATATATATATAGAGATAAATGATCGTAGTGATCTCTGTCACTTAATGAATCGAGCTTAAGTACATCATCATTAAGGCATCATCTCATTTCATCTCTCACAGAAATACAGATATGGAGAAAAAGTTAGAGATGCAGAAAAAGATCAAAGTGATCTCAATCTTAGGAGTTATTTAATAAATCCAGCTTAAATACTTCCGTATGTCTTTATGAACCCGTTAGGCATCATCTCATTTCCATATAATCATAATGTTAGCATAAGATATATTTAACAGTAAATACCCTGTAATTTTAGGGTTTGCCCTAGGCGTGAGGCGTGTAACTGTAAGTCGCACACTCAGCTCTGTGTGTGAGCTGTGTGACACTGCCACGTGATTGAATGTGCCCCAAACACCAGAGCTGACAAAACTGACAGCGAGCATTGGCTGAGGACTGACCAGAGCAAATTTGATTTGGAGATGAGTGCTGCACTGGCGGGACTAAGGGCATTGCTTGTGCACATTTTCGGGGCCATGGGGCCTACAATAAACAATTTGTAGCGCCTGAATGCACAAATCTTGCGTCGTTAAAAATTAACTGCAGAGCAGAGTTCACAATAGCCAGAGACTCAGAGACTCAGAGACTCAGCGACTCTGTGACTTGCGACTCGAGACAAGAGCGAAGACCGACTGAGGATCAGTGCCAGTCTCCCCCAGTCTGGAGAGCGCATTGCATAATTTGCATTTCGATTCGATTGGAACGTTCGCTGGCTTTTTAGAGGCGCGTGTCCGCCGCCACTTTTTCGTGATTTACCTGATTTGCTTGGGCGGAAGAGGCGGGCGGGGTGGGGCGTAGGGGCGAGCGAGCGAACGAGGGATTTTTGCCCGTTCGTTCGGTTCTAGGAAATCACAATAAAAATTAACCAAATTCGTTCTAGTAAACGTTCGTCATCGTCCAATGTCGATGACGCTGTCGCTGTCGCTGTCGCTGATCTTCAACGGCACCTTGCCAAAGCCAGCCCAATTCCACGTACGTGACACGATCGCAAAAACTGTTTGCTTTGACTTTGACTGAGTTTCAGCTTTGAGCTGCGATTCGATTTGCCTCGGGCTTAATGCACTGGGCAAGACCGTTGCAATGGCCCAAGCGAAATGCATCCACGTTGTGGCCTTTTGATTGATTTGACTATGCCAAATCTCTGACCAGTTCAATGGGCCAATGCAAATTCAAATTCTTGTGACAAATCAATTGTGAGCGCGCGTAGACGCTACGATTTATATACATGAACATACATACATATGTATATCCTCAATTTAATGTAAGGCAGTCTTGTGAAGCTTGTGAACTATAGTGAATCGAAAGCATAGATGAGTATTCTGTATACATACATATATAGTTAATCTAGTCACACTAACTTATACTGCTAAGCCTTAGATAAAACGAATCTGTATTTCTTCAATGCGTAATCTCAGTTGTAAGTTCTTGTGGGAACTATAGTTTCAGTTACAGTATTAGCTAGAGATCCAATTCCAGCTTCAAGCGTATTCCTATGCTCCCTTAAATTGTGAATGAGTTCTTTCTTCTTATGAGATCCACTATCCACTATCAGATCCACTGCTAGTTCAGATTCTAGTTCCAGCTCCAATGTTAACTTCAGCTCCAATTTAAGTAAGTTCAATTTTCAGTTCAAGTTCCACTTAATTTATTCCAGCTCCAATATCAGTTTCACACTTTGGCTAGCTCCAGTTTCAGTTCTAGTTCCAATATGTTATTCTTTTTTGAAAACAAACACTTTTACAGACTCTGGATCCAGCTCAAGTTCCAGCTTCACTCTGCCACCACAACTGACTCCAGTTCCACAGTTCCCGTTCACGTTCATGTTCACGTTCCAGCTCCAGTTCCAGTTCCAGCTCTGCATGTCACCCTCACAGCCATTCTGATAAGAGGCAGCCACGTATGTATGTATGTATGCTGGCACCAGTTCAAGTTCCAGTTCAAGTTGTCAGGTATTCTGACAACCAATTAAACTGCACACACATAAATATTATTATATATAATATTAATAAGTTGTTTTTTTTTTTTTTTTTGTTCTGCCCCTCTCTTTTTTTCTGTAAACAAGTAAGCAAATCTGTCAACTCAATCAACCAAGCCCCTTAGCCAACCTCGCCTCCGCCACCTTCGCCCTTCTAGGTGAGCCTGCCCTGCTGCAACATGTTGGAGCTCCGCTCATGCACGCTGGTTCCCCTCTGCTCTTTGGTTTCAGCTTCTTTCGCAGCCAGAGCTATTTATGCATGCAAAACACGCTCGGCTGCAGTTGTTGTTGTTGTTGTCGGCGGTTTGTTGTGGCTCGGCTCGTGTTGAGCAACGCGCGTCAGCATCATAAAAATGTCATTCAGTGTGCAAGGGCTGGGTCCTGCCACCATAGCCATATAAGAGATGATGAGGAGGGGGTAGGAGTTGGGGGCGCTGCGCACCGTGCGCTTTGCGCTTTACGCTTTTGCCCCACTGTGCGCCGTCGCCGTCGAAGCAGCTCGTCACAGGCATCAGGCAGCGGCGGGCAGAATGAACGATTTGTGTGTTTTAGATTAAAATCAAAATAAAGCTCAAAGCGACCGACACTGTGGCTCGGCCAGGTACCCCTCCGTGTACCTGTTGCCGCCTGCCTGCCCACCGAGCCTTCCCACTGGCCAATCGTCTCAACAATAGCGGCATCTCTGTCACTCAGCATATACTGCTGCTGTGCGAGTGTGTGTGTGTGTGTGTGAGTGTGTGTGCGTGTGTGATTTGTCAAAACTGTTACGATCGCCAAATTGCAGATAAGCTACGGCTCGAAAGCAACTCCAGAAGAATCCAAGCCGCCTGTAGTATATAAATATATAAATTTGTATACCCCGTGTCGATAGCGTGAATGATAATGGGTATGCCAAAGGCATCAACAAGCTTTAATATACATATAATAAATAAATAATCTTTTCAATTAAATACAACAAATTCAAATTTAATTAGATATATGTATATGTACTTTTTGCCTTTACTTTTACAGGGTATTTTGTGGTGCGGCATTTATCCTATTGATGTATACAGTTCACTTTCGTTTTTGTATACATTTGCTTATTCCAAGCAACTGAAACAAATTGAATTTTCAATGTCTATGCATCTCTTTACTTTTACAGGGTATTTCGTAGTGCAGCATGTATGTTTTAAATAGTTTCTAGCTTCTTTCTTAAATACTTAAACAACTAATACCAATTTAGTTTTTAAAATAATTATATATACTTTTACAGGGTATTTCGTAGTGCAGTATTTATGTCTTATATAATTTTTAATTTAGTTCGCATATAATTTTATTTTGATTTATTTTATTTTTACGTTTAATTGTAAATAAATATTTATATTTACTTTTACAGGGTATTTCGCAGTGCAGCAATCATTAGGCCACACAGCTATTGTGTGTGTTTATTTCGAGTTTCGTCATAAACTTATTGAAGATCTTAATATCGCATCGCATTCAAATTTGTTGGAACTTTCGCAGCTAATTGGCCAGGCGCTGCCTGACGAAAGCTGGCTGCTACGACGGCCCTATCTCTAGGCAAGCATCGCCGCGGCCACAGTTGATTGGCCCCGTTCCTGCTGTCGCCGCCCGCTCGTTGACTTGTGTGTCAATAATGTCAAACAGAATGTCAACAGGCGCGTCGCCACGCGTCAGGCACATTGCTCTATCGCAACAGCTCCAGCTCCAGCACCGGCACCCGCACCCGCACCCATGCAGCCACACCCCTCGTCCCGCGGCACGATCGATGGGTGCACAGACGAAGAGGACGATGACGACGACGACGACGACGACGACGAAGACACAGACCCAGACCCAGACCCAGATCGAGAGCAGCATTTGGATGGTCTCGTTGGGCTCGTTGGCTCGTTGGCTCTCTCATTAACATAATAAGTAAAGTCAACAATGAAAATTGTTGTCTAAACAAGAGGCGCGCGCAGCGTTTTCAATGAACGCCGCTGCATGCAGCGCTGCAGAATTTATTGAGGCTGTGGTAAATATTCGGGGCCCGTTCAAAAGAAATCAAACAGAACGCGGCAAGTAATTTGTTTATTTGGCCCAGGGCAATAAAATGAGTAAGCAGCAGTGAAAGCCTCAGCCAGCGCAATCCGATTCGGCACTACAATATCGACAAAAGGCCAGAAAATAATAATCATAAAAAAAAAGAAACAAGAACAAGAAAAAAAACAAAAACAAAAACAAAAACAAAAACATAAAACAACAGGCGCCAATATTGAGAGCACAAGTTGAGAATCAACTAGAAGGCATTAGATCAAAACTAATCAACTCCAGACTTGGGCTATATGGAATATAGAAGGACTTATGTAATTCATATTGAAAACTGATCTCGAGAACATATAAATTAATCAAGAAATAGATGGAATTTACAAATGATCTATTGAAAAGCGAGATTGATTGAAATATGCTACGATAAATTTATGTTTATATGGATAAGCTGTACTATACATAAGTTATAATACCAACATACTTTTATATTATTAACTAAATACTAAATATTTTATCTATATATGTCCCAACAAACCGAATACACTATGCATCATCAGGATAGCGTCCTTCACCCTTCATGAACTCGATTAATTTTAAGGTATTGAGATTTACTTCTATAGAACTCTAGCATATTCTTGTTAAAATAACATAAAATTGAGTCTGTATATAGATTTTTTTCAATTAAAAAATATTGCAGAGCAAATTTTCAAAATATTTGGCATAATTTTTGAAGATTTCATATTTTCAATAATAATATAATCCATATATAACTTTAAAGATGACAAACATTAGATATGTAAGGAATTTCAAATTTATATTATTATATTCGAAATTAATATGAATTCTAATATACAATCCGTAGTTGTCATATTAAGATAATAAGTATTCTAAAACATTCCTTTAAACAATGATTTTCTTCTTTGATGTCAAACATTTCTCCCAGCGAATAATACATATTCTAGTAAATAAATATCAATGTAAGACAATTCATAATACAACCAAAGTAAATCTCATGATCAATGACAATCGATTAATTTCAGTTGCTCCCCGATGATCAACCAGATGCAACAAATTCAAGAACTTGTAAAAATGAGCTAACAAAAAAAAAAAAGATGAGGAAAGGGTGAGATACAATATAGACTGAGTCACGTTCGTAGCTCCACGACTGCGACTTATTGGAAGAGCAGAAGAGAGAACAGAGCATTGTGTGCAGTGATTCGATGATTATTTTCATAGAATTCGTATATACTAGATGGCAGTTAGATGGATAGATAGGCCACTGCTGGCCATGTCCAATGTTGACAAATCGCTTGTAATAAGTCAAAACAAAGAGAAAGAACTGCGTCGACTCCTCGAAGGTTTTCTTTTTCCAATTTTGTTCTTCTTCGGGCATGGATTTATGGATGGGCCGCCTTTCATACCCATTTCTACGCTCCGGATCTATACAGGATCGCTGCGTCTGTCTGGCCAAACAACTGTAAACGCTGCATGCCGGGCGGCACTTTCACTTTTCACTTCACTTCTCTCTCTCCCTCTCTCTCTCTCTCTCTCTTGCTGCTCTTGGCCAAAAAGGGCTTAGACAGAATCTCAGCCGCTCTTGAGCCTAATGAGCTGCTTTACCTGCCCATTAGAATGCGAGAGCAACAAATTAGTTGGAAAACTCAGGCAAATCGATTTGATATCGATAGCAAATGCCACAACGTGTTGCAAGTAGCCAACGAGCGCGCACATGAGTTACGAGCTCAAGAACTCGATTCAACTGGCCTCATCAAATTACAGGGCGGGGGCCAGGCCTAGTAGTCGAGGCGTTTAACACAGCAGTCAAAATGCGCAGCAGGTTGCATGACTCGGTCGCTGCCTCGGCCCCTGCTCTTGCCACATTTCTGTCTGTTGTGGTTTTTTTTTGTATTTGTTGTATTTTTTTGTAATCTTTTGTGTTGTTGTTTATCAGACGCTGGTGGTCCCATCCGCATAGCAGCCAAATTTTTGATTTATTTAGCCCGAATGTGCACCTTTTGAGTCTGCTGATGCTGCTGCTGCTGCTGCTGCTGCTGCTACTTCTGCTGGTGATGCTGATGCTGCTGCTGCTTGTGCTCCGCGCCGTTCCCTCGTCTAAATTTAGCGTCCGCTGTTGTTCACACCTCGCTGGCCGCAGCTAAACAGCGACAGACAGCGACAAATTCGTTACATGCCCCCCGGGCGGCGTTACCTGCCTCGCAACACCTTCGCATTGTTTAACAGCAAAATGCAATAATTGTACGTAATCCCCCAAGTGCCCCATCCTGGTACATGGTACACAGATCGCGTCGTGTCTTAGCGCCTGCGCCCTGCCCCTCGACAGCCGAGCGCATCGCTTGTTGCGTATTGACAACAATCAAGTGTTTAGATTTTGCATTTTCATGTCCAGGCTCTCAAGGCTCTCAGCCTCAGCCTCAGCCTCAGCCGTTGTCTCTGCCTCTCGCTGCTGCTGCTGCTGTTTGCATTTTGTAAGCATTAATTTAAGAAAACGATCCTCAATGTTGCCATGACTCTGGCCTACGTATTGCCAGCTCTCTGCCAATTGCTGCCTGCGTGGGACTCGTCTCGAATGCTTTAATGTTCATGCCTCCTCCTGAAGTGCTTTTGCCAGCATTGGTGGTCGATTGTTGATATTCATTCAGCTGCAGCATTGATTTTGAGCAAAACAGTTTCTAGAAATGATAAAGGAATATTTATTAATATTTATTATAATATTTAAGCAATGTCTTGAGTCTTTTGAGTGATTTTTGCTTTTGAGGAATGCCTCGATTAATATAATTAAAATAATATTTTAGCTTGAGCTTATTGAAAATCTACCTTAATAGTTCTCAAATAATAAACTGTGACAAAATACAAATATTTAAAGCCAGTTTAAATTTAGGCATAATAACGAGACAACCACCCAGCACACCATCACACCACCCGCCGCCCAGTGGTAGTCAAAAACGTAACCACAACTGACAGTGGCTGCAACATGCAACATTGTGGCATTGAGACCGCAGTCAGTCAACTCAAACCTTAAGACTCAATGCTGAATGACCTGTGTATTTGGCTTACATTTCGATACGGCTGATGTTGGTGGTTGCTGCGTTGACACTGTCCCACCGCTGGGCGTTTTATCCTGCTGCTGCTGCTGCTGCTGCTGCTGGTGATGGTGGTGGTGGTGGTGGCAAACTCAATCTGGATGCGAATGCGAATGGTTTACGCTCCATATGCCACGTGCGTAGACAAAAGTCATCTAAGAATTGAAGACATTGCCGTGGCAAAGCGACGGCCAAATGTAAAACCAAGTCAAATTCCTGGTATAAAATTCATTGAAAAATTTTATGCAACATAAATTTTGCGTGCAGGATTTGGAACACTCGCCTGCTGGCCGAGGACTCAATCACATGCAAGTCGACTGGATGGGGCTGCCTGGCTGGCTATGTGTGTGCGGGTGTGTGCGTGTGGGTGGGTGAGCTCGGTGCGTGTGTCATTTCAATTTTAAAGCCAACAAGCGGCCCTTGGCTCAGAGGAAGCAAAGCTAAAAAAAAAAGAAGAGAAAAAAAAAAATGAAGTAGCAGCAAAAGAGGCAACAAAAACCGCCCCCGAACCGCTTAAGAATCAACTCCTGGCCAGGGCGCAAACATTTTTTGGGTCCTTGTCCTTGTCCTTGTCGTTGCCGTTACCGTTGTGCTGGCTGGTCGCTGGGCCTTTGTCGTTGTTGGTTTTTATAGCTTTTTGATTTGCCATTTCTGGTGGCAAATGATCAAAAATTGAATGAAATTGTTATTTTTCAAGTGGAACATGTCCTTTTTTTAGTGCCCGCCGCACGGGGGGGTGCCACACTTGTGCCCCAGCCCGTGTCCTGTTGCGGGTTGTTATCCTTAATAAGGGGCATCATGGCTTTGCATGCAGCATGCGCTGCACTTACCAAACATGCTCCTGCTCCTGCTCCTGCTCGTGCTCATCATTATCGTTGGCAACATCATCATCATTATCTGGCCATGCAAAGCAGCAGCAGCCGCTTCTGCACTCCTTTTTGGAGAAAATTGAAAAATTTCCAAGCGATAAAATTTTATCATACGCAACGACAACGAAATGGGGCCAAAGGATTTCGCTCGTGCAGGTGCAGGCGCATGGGCGTGGCACTGTCACTGTCACTGCCTCTGCAAATGGCAATCAACATTTGTCGACTGTAAAAATAAAACAATTAAAATATTTGCCCAAATTATATACATGTGTGCGTGTTTCTGGCTGCTAAAGTCAGCTGCAGAAAGCAAAAACTTTAGCTTTAGCATATGGAAATCTGCTCTCGCCTCTCTTGCCTTGCCACAAATATTAATTATGAATTTATGAGCCAATATTTATTAGCAATAAAGCCAAGCAGGCGGCGACCAGCTCGAGCCGAAACAACCCTCCGAGATTAGATGCTCTGAAGCGTCCCTAATGAACTTTTATTATTAGGCCGAGGGCTCGAATATGTGGACACATGTGGCACATGCAACATGTCCTATACGAACAGAGCCGTACACAGAAGACATTTATGTTTTTCTTAATCGAGCTGCTTATTGAACAATTATTAAACTATCTGCATTAAAGGACAATGCGAATATACTTAGTTGCCTGAGTTAGAGTTTTTTGGGAATTTACAGAGCGAGAGAGAGGGAGAATAATATCATTTTAGATTATCTAAATATAGTTTAGGCAACAAACGTAGTACAGCATGAATCATGATAGGGTATAATCTTCATAGCTTAATTGAATCAAGATCATGATCATGATGATTCAGAATAAACTTCATAGCTTAAACGAATCATGATTCATTCAACAATAAACAATGTTGTTAAGTTTAAGCCACTTGTAGAGGGCCATTAACTAAACTTGAAAGATCTTCTAGTACAACTGGATGCTCCTGTAGCTGAACTGAGTTACAGTCTCTCGCTGTTTATCCTGATCAACTGCAAGCTGAGCTGCTCCACATCTCATTCCAGTCCAACAGCTGCAGCTTGTCTCCTGCAAGGGAAGCAAGGGGTAGAGCAAGATAAGTTTAGAGCATTGACTAGTCAAGTGTTTCATCAAATTTGATGAAACGAAAATAAATTAAAAAAGAGAGGACAACAAATAAAACAAAAAACGTAGCAATTTTTAATTGCTCCCGTTTGAAGTTGCCTAAGCGATTCGAGGGTGGGGCATGGGGCTGGATCGGTAAGCGGGGCCTGGCCAGCATTTAGCGTATGTGTGCGTGTGTGTGAGTGGATTTTTATTGTATTTTGTGTGGCGGCCGCTTGGCCGGCTTGTTGGCCATGTTTTATGAGTTTCGTTTCCATTGAAAACCCCAAAGAGCCGAAAGAAACAAAAATTATTTGTAAACGGCGGCTGTGACAATTTTGTTTTTGTTTTTCGTTTTTTGGTTTCTGTCTCTGTTGGCGTTCCGTGGAAGTTTGTAGACGTCGCCACTAAAAAAAAATATATATACATATATATACAAACCGAAAAACCAAAAACAAAAATTAATTGGAAATTTTTATGTCTCAAACATGTTGTAAGCGCGGCAGCAACAAGGCGCAAGTTCGAGGTTAATTGTTTGATTTTCTAACAACAAAAATATAAAAAATAAATATAAATAATTTTTAAGGCCAATCTCAAGAGGAAAGCGCTACCTGCAGCCCACAGGAAATGTTTGAGTTGCTTTTCTGTTTTTTTTTTGTTGTTCTTCACATTTTTTGTTGTTGTTGAATTTTTTGTTACAAATTTCTCGAGCCGCGTTTCCGGGCCGGCAGCAACTGGAATTTATGGCCTTACATGCCGCAAATTAATGGCACACAAAATTGTTAGCCCATTGCCAGAGAGTTGACAGAAATATATGCACAGTAGAAATAGTATTTGCCAGCCTTATACAGATCTCTCAGACCCACGAATTACTCACCCACTTCGTTGCAATCACATTCGAAACTCTTTTTTCTTCTCTCTACGCATTTCACTTGAATTATTGACGGCACTGAGAGCTTTTCGATTTGTTTACAGAGTCGATAATGCGACTTTGATTGCGCTGCAAGGAGAAGATAGCGCCAATGCGTTGCTCGACTTGCGCTTTGTGACGTCAAGAAAGCGGCAATATTTTCAATCAATAATCACTATTTTTAATTGAATTCTTATAATGTGACTGATTTGAAAGTGAAAACTAAATATTTTGCTCTTATTGAGTTTAATTGAAATAAAATAAATTTAAAGAATACAAATGTATCATTAAATAGAAAGCTGAATGAAACAAATTAATTAAAAATAATAAATAAAATCAATAATGTAAATAAAAATGTAGTCAAAAATAAATAAAATAAATAGATTAAATGAATTAATATGAAAAAATTAAAAAAAATTTGAAATTTATATATAATTTGTTGTTATAATTTTTCATATTTTTATAAAATATAAAAATTATATATATAGATAATTTATGAATTAAAAATTGTATTTTATTTATTGATTTGTATTATTTTACTTCTCTGGTTTTATTTTTTTATTTTTATTTACTATTATTTTTTCTGTATTTATTTTTCATTTAATTATATTTGTAAGCGTTTATTTTATTTTAATTATTCAATATATTTGTTTTTTTTTTTCTTGTATATTTTATTTTAATTTGTATTATGATTTTAAAATAAAAAACAAATAAATACAAAAAAATTAATAAAATAAAATTATAAAAAATTAAGATTCACAAAAAATACTATATTTATTGATTAATATGATTTGTGATTTTTAAAACAAATAAAATAAATCATTAAAGCAGTTTATAGATAATTAAGATTAATAAATTTATGATTTAAAAATAAATTAAATTAAATACAATATATTAATAATGCAGATTATTAAGATTAAGAAGAATATTATGGACAGATTTAATATAATATGATTTTATTTTATTATTTTGAATTAAATAAAAATTAAAAAAAATAAATAATCAAAATTAAAAAATTAGTAATATATTTTTGTTAATAATTTTGTTGTGAAAATTATTATCTATAATTTAATATCTATAATTTATTATATCTTAATTTAATATATCTTAACATAATGTCTTGTTCCACTAGATAAAATCACGCTTTGCAATCACAGATTATTATTTGCATTAGGGGTAGTCCCGCACTCCAGATGGCAACGCATTAGCAATTAGCTGCGATAACAATGCACTGCGCTAGCAAGTGGGCAGCGCTGCAATCGATTATGCCTCAATTTATGGACATAGGAAATCGAACTGAATTTGTCGCAGTTCGCAGTCAATAAGAGCTTTGAGAGGTTCACTGCTGAAATTCTATTGTCCTAAAAAAAAAAAAAAAAAAAAAAAAGTGAAAGTGGTTTTGAAATTTGAGCAGGCTAGAATTGCAATTATCACAAGTAAGTTGATCGAACTTTTATAATAATATTTGTAATAATTTGTATGTAAATATGTCTTGAGAAATTGGACGCTGTCTGCTTTTTCATTGATGGCAGTCAGACATAACCTTAAAATAGAAAATGTCTCGGAGCACGATGCGTTTGGTAATTCAAATCAATGAAATAGAATCGAAGCTTTATTTATAATCACATCACAGCGGCTCTGCATATTCATTGATATGCGATGCGCTTTGAAATTCATTTACTCGAAATAAACAAAAAGTTCGTATAGAAAAATTGAGACAGGAATTTTAGATTTTCTTATGCATGTGTGCATGTGTGCATGTGTGTGAGTGTGAGTGCTGTCAATGTAGCATGCCAGCTGAATGGCGCCAAAGTCTGCGTGTGTGTGTGTGTGCATCGTCATGATGCTGTTGCAACGCCAGGCCGTGCCTAGTCTTACAAGCTGAATCTGAATCCGAATTCGAGTCCGAGTCCCGAGTCCCTATAGCAATTGCAATCCCAGTCACTTCGTCTTGTCCCCTGTCAGCCAGTTTAGCCACGTGCGCCGCGTTCATAGCAGCGACAGCAACGGCTGGCGGCTTTTCGGCGGTTTCCTGTTGCCAGTGGCTAAATGCTGCTCGGAGCACCCAAAAAGGCGACGAATACTCGATACTCGGACAAGCTGATCAAACAGTTTGGCTACTATTTAGCATAAAGTGTGACGCCTAAGGCCAAGCGAGTCCATCGTTTGGCAGAGTCAAGAGGAGACTTCAATGGCAGATGCATGTATTTTTTAAGAATTATAAATTGCAATGACATTTCAAGGAAGGTTATCGATAAATAAGTTTTGTGAAATAGCTATCGATATTTGAAGGGAAATAAGTGTTGAAGAGGATTGAAAGAGATTCTCTAATTGAGGTGAAATAAGTGTTATTCAATTAGTAATGGATACGTCTAGAATTTCTCTCTATGAATTTTAATAAAGTCTGTGAAAGGTTTTTTCTTCTTTTTTATTTATTTGTGCCACATTTGTGCTGTATTTCAAAAGAAAATTTCTGCTTCGCTTGCCCGTGCATATCATATGATAAAGTGTCTGAATTGATTTGAAGCACAGCTGTAAGTTGAAGAAGCTTCATTAGATTGGATAATAATAATAATAAAAATTCAAAACAGAGACTTGAAAGTAGCTCAATATTATTATTATTATTATTATTTGTTTATTTATTATTATTATTATTATTATTATTATTGATTCTTAATTATTATTATCAATTGTTTTTTAAACTATTTGGAATGCTCGATTGCTAATTTTGCAGGGTATAATATGGTATCTTGTTGCTTTTGTGAATGACTTGAGTTGGTTTCGTTACGTTGCTGCGCTCGCGGATTGTCTGGCTGACTGTCTGTTTGGACCTCGCCAACAGCAGCAGCAGCAGCAGCAGCAGCTAGTAGTTGTTGCGATTGTTTATTTAAGTTGCGCTCTTCCGGCTGCAGCCTGGCTTTATGGTTATGGATACAGATACAGATACAGATACACACAGTAGCCAGGCAGGCCCAAACAGAGACCAGAGACCTGTGACTGTGACTGGCTTCGACTCTGACTCTGACTGTGCCTGTGGCTGGCCAGAGAGCAACAGTAGCAATGAATTTGCATGTAGTACATGAAAACCGTGATCTCCAATTTGTTGACTCTTTCGCTGTTGGCTGCAGCCAGCCAGTCGAATAAAGTGGAGTCGCAGCGCATCGCATCGCATCGCCTGGCGAATTGAATCGCATACAGGGCTCTGTCCGATCTTGGAGCACCGTACTTGGGCTACATGCCAAAAAGTTTGTAACATTATTTTAAGGTGCCGGCTGGGGATTGCCTCACCACAGCCCCCCTCCGTAGCCCCCACCATCACAGCTGCGTTGTCTTTGCCCCCTCCTGCTGCTGCTGCTTGCTGCTTGTCTCGTTGCAAGTTGTCAAGCTTGCCATGGCAAATTTGCGATCAAGCGACAACAACAGTGACAACATGGGCCCACTGACGACCAGCCCCAATCGTTCCTTCTGCTGCCGCCCTCTCCGCTACCCCTTCTCAGGCCACCTCCCTCTCGCTTAGCAAGCTGTGAACTGTGAGCTGTGAGTTGGGCTTCTTAAGTTTCAACTGTGTACATCACGCTGCCTTGTATCGAGCCCCAAGTGCCACAGCAGCGCCTGGCCACGCAGCGAACTGCGTCTGTTTGCTGTCTCCGGCCTGCAGCTTGCATCATGCAGCTTCCACTTCCAATGACTCCCTAGCGCGTGAGGCATCCAGTCAGCGACTGGGCCGAACTTTATTGACCATATTGATTGCTGCTGTATTGATCGCTTGTAACTGATAACAAACAAATGGCCAGCCTGCCAGCCAGCACAGTGGGATGCTTCACACACCAAGACGGTCAGTTCTCCCCGCCTCAAGTTTATGCTGATGATGATGCGCAGCTCGTTACACTGATTACACGAGCTTACACGCTGCACGCTTAAAGCGTGATCAATATTTATAGCCATTGCTGAATGCTGCTCTCCTAATATCGAATATTTGCTTAGATAAAAGTGAATCTTACTATTAACTAGAATATCGAAAGCAATAGCTGTTGAAGACAAAGCTAATACCAGCTGCTGCCAGCTTACATATGTCTGGCTTGGCTGAGCTCGTATTCGAGCAACGTGTAAACGTGGCCCAAACTCTACTGTTGGCCACTTCACAGGCTCTCGAACAGCGGGCGGTGGCTGTTGGCTGCCGTTTGTTGTTGTTGCCTGCCAGTGTCTGTCCAAGGCGTTTGCATATTCATAATTTCAAGCCGGGAGAACTTATCAATTGCTCATCTCGGTCATGAAAATGCATAAACATTTCAAAGCGCTTGGCGCGGGTCAATAATTTGACATGAACGAAACAATACGCAGAAACGGGCATAAATAATGCTGAGATGCAGTTTTGTGACTGCTTTTTAAAGTTGGCAGCAGTCGTTTTTAATTTCACATCACCTGCCTGAGCCCAGAGCGTGGAACAGCCCCCGCAGCTGCACCTGCATATGAGGCTCGCTCCTTCGATGATGTGTGAATAATTGAAAGCTGCTGTGGCTGCTGCACTGGGGGCGTTCGAGCTGAGCGGCTGAGCGGCTGAGCGACTTGTCTACAAACAACAGGCTAGCAAACACTAGACTCTATTCCGCTGAAGAGCTGCGCATAGATCAAGAGCAATAGCAGGTAGCGCCTCATGCACACACAGTGAGTGAGAGAGAGGGAGAGAAAGGCGACTGCAATATCATCAAGTGCCCTTTTCCTTGGAATTTCATTTCGTTGTTGTTGTCAACGTGACACCCACACACACTCACACACACACACACACATACATATATATATTTAGCGATTTCGAGTTGATGCCAAAATGAAGAGCTGCAAAGCTTGTTGGCCATACGCCTGTTCTGGCCCACGCCCACATGCCAACACATTTGATTTTTAGCCATGGCCATTAAATACGCAGCAGCAGCAGCAGCAGCAGAATCCCGCCGCCCGAGCTGGCAATTTTGTAATTAATTTATTGCCTCGGGCGGCGCATCAAGAAAATTGTCGCAACTCGCGAAGTGTCAAAACTATTTTTAATTGGGGAATGTCCGACCTGCGAGTCGCAATATGGAAATATATATATTTACATATATATATATGTATATAGAGTGAGAGTGAGAGAGAAAGATCTGCTTCCAGTGATCGTAAAGTTGGCAAGATCAAAGTGCTTTTTGGAGTGCTTTCGCATCTATTTTTGCGCTTTAATTGATATGCTTCTTGTCTCCACACACACACACACTCACTCTCTCTCTCTCACTCTGTGGCTGTTGTGTCTGGCTATATGACTAATGCACCACTCAATAGACACTAAAGATGCATTACGATGCTGCTACCCCGCCGCCAGCCAGCGAATGCAACTGGCGGCAATTGCATTTTAATGCAAATTTGGTGTCAACGCAATATCGACCATGACAGCGCCAGCGCCAGAGTCGTAGCAGGAGGCGGAGGTGCAGCAGCAGCAGCCGTTGCCGTTGCCGCCGCCGCCAGGCGATCAACGTATGCCCGATCTTTGGTTCTTAACGCTCACGCATTTGGAGTTGCAACAGTGCGTTGTAAGTGGCAACTGTAGCAACTGTGGCAACCGTGGCAACTGCTCTTGGTGTTAAAGTGACTGATTAAGTTCTGTGTTGTTGTTGCTGCTGCTGCTGACGCTAAACGAATTATACGCTTACGTAGGTGGCAGACACTTAGGCACAGTCCCAGTCGCAGTCCCAGTCGCAGTCCCTGTCCCAGCTAGAGTCTGTGGCAAAGTCCAAAGATAGAGACGAAGTACTCGGTGCCCATGTAGACCCGTTGCTATAATCATATATAAAGCCAAATGAATTGAGACGCGCCACACAGGGTTATAAATATTGTCGCCTTGGCTCATGGGGCGTTAGTCGCTGCGCGCTCTCTCTCACTCTCCCTCTCCCCTTCGCGCTCTCTCTCTCTCTCTCTCTCTGCTTTTCTATGTGGGCGGCGGCGGCACGCATTATGGAGTCCCACTTGGTGCATGCCACAAATCGAAGCAGTTCGAGTAAACAAAAAAAAAAACTATTTTCTGATTTTTAAGTTGCAAATTTAATTTGTAAAAAAATTTGTGAAAAAATTTCGATATTTTTATAAAACTAATTTAAATTTTTTATACTATAAATACAAAAAATTGAAAATAAATAATAATTATAAAAGCTGATTGAAATTTTGCTACTATAAATAAATAAAATAAATAATAAATAATTAAAATACAATAAAAAATAAATTAAAAAATAAAAATAACAATTTTGAATAACAAAAATATTAATTTATCATATATTTTATTGGTAAAAATTGTGAATTTTAATTTATTTTTTATTTAATTTATATTTTTAAAATAAAAATTAATAAATTAAATGATCTCTACTTCTGTGAAATTTTTGCTGATTAATTTAATTCGTACTCTAAAAATTTGTACTTGTGATGGAAAAGAATTAAAGATAAATTCTTTTAAATAAAATATGAGTTAACTAGTCAGATACTTGAACCTATAGCTATAGCGAGCACTTGGAGCTTGTTGAGCTGCATCAGGTAAAAGCAAATATCACTTAATTGATCTATGTATATGACTCTCTTTTCTCTCTTTCTCTCTCTCTCTGCATTTTCATATTTCGGATGACAATTAATAAAGTCATCAAGATTGGGAAAAGTCTGTAGATAAAACATGATTTTTATGTGCGCAAATGAAATGGTTTTTACTACTCGGTCGGCTACTGTTGTCTGGACTGAACGTAGTTGCCAAGTAGATGGTATCTATCGCCTGGTCCCAGGGCCCCAGAGCGTAATTGAAACCTTTCCGTTCAGTTTATGATGATCGTAAAACTATGGGCCAGCTACTGTCGAGCAATGGGCCAAACTACCTGTAGAACGACTTGGCTGGATTTTTATTGCCATTTTGGGAAGTTCGATTTGTGGTCCATTGAGTGAAATTCAGCGCAGCGTCCAGCAGCGTCCATTGATGCTAATCGGTTTATCGGTGAAAGTTTTACGACTTGTTACGCTCGTAACTGCAATTGATCGCCGGCAGCTGGGTAGCTCCGTGAGTTTTACGGCTCTCGAATGTTATCGAATTTTTGGAATCTGCCATTGACTTGGCCAGCCCAAAATGCCCGATGCATGAGAGCCAAAGAGAAAGGAATGTAAGAAAAGAATTTACGTACTGAAATGAGTTGAAAAACTATCGATCAGGCAGTAGTTAGGTTATTTATCGATAGATCGATAATTAAAAGTATTGTATACCTGGTTTATTGTTTATGCATAGAGTCTTTCAGTTTATTGTTTTCATGTAATCTTCGATAACCTTAAGAGATGCTTAAGAGCTCGCCAAGGTGTTTGGGATAAGAACTTGATGATATTGTGTGAAAATTGGTTTCACTGCTGCTATCAATAGAGCATGTATATAAAGGATTTTTATATATATAAAAGATATATGAATCAAAATATATGCTATTGTTGAGGTATTTAGGAATTTCGTCACTAAGCCTAACGCTGCATGCTTCACGCTGTCTGCTTAGCTATCTCTTTCCCTCTCTCTCTCTGTTTCGCTTCGCCCTCCTCATGCTCCCTCTCTCTCTCTCCCCCTTCGCTCTCTTCGTTTCTTCCTTATGCTTCCTCTCTCTCACACTCTCTCCGTTTCTCCCTCATGTTCCCTCTCTCTCAATTCCCTTTCTCTTACTCTTCACTCACTTAGTCCCGATGCTGCTTTTGTCGCACGCTCTCATTCGCACAGCTTAAATGGTTAATCTATTGTCAGCGCCTCGGCTCAAAGGAAATTGGCAGGCAAACGGTTTTCAATAGTTGGCATCAAATTTGGATTTTTTATTGCTTCCTGTCGCTCGCCAGCTTCCTGTGCGACAAATCTCGCCCCCGCAAATCTCTTTTTGATTTCGCTTTTTTTTTTTTTTTTTTGTATTTTGGGCTGGGCTCGTTTTCTTTTTAATATTTCTTCGTTTTTTTTCTGCTTTTTGCTTTTTGCATGGCACTCGCATTTCAAAAGCGGGCGACTTAATCGAGCAAAATAAACCGTTTTCATATGCTCGAATTGAGGCAAACACGTCGCATTACACGCTGGCTGAGACGACGTTGCAGGAGGATGAGGAGGAGGAGGAGGAGGCGGAGACGCGTCAGCAGAGAGTCGAGCCTGGCAATCTGATTGTTGTCATGCCTTTGCAACTCCTGGGGGAATTATGTTCAGCATTTAACCAGAGGCTCTGCATCACGTTTAAAACGCAGCTTTGGCTCACCTTGTTGTTGTTGCTGTTGTTGTTGTTGTTGTTGTAGGGCTGCTGCTTTCTTCGCCTTTATTGCGTGTGCCGAAATGCGCGAAATCTCGCAAGTTTTTTTGGAGGGAGCCTGACGCAGCCTTTGTCAAAGGATTATCACTTGTGCCTTTTTTATGCCACACTCTAGGCGAGAGAGAGTGAGAGAGAGAGAGGACATCAGGACTACAGTTGAGGCCAAGGGCCTGGCTGCTAATGAGCTGTGCATTGTCTGCTCTGCTGGGTGGCTCATGCTCAAACTCCAAAAAGTAATCTCAAGGAGAGAGAGAGAGAGAGAGAGAGAGAGCGAGAGTGGGGAGGATGCCCTGGTTGATGCCTTTGACAGTGTGCAATATGCGTTGATTTTTTATGGCCTTCAAATTGAGGCCGCAGTCGAAGTCGAAGCTGGAATTGGAGTTGGAGTTGGAGTTGGAACTGCCATCGTCCGGGACTGGTTCGGCTCCGTTTGGCGTGTTGATCTCGAAATGCAGATAATAATTATTTCAATATGTGTGACTGACTGGCTGACTGGTAGAGATGGGATGTGGCTGCAGCAGCGCCGGCGGGCGAGCGGGGGCGCAATGCCAATGCCAGCGTTCGCTGTTCATGATCGTCATGATCATCATTATATTATGCGAATGGATCAAAACCGTGAAGCCGCCAAGTTCTTGGTTTCTTATAATTCTCTCTCTCTCTGGTTTTTTTTTTTTTTTTTTTTTTTGCATGTGCTCTGGGGTTGCTGCCGCGCTGCTCTTCTTCCTCTTCTCATTATAGCTGTTGTTGTTTTTGTTGTTTTCACTTAATCACTTGTAGAGCAGCGGAGCACCCGAACTGGGACCGCCAGCTGGCTGGTGGGGCAGCGGCGGGCAGCAGTTGTCGGGCGTCGCCTGGCGGCGGTTTTAAGTTGAAAATTGAATTTCTAAGAATTGCAAAAAAAAAAAAAAAAAACAATAACAACAGCAACAAATAATAACAAAAGCACCAACAAAACAGAAAAATAAAAAAAAAAAACAACAACAACAAAAACAAAGTGAAGAGTAACGTCAACAACTCAGTGCGTCGAAGTGCCGTTGGCATGTCAGCCAGTAAACTGAGCCACTGAACCACTGAGCCACCAAACAGCTCCCGGCTTCTGTTTCAATTTTGGCCTGAGCTGCCTCCACCCACTCGTCATGACGCATCCATTGCTTCGATGGGCTTCATTTCAATGCATTGCATTAATTTTGCCAATTAAAAAGTAAATAGAGCCTGCATCCTTTGCCACACACACGCACACCATGACGCCCCCTGCCCTAGCAGAGCCCAACCCCTGGCCGGCGACTCTCTGCCTTTGAGTTGGGCGTTCTAAAACTTTTCAATACAATTTAATCCAATCTGAACACACACACATGCACATATGTTTATGTGTGTGTGTGTGTTGTGCCTGAAGCACTTGGCTGGGCTGTGTCAATCAGTTGGTCGCCGCCTGATAAAGTGAAGCCCTGCTAAGAAAGCTGGAAGACCGCGCAAATCATGGCGCGAGCAAGGCAGCTAAGAGATAGAATGAGTGAGAGAGAGAGAGGGAGAGTGAGAATGTGAGTGAGTAGAGAGCATAGTGGTGTAGATATTATGAAATGACAATATAAAATATAAAATATTCTTTGCCAAATTATGTAATTCATAATGCAATTTTGCATGATTTCACTTCAAGAGTTTCTATTGAGCTGAAATTTATAGCAATAAAATTATGAAAAATTAAATTAAAAAATTAATAATGAAAAATTAAGTACTACAAGTATCAAAATTAAATCATTAAATTTGGAATTATTAAAAATTATTAATTTATTTGGATTCTTTCAATAAAGTCTTGAAATATTTCTATTCAAGATTTATTTATCTTCCCTGCTCTCAAATTAAAGGCAAATATATTTGATAGCTTATTTACAATTAGTTTTATTATATATATATATATATACATGTGTTATATATTTATCTATCTATATTCTGCATGTATGTAAGTATATTCCCAAAAGATAAAGTTCTATCGAAATGCTGTCATGCTTAGCTACCTTATCTTATACAAAATAATTAATTCAACTCATCATTCATTCGGAACGATCTATTTCTGCATCTTTCACTTGTTCCACATTTCGCATGGTTTGCACCACTGTGCGTTACAATTAAAACCGCAAGGCAATCAGATGCGCCCGCGTTGCCAACGTCTTCAGCAACAACATTATCGTTGTTGTCGTTGTCGCAGTCATTGTTGGCGGTGTCAATACCTTCCACGACGCCCCCAAATTACATATGGCACATACACATGCACATGCCCACCCACACACACACACACACACGCACATACGCTCACATGTCCCGTGCCCAGCAGGCCAAAAGTGTTTTTGGGGCGTTTTGTTATGGGTTTTTTGTGCTGTTGCTGCTGCTGCTGTTGTTGTTGGCCTTCCTTCTCGTTTTGTTGTTCTTGCTGGAGGCAGCGGCAACAATTGAAAAACTGAACTGAACTGAGCGACTTACCGTCTGACTGACTGACTGACTGACTGGCTGACAATCTTCTTGGGCGCCCAGTCGCAACGTCGTGGCGCAATTGTCTCGGCCGCCCAACTGCGTATCGCATATCGCACCTGATGGGTTGGCCGCTGTCGCTGTCGCTGTCGCTATCGCTGGCTGCGTCTCCTTCTTGCCTCATGCTCATCTCATGCTCAGCTCGTCGGCTCTGCCCCCTTTTGTGGGGCGGCCAACCATTCGTATAATTGTCGATGCGTTAAGGTAATTGTACACCCAGATGCCAGCTACCAAGCGCTGGCTGAGCAACAGCAGCAAGGCCGACCCATTTATAAGCATGTATAGATACCCTGTACTAATTACAGACTGAGCATAGGGTATGCTAGTGAGAGGAAAAACAAATATCTATCAAGATATGTGATTATCGTATATTGGATATACGATAGATGAATCGATTTAAATTGAATAGCTGAATCGATAAAAATCGATTATTCGATTAATTTCTGTATATGATTGCTTGCATATATATCAATTTCAATTGGCTTATATGAACTTATAAAAATCTATATCAATGGGTATCTTATAGTCTGGCATGCTCAACTAGTTCACTTTTACTTGCCATATCTGTGTCTGCTGTAGCTGTAGCTGCTTCTGCTTCTGTATATCTATATAGGTGCGGCTCTATATCTGTAGCTGGGGCAGCTAAATGCTGAGCTAAGGCTTCAGCTTTGGCTTCTGTTCAATGCCGTCGCGTTGAGCGAGTCACTCAGTCGTTTCTAAATTTGCGTTTGTCGTCGTTTGCCATATTGATGGCACGCTCCGGCGCCTGTGCGACCCAACCCGCTCCCCAGCTCCCCCAAAGAGCTCCAATGCGCCAACACGCCCATCGAACGCCCGCCCACCTGCTAGACCTGTAGCCCTTCTGGGCCACACGTCCTACGCAAAGCAGTCTAAAGTGCTGGCATTTAGTTTAGTTTTAGCTGACATCGATGCGCATCAGTTTGCCCATCGACTGGGGTTAGTTTGGTGTTTGGGTTTTTGGTTTTTGGTTTTCGGTTTTCGGTTTGATTTGCTAGATTTGATTTCAGGAAATCTTCGCACAAACACGCACACGCTCAGTCACCCACCTGGCTAAATGGCTCGTTGCATTCGCCTGCACATTCACAATTCACAATTGACGAGTTTCGCATTTGCCTTTTGTGTTGTTGCTTTGCCGTTGTCTTTTGTTACAATTGAAAAATTATAGCAATTAAATGCATTCTCCTTCATTCCCATACCAATTGCCAATGCCAATTGGCGCTCCATCAAATCATAGGCTAAAGTTGACATTATAAATAGTCTAATGGGCTTCATTTATCTACAGAAGTTTTCATGCGTCTATAGCAGATGCAGACTCTGCTGAGTGTGAAAGCCTCGAGTAGAGCTCTCGATATACAGCCAAATATTGATATATTCAAATTTGCCGCTCACATAAAAGTCTCCAAAAATATACAAAAATATAACATGGAGTTTGCAACCAAATACTGAATATACATAAAATTTTCAGTTGATTTTTATGACATTTTTCTTCTGTACGATTTGGCGTTGGAGCCACTGCACTATGGGCGCAAATGCCGATTTAGCGGCATAAAGTCCAAAATTATTTTGTTATATTTTCTTCTATTTTTTTCTTAGTTCCATTTTAGAAATGTCTAAACATTTTAAAACTGTTTTAAACATTTTTTTTAGTGCATCACAGGCTTTTTGGCAGGCCTGTAAAATCAGCTGATGCTACACTAAGTTGTGATTGCCTTAAGATTGCTTAACACGTGTGCAAAGCTTAATAGTTTTTCGTATAACTGTGGGGTTAATGATACAAAATACTAGTCAAGATATGTAAAATGTAGATTTATGTGAAAAATTGTTTTCGTTCTTGTGTTGTTTTGTATTTATCCAAGATATATAAAATGTAGATTTAAGTGAAAAATTGTTTTCGTTCTTGTGTTGTTTTGTATTTATCAGATTTAATAAGTCATATTTTTGATCGAATCTATTCTGAAAATAGTTGTGTTTCGTGGAGCAGAACTAATAAGATTACGACGGATTATGTAAAGTGTAAATGTGGAAGTATTCGTTATTGTATTTAATTTCAAATAAGTTAAAAACTTTTCATAATATTCGATATCTGTCGTGGCGATTTGCTGGAAGCTGGCTGGGAAAAACCCGCAGTGCTAGCGCCACTTTTGATTAGCTGTGCCGAAAAATTACTAAACTAAATTTGTTTAAAAGCTCTGAAATTGAACTTAAAAAGAAAATACAGAATATCGCTGCCCATGTCAAAAAGCAGCTGGCCAAAAGTAACTTACATGCTGAACGCCTTAAGAATGAAAATGCAAGCTGGCTGGCAACTGTAAAATTATTTTTCACAAAAATTTAAATTTCCAAAACAAAAAAATCCAAAATTCTAAAAAAATAATCTAAGCATACTTGTAAAAGCGCAAGTCCATATCTTTAAATTTGGAGTTTATGCCGCAGCTTTGCTTTAGAGTTTATGCCGCTAAATCGGCATTTGCGCCCATAGTGCACTGTATATACAAATTATTAAATTAAATTAAAATTAAAATAATATATATTCTCTCTTGAAATTGACAGCTTAAAATTTTTGCTGGTTTCATCAGTATAAATATAAAATATTTTTAATAATAAATATAAATATTTTATTTCATATAAATATTTAAATATTATTCATAATTTATTTTTCACTCTCACACGATTAAAGCTGTTCTGATTTCATATCAAATAGCATCGAATAAATATGTATCTTAAAGCTTCAAACGGTCAAAAGTTAATTGAAATATATTTTTTAAGCGTGATTTAGAAAATGTAATATATTTTGAAACAATTTAAATCTTAATCGTTTAATATGATAGCTCAGCTATTGTTAGTCTGACTTTGATTGCCTCTTGTCTTTCATATATTATGATGTCTATATATGATGTCTACACACATATAAGTATGTACATATATAGATGCATTACTGAATACAACAGATTACTGCATTTTATGGCGCTTGTCAGGATCTGGGATGCTGTTGCAGAGAGTCGAGTTGCAGTTGCGGCGCTGTCAGAGAGTCGACATACATCTGTATATCACAGCACTCGAGGGTTTCTTTTTCTTTTCTTTTCGTTTTTGTTGTTGTTGTTCTTTGTACTTTTGTGCCTGTTTCGAATCATTTTTATATGCAGTCATCAACAGCTCATATATATTTTTATTGCCAACGCGCTTTGAGATATGCATCTGAAACAGAAACGAAAAAAAATAAAGTAAAAAGTAAAGTATAAATAAAATAATCAAAAACCAAATACAAGGAACAAGCCTCGGCTGCTGTTAAAGACAATGATAATGACGATAATCATAATCATGCTGATCATGCTGATCATGCTGCTGCTGCTGATGATAATGATAATGAAGATAATGATGATGATGATGATGATGACTACTTCTACGTACAGATTTCCAATAAAAATTCTGTCGAGCTGAGCTCAGAGAGAGAGAGAGAGAGAGAGAGAGATAGAGAGAGAGAGAGAGAGGGAGAGCTGCTGAGCTCCGTATTTCATCTGGCGGACTGCGTGTGTGAGTGTGTGTGTGTGAGCGAGATTTACACGCTGATACAAGAAATACACAAAAATAACGATAAAGGCAAAAGGCACAAATCGCGCTACAACAACTGCAACAGCAGCAGCAGCAGCATCTGAAGCCTTCGGTTGTCGATGGGCACAGCAGTTAGTCACTCGATGTAAGATCTGTTTAATTCCCACTCTAGTGCCATCTCTGTCTGGCGAGTTGGTCATTTTTTTTTTCGGGCGTAAAGATTTATTTCTTTATTTGGTAGCCTCTTGGCTGCCCCCTGTCCATGCCGGGCCCATCTGCGGCTGTGTCTCTCTGTTTTATTACCAGGAAATTTGTATTTAATACGTTTTTCCGCGTTTTTTTTTTTAGCGGGAGACACTGACATCGAAAAAAAAAAAACAAAAACAAAACGAGACTCCACAGTAAATACTATTGTATTTTATGTCGTTTCGGAAGCTTCAAACTACAGCAGACCCAACATAATTCGATCTAATTCCAAACGCTATGCCCACTGTCGTCCACAGCATGACGAGAGCGAGAGCGAGCGGGGCCTGCAGCTCATCCGTTATCTGTGCGCCCATCGACACGTGAGACAAGTGGGGGTCGGCTTACAAAACGCTGTCAACTGGTAGCCAAACTTCGTAGAATATGTCCACAATCGAAATCAATCAGTTCGCAGAAGAGCAGATCCAACAGAAAAATAATAATAATAATAAAGCTAGCAGCCCCAGAGAGCCAATTGATAAACAGAGTTTCAGATGCTAGGAAGTCACATATCATTAAACGAACAAACTCTACTTCTATTCCATGGAAGCGTATTTTTCGAGAAGGAAATTGAGAATAAAATGAGCGGAAAACTGTGTGTGCTTGAAAGCTGCAAAGCTGTTTTTTTTTTTTTTTCACTAAAATATTGATGTGTGTTTGTAAATATGCTATCTGTCGGGCAAGTTTCACATTCCTAGAAATAACAAGAGAAAATGTGTGTATGATATTACAGAAATATATATGTATGTATGTACATACATATTTATTTATAGTTTTTATTGACTTGACGAGCTATGAATATTTTACAGTTTATTTAATAGTTTACTACGTACAATAATTATAATTATTCAATAATATAATAATAATATAATAATTAATTAATTATAATTATATATATATATACAATAATAATTGTTGTCATTAGTAAAATATGCAAATAGTGTTTAATTTTAATTAAATAAATTATTTTTAAGGGTTTCCTATTTTATTACTATATTTATTAATTTTTATTTTTATTATTTTATTATTATTTTATTTTATAAAATAAATAAAAATATAATATTTAAAAAAAATAGATATTAAATATAATATTATTTATTTTTATTTAATATACATATATGTATATGCATTTTAAATAGCTTTTTAGAACTATCTATTATTTATTATTATTATTAATATTAATATTATTGTTTATTATTATTATTATTATTATTATAATTATTTATTATTATTATTATTTGTTATTATTTTTAGAAATTTGATTACTTAAATTATATTTTTATTATAATTAAATAAAATCAATAAGTTTTTTTTAAATTTAAATTTTCAATATTCTCTAACTAAGATTTTTGACAAATTTGGTTTTGTTATTTATATCTCAATGATTTTATTCTTAAAAAAAATTATTAAGATTTTCTATATTTGTATTGAGCAATAATATTTTTATTATAATTTAATTTAAATTCATTTTATTTAAAAAATAGAATCTCGACCTATTTGGTCAATTCAATTTAAAGAAATTCAAATAATTTTAATTAAAGTAAAGTTGCATTCTTATAATGAAGTACTATATTATATAATATATCAAAGAGATAAAGACAACGAGCAATAGTAGATAGAGCTTAATAATTTTCTAGGGTATGAACATAGTTTTACCCGTTATTACCCCGTTATTTGTATGACCTTGTTGTGTCATTCATGTAGGGCGGCGTACTTGTCGCTTTCGACACGCTTTCAATCGAACGTGGGACCCACCCACTGGCGAGTGAACTGTAGCGCAGGTCCGTGGATAATTGTTGAGCAGCAGTGGCATAAGCTGTGGGGCAACTGCCACCAGGCAATGGCTCATCGATCAGTTGAAATTAATAAAATACTCAATAAATGCGCTGCAGAAGAAAGCTCATAAAAACGTGTGCAAACAATCGATCAATCAGAATTTGACAGCAACGCAAATCTTGAGTTTAGTCAGATGCAGAATTTCGTTGCCAGTTGCCGGCTGTTGGCTGCTGGCTGCTGGCTGCTGGCTGTTGGCTGAGAGCCACGTCGGTTGATGAGAGCCAAGAGTTGGGAATCGGGAGTCGAGAGTCGAGAGTCTGGCTGAGCTGACAGGCAGTTGGCCTGCTGTTGCTACCAATCTTTGAGGCAAACTTCAAAACAATTACACAGCAACATTTCCAGTCAGAGAGGTCGACATGCAAAAGATACAGATACAGATACACAGATACAGATACCCATATAACCATATGAGCATTTCAGATTGTGAATGCGTATCTGTAAGATACAAAAAAACGGGCCACAGAGTGTGAGAGAGGGAGACAGACAACTGCCACTGTACAACTGACTGCTGGCTGTTGATTCAAGCGATTAATCGATAACAAATAAAAACATTTCGACAACTACTTCCAAAGAACAAACTCCAGTCTTCAGAGCCAAAGACACAGCCATAGCCATAGCCATAGCCACAGGCAAAGGCAAAGGCACAGGCAGAGCCATCGCCCGAACTCTCCTCATCTTCCTTCTTGGGGGCTGTCAACAACTCCACATTGTGTGTGAGTGGCGTGGTACGCATAAATGCCATGGAAATTTTCTTTTTAATCAATTATGAGTATTAAGCAAAGGGGCAGCGCGTACACTAACATCGTTTGGCTTGTATTTATATTCGTATTTCGTATCTGTATCTGTGTATAGTATTTTTGTGTGTCGGGTGACGCGGCAAGGCGCGCGCAAGATAAAAATCGCAAAAATTCTTTATTGAATGCTGTGGATGCCAACGCCAGGCAACCCATACACACACACACACACACGCACATCTATAGTTGTTTATATATATCTATATATATATGTGTGTTTGTTTGTATAGGTATGTACTATATCGTGTGCATTGCCCGAGTGTGTGTATACAAGTGTAATCTGCGTGCCTCTAAGCATGTGAAGTAGCACTTTGTCTGCGCCTCAAGTTGAAGTAGCTGTGGCAGCCAGCCAGCCAGCCAGCCAGTAGAGGTACCCGAGACCCGAGATCCATCCATCCCAGCCAGCCAGCCAGCCAGCCAGCCTCCAGATTCCATTCGGCATTTGATTTCAGCACATGCCTTCAACGGCTTTCGATTCGGCCAGCGGCAGAAAAAAAAAAAAAAAAAACAGCTCGCGGCGCTAACTAAAACGTTTAGAATTCTGAAAGATTTAAATGGCTTTAAAAGCTAGCTTAGTTTAATTTATTTTAATCGTTCAGAGCTGCTAAATTTTACTGAAAGTAGACAGAAATTAAGTTATGCCAAAATATTTATTGGTGTTTTTGCTATGAGCTTTCTATTGACTTTTTTGTTGTTGCTATTATTAAATTTAATTGATTGTTAAGGAATTTAATATATAAAGAAATATTCTAAAAAATATTGAATATCTTGATTAAATCTCAGTTCAAAGCTCTGCGAATATTTCAAGTTTTGGCTGCTAAACGAGAACTTAAAGATCTCGCAGTGCACATGAATACGATCAGATCTTTGGCAAAATTAAAATGCCTTGGCTTTTGCATTGTAGAGTATCTCATAATCAAACAAATCATAATCGGTGGATGGGCAGCAGTAGACAGTAGCTGAATATGCTTCAAACGGTCGACAGTTTGTCTGTCAAATTGACATTACACGTTGCGACGCGGCAGAGGCAGCATCAGCAGCGGCGGCAGCAGCGGCGGCAGCAGCGGCGGCAGCAGAGGCAGAGGCAGAGGCAAAAGCAATGTCAAGTGCAGCGACGTCGACGGTGGCGATGGCAGCGCCCAACAAGTTGCATTTACATGACACTTCTGGCAGGCGCAGGCTCACAAGGAAGCAGCAGCAGCAGGCGTAGGTTGGAACTGGCCATGGACCTGGATGTGGATGTGTACTGGCTGACTGATGCGCCGACTGCGCCTGTTGGCTTCTGTTTGCGGCGCTGACTCAGCACATCGCAGCTGAAACTGAAGCAGAACGGCTGCGGCTGCTGATTTTCTGGTTGGATTCGCCAGGCCCGGCCCCAGCAACCTGTTGGCAACTCATTAAATAATGCCGATGACTGGACAAATTTCAAATAAATATCTGCCACATAGCAGATACATATATATATATATATAAAATAAATTTATATATATATGTATTTTATTTTTTTTTTCTGACTGCCGCTGCTTAAATGAAAAGTAACCAAGCAGAGGATTTATAATCCTCGTTGTGCAGTGAAATTGCATTTGACTAACCGACTGCCTGTTGGTCAACGTTGGCGTTATAATTCTACTCGACGACCAACGACCGACTCCCGACTACCGACTACCGACTCCAACTTCGAGTCCAGTTCCCTGCTCTTCGGCTTGCTGGCTTGCTGGCCTGCCAAAGTGACACTTGTACAGATTTTCTTAATGCGCCGAAGTGCCACTTGTCGTCTGTTGATGCACCTCGTCCTTCAAATCCTGACCCCCTCTTCAGCTCTGGCTACAGACTGGGGCCCTGGCAGATCGAAGCTTTTGTACGTGTCTTGCAGAAAATTTTGTTAAATCAGCGCTAAATGTACATGGCTCAGAGTCAGAGTCAGAGTCAGGGCCAGGCCAAGGCGACTGAAGCCTCACAGAGTTGTCTGTTGATTTCAGTTCTAATTGCTGGCCAACGCATAATTTGTCATATGCCAAATTAATAAACGACTCGAGCTGCGACTGATGCACCTTGAAGCCATTGAAGCAACAGCAGCCGCAGTCGCAGCAACAGCAGCAGCAGCAGCAGCAGCCCAACCACCAACAACACCACCAGTGCTAGCTGCGCTCAACCACACGGCGGTGGCTCTGCACAGTAGCAGCTGATTTGGCTTCAAGTTGGCAGAGCAACTGCTGATTGAGTGGCTGCGGCTGTCTGGCCGAGTGTGGGCAGCATCTGATCGCTCCTCGTTCTTCGACTTCAATTCAGGTGGCTCATGCGGCAAGGTGGGCTCTCTTTGGCTACCTGGCTGAATGGGCGGGAGATGGCAGCAGCCAGCTAATATGTACTTCTCTCTTAATTTGAAGCGCACAATTTTATTTTAGCAACATATTTTTCTTACTCAGTTAAACTAGAGCTTGCTGAAAGTATAGCTATTAAATACATAATTTATATAATATTTAAAGTTAGAGAAAATATAGAAAACCAACAAATATAGAAAACAAAAAAATAGAAAACGAACAAATATTATACACAAAATTAATAAATTACATTCAATGTGGGGAAAATATAAAAAAAAAAAAAAATATATATATATATATATATATATATATTTATATATATATAGAAATAAAATTAGAGAAAATATAGAGAAAATTATATAATATTTATAGATAGAAAAAATAATACAAACCCATATTTTACTGCATCACAAAATAGAAAAAAAAGAAGAAAAAAATGAGAGAAAATAAATAAATAATATAAAATATTTAAAGATGAAGAAAATATAGAAAAATAAAATAAAATATATTTTATTATATAGATTAAATATAAAAAATAATAAATAAATTACATCTAGATAGAGAAAGTATATAAAAATAAAAAAATTACATATTACAAATAAAGTTCAAGTTTAATAAATAATTTACTATATATTTCAAGAGATATTCCAATAATAATATAATTATATAGATATAAATATAATATACTTAGTATTTTATTCCTTTTATTTATATGGTTCAAACTGACATTTTGTCATATTTGAGTCTGAAGGTCTTAGGCAAGTTTTATGATTAGCTTCTGATACTTTCACTATATCAAACCTCCTGCATTATGTATGATCAATTTTATTATCTGTGAAATGATTTTTGGTAGAGCTTGATTGTTATTTTGGTAATTCATACAGCTTCTTGCTCTTATTCTCTGCTTTGCCAAATCTGATTATGATATGATTGTGAAGTAACTCGAGTTTTCGTTTTTTTTGTGACAAATTTAATTCAACTCAACAGATATACATTTTATTTGCTCTTCCACCTGATTCATTCATGCATCCACTGAAATTCAGCAATTGCTAAGCGTTGCCAGATCGTTGCTTAGGCTTCACTTCGGCAATCGTGCGCCGTACTTACATTGGTCGCCATTATGAGTAATTGTCCCGCGTTGGGGCTCGGTCTGCGTTGACTGCTTCCAATCACCGAACATTTAATAAATCTTAAAAAAAAGGGGCGTTGTTACCGAGCCAAGTGACTCGCCTCGTCTCGCCTCGTCTCGCCTCGCCTCGCCCCAACTCGACTCAACTTGACTCGCCTCGCGCAGAGCCAGCCACAATGACAGTTTCAGTGAAACGACGACAACTTCTCTTAATTGCAGCTAGTTGTTATAGTTGTTGTTGTTGCTATTATTATCGTCATTGTTGTTGTTGTAATAATGGCCAAAGCCGCCAGGCAGCTTTTTGCTCAGCTACTTAATTTATTTGTCACCGAACCGAAGCGCAAATGAAGTTCGAAAAAAGCAACAAAGTGCGCAGAGCCACAACAATATATGTATGTATGTACGAATCGTTTGAAATTATACAAGATGATAATAAACATTATGTGTAGTGGTGGTAGTGGTAGAAGAAGAAGCAGCAGCAGCAGCAACAGGGGCACCAGACGAGCAAAAACGCTCAAGAAATAATTACAAATTAAAATGAAACACGAACGCCAGGGGGATAGCAAGGCGCAAGCTAGACGACCACAACTTGGTCGGAGGGAGGGCAGTTCGAAGCGTACACACACACACACATGCACACACACACATACGTGTACATACTCGTATGGCAGGGCAAACACTTTAGAAAAGTTTATAAAAATAGCTGCGACGCTGGCCACGCATGCGCAAAGATTTGTCATAATTGATAAACGGCAACAGCTGCCACAGCCGCGCATTTGAGGCTACATATGCCACACATGACAAGTCAGTCAGTCAGTCAGTCAAGTCAGTCAGTTAGCCCGGCAGCCAGGAGGCAGACGACGACTTTGACTTTGACTTCGACTAGATACCCAGCCAATGCTCAATGCCATTGGCCATGGTAATGACAGTGAAACGGCCCGTTGAGCAGTCAAATCGAAGCGTCGTCATTTGAACATGCCACGAAAGCCGTCAGCACATTGGCCAGAACATAGAACCACTCACCAGGGGTGGTCGACTGTGTTGGATCGTGTGAAATATGCATCTATTGATTAAGTGTAGCTTATTTGAAAGATGTCAATTAGCTATATTATACGCTCGCTCTCCCTCTCTCTCAATCTCTCTATCTCTCTTTGTCTCTGTTGCAGTTGTTAGACTTTCAGGTGAAGTATTCATCTGTTATCAATCAGAAATTCTAGTTCTAATTTTTAATTTTATTTAAATATTTTCTTATTCGCATTCGTCGATTAATCTAATCTACAATTTATCGAAGCTTGAGTGCGTTCTACTATAATGCAGAGCTGTGTCATTTGTAATTAAAATCAATTAAATTGATTAATGTTGCTCACATTAAAAACACAAGTCTTAATGTAAATTGAAAGCAGAATTGATTCAAAAGCTGTTCCTACAGCTATTTGCAATGCGTTATGCTAAGAGCTTTTTCATACAGTTGCCTAATTGACACATTTAGTGATACTTTAATGTACTTAAAAGCTCATTTCTAGTATAAAAAAAACATATGGAAGTAAAAAGCTTTCAATGAATGTGCAAATAAGTGCATATGCTAGTTCATTAAACATGTATGTGCTTGCAAAGCTCATCAGATTCTAGTTAAGGCAAGAGCAATATTTATAATCATAATGAGCTTTCATCTTGCTTTCATCCTGGCATCATCATATATACATACGTGAGAAGTAAAAACATTCGCTTGCTATTTGGATTAATTCACTTTAGCTCTCGTTCTCACTGCACTCGCCCCTGCACTGAGTTGATTTGATTGCTTGATCTGTGGTCAATGATCTGTGATCGCGCAGCTACTTGTCTGGTTACGTTCTGTTAATTCGTAGCGCACTGCACAGGTGACAAAAGACAACTCCAATGCTGACTGTGACTCTCTGAGTATGCTTCCCGATTCCAACTAGCAACCAACTGCAAGTCGGTCGACTGTGACAACGATGACGCCAAATTGGCAGCGCTTCTTCGGCGAACGTGAGAACCAATTGCTATGTATGGTCATTACAAGCCGTCCACCGTTTTGTCCCAACTAACTGACTGCGGCGGATTGCGTTGACCCAAGCCTGGCCTGGCCATATGCCTGGGTGTTGCTCTTGCTCTGGTGGTGTTGGTTAGAGCGAGAGAAGGCCCATAAATATTTTAATGATGATTACATTTTAAAAACGAGTGAGAAGCACAGCCAGCGCAGGGAGAGAGAGAGAGGCGACAAGGTAGACTCAGGCAGGCGACTAAAGCGGCAGAAAATCGAATCACAGTACCGATCAAAAGCTGGATTCCAACTCTGGGTGCCTGGGCCATGGCCCTGATGAGCTACTACACAAGTACAACGCGACACTGACGACATTTTTGGAATTACATTGACAGGCCAAGTTGAAACTAAAAGCGATAATTATTGCCGCTCAGGCTCAGGCTCAGGCTCAGGCGGATCCGGATCTTTCTCTCAGCCAAAGTGTTAGCGATCGTGTCGCGTTAGCTCAAAGAGATCGCTGAATGTTCTCTGAAACTCTGCAACTCTGCAACTCTGAAACTGTGGAGCACTGTGAACAGATCGCAGCTGTTGTCGCTGATCGACGTTGCGGCGTCTTGCCAATGTAATTTCAATAATTTTATCTGCTGGTGCTCGCGCGCCAGCCGTGATTCGATTGGTAAGCGGTAAGCGGTCAAGCGGTGACAGATCAAAGCCAACTGCGCATGCTCGCCCCCCTTGGCCCGCTGCCCCTTTGCCACAATTGAGCACTGGGCGAGTCGGCAAAGATCACTGATCACCTGCTTGGGACAATTGGACAGTTGGGCGGCGATTTGCCATTGCTGCTGCTCCAGATGTTTAGCTGCACTTTGGCGGCAACAGAGACGATGATCGCTATCATACTCGCTCGCACACATGCTCTCTCTCTCTCTCTCTCTCTCTCTCGTTCATACTCTCTTTGGCTCTCTTGGCCTGGCAGATTCAAAATGCAATCATCAACATCACAGTGCACGTCATCAGGGCCAGCTCCTGCTGCTCCTTTTGGTTGATTGTCTGGCCAGTGCTCTGCCAATTACTCGCCAGCATTGTTGACATGCTTTTTGCCATTTGCATCGTTTTCGTATTGATTTGTTTAAGCAGCTAACCGAGGCCAATCAGTGCAAATTTTGGCCCCCAAAAAACCAAACAACCAAACAGCAAACAGCAACAACAACAGCAAGGCAGAAGAGAAAGACGATCAACACTCACATTTTTCTCCCACGGACAGCAGCGTGTGAATGAGAAACTCCAACGAGTTCAACGAGCTCATCGAACACACGAGTATGTCAAAAATCTATCGAATTCAACAGACTGACAGGCAGACGAACTGTCTGTCGTCTGTCCGTTTGGCCGATCGGTCGATTGGCCGATTAATTGGTTGTTTGATTGGTCGATTAGTCGATTGACTGGTTGCATTCCCCAACGTGTCCTGTAGGTCAGTTCTCGACCCAGTTTACGTGAGGATGTTCCCATTGCTGTCTGTCGGACATTTATGAAAAGCAGCCCGATTTTATTTTTAGATATTTTGAGTTACTTTTTTGTAGTATGACAACTCCCATTAAATAAGGAGGATTAGAGCTTGAATTTATAAATATATATATCAATTATTTACATATTTATAACAGTTATCAGGAAAATTAAAAATATATATAATTTTTATTACATATCTATATTATTTAATTTTAACGGAATTTTAGCATTGAGGAAGTACAAATGAGTTTTCTGTTTTCACTTTCTTCATTCACTTTATTCTGGGTACCTTAGCTGACCTTCTTCTGTCACGCACCCACACAGACACATACAGACACACACATGCACACACACACACTCTCTCACACACTCGCAGACACTTTTACTTTTGTAGAGTATCAAATGGTAATACAAGTTGTTATTATTTTCTGGGTCTAGTGTCATGGGCGATTTATCAATGGACGGAGACTTTTTTGAAGTTCAAGGTAGACGATGTGTATTCATGTATGTATGTATGTGTGTGTGTGTGTGTGTGTGTGTGTGTGTGTATGTTGTGTGGGCAATATTTAAAATTCGATCGGGATCGCAACAAGCTGAAGTTGAAGTTGGACATGCAAATGGGCAAATGGAAATTTGCCACGCCCGTTAGCAATTGTGTGTGTGTGTGTGTGAGAAGAAGAAGAAACGAACACTTTTTCCCACACCAATTGCCAATTGGCGGGGTCTTAACGAATAACTGGTCTATATTGTATCTGGTGCTCCGCTAGTGCGACGGCCCCCCCATTAGTGCGGGGCGCAGCACGGATTTCATTTGGAATTCCATAAGCGTTTCGGTTCAAACATAAAATAAATAAAAATCAGTACAATTCGAAGAGTTGTAGCCGTTGCCTTTGAGCTTTTGCGACAATCACTCACGTTGCCTGCCTGCCTGACTGCCTCTGCTTCTCTCTCTCTCTCTCTCTCTCTCTCTCTCTCTCTCTCTCTCTCTCTCTCTCCCTGCCTTTGCTTTTGTCTTTTGCCTGGCTGCCAGAGCGGTTCCGTCTACGTATCTCTGAGTCTTTGGGTTCCCCCCGTTGCCCCTGCCGCCGCTCGCTTAATGCCTCCTCCTGCCCCAATCGGCAATGTCTTTGACGCTGTCGCCCGTTCGTTAAACGTTAAACGTTCTGCGTATTGAAATTAAATTTGTGTCGCTCGACACGATGACTTATTCAATTATTCGATAACACGTGATTGAATTATTGAAATAACTCTTCAATTTCCACTCCATCCCACCACACTCCATTCCATTTCATTCCACAGCAACGTTATATATTTATATCACTTTGAATTCAAATTTTTCAATATATATATACATATATATCTAGGTATCTAGCTTACAAGTTTTTGGGGCATCTCAGATAGCCAGTGATAAAATGTCAGAATTTGCCTCGGCACAAGCCTTATATGTCATTCAACTAGAGTCGAGTCGGTACGGTTAAAGAAGTCAAATTAAAAATAATATTTTCAACTCTTTTTATTATTTTTATTTTTATTTTATGTTTATTTTATTTTTATTTTTATTTTATTTTTTTTTTTTTTTGTATTTGGGCAGCCAAATTTCAAAGGCCAGATACTGTAAAATCGAAAAATATTTATACATATTGAAGGACGAAATCAGGTGTCGTAACGGTTCACTAAATATAATTCGAGAATATTATATTTAGTTTTTTTTTTAGTTTTGAAGAAAAAGAAAAGAATGGATAACAGTACTGAGAAGGAATTGTGCAGCAGGACTGCTGAGCCGTTCCAAAGCTCATGCAGTTCCAGCAGCGATTCGGAGATGGAACGTCTCAATGCGTCGCGTCGCAGTGGCATGCGTTTCACATCCATTAATGATTTTCTGGCCAGTCTCAATACGGCTACAACTGCTGTTTCTGCTCTGAAGGGCGAAGAGACTCCCAGTGTGGAGAGCTATCAGAAGATCATGATGGGAGTGCCCTTGGAGGAGTTGGAGGAGCCAGCCGGTGATTTTATTCCGCCACTAAAGTCGCCCATCGGCGAGGACACCAAAGTTAAAGAAACTGAACAAGCAGAAGAAGAAGAGAAAGAAGCAGAAGGAGCAGGGACAGCAGAAGAAGAAGGAGAAGAAGTAGAAGAAGCAGCAGGAGAAGGGGAGGATAACATCTTGATGTCGCCTTTGCTGAGCATCCATTTGGAATAAGTTAGGATACGATTGGCAGTGCAACAGCAGCAAATATGATAGAGTTTTCAATTAATTGTCCAGAGTATATTGGTAAATAACATGTAAAAGCAATAAAATATATATTTCAATTTTATTAAAATACAAATATATGTTATAGAGGCGATAAAGAGGCAGGTCTATAGTTAACCAAGCCTGGCAATGTATTTGAGTGCAAGAGAGGAATGTGATCGATTTACTAGATAGATTTGGATAGAGTGAAACAGTAGCAGAACTCCCAAGAAGCTGAAGAGCGAGAGGGGGAGAAAGAGAGAATAAATATCATATACAAAGTCATAAAAAAGAAACAGTATAGTCTAGTTTCCCATTTTCAATTGGTTCCGGGTATAGCAAAGAATAAGTGGAATAGAACATCAACTGTACAGAGAGATACATAGAGAGAGGAATTGGATTGGAGTACTTCAAGTGCTGTTCGAGTGACAAAAGGAGAGCAAGAGCAAGCTAGTTAAGCAGATTGAGCTAATGCAAATTAGCAGCATTGCTCGATGACAAGAAATAAGGAAGTAAATAGAGACTTAATTTTTAATTTCGTATTAAATAGCTGTTTCAAATAGTCTCGCTGCGGCTGTTTAAAGTGCTGCTCATGCAGCTCAGACAGCGAGAGGCCGAAGTCGTCCATTGGCTTGGCTATGCAACTTTTGTGGCTAACAAGCGTGCAGTATTGTTGCTGTTATTGCTATTGTTGTCGTGTTATAATTCCCATGCCCCCCAGCTTTAGGCTCATTCATGCATTCGCAGTTTGGAAGTCAAGTTGAAAAGTTTTTAATTTCCATTTTCGAACTTGTAACTGTCAATTGCCAAGTTTGACAGCTCATTTTGCATAATTGTGCGGCGTTACGAGGCAAGCATACAAATTTATTATTGAACTCAATTTTTTATGCTTTTATTTATGATTACCATTTACCATGAACTCCGTCAACCCCCTCCCCCCTCCCGGCAAGCAGCTCAAGCTCAGCTGCTTCGCATCCAAGTGAAGCGATTCGCTTCTGTTGTTGTTTTTTTTTTTTTCTTGTTTTCTTTCTTTATTCTGTCGAGCGGGGAAAGTGGCAAAGAAGGGCTCGGGCTGGGTTGGGTTGGGCGGTGCGGCACTTGGAGCGTTTTAAGATCAAAAATGCTAATTGAGCTGTTTATCGATTTGTCAACAACAGCCATAAAAGAGAGAGAGAGAGAGAGAGAAAACTCGAACAATGGCCACATTAACATTGTCGCTCTTAACAACATCAATTTGATTGTTGTTGTTGTTGTTGTTGTTGTTGTTGTTGGCACTCTTGACGGCGCTCCTGTTCACGGAGCGCTCCCCTCAAACTTTTATTGACTATTAAAATTGTGTCAAAATGTGTTCGAAATTTTTTATTGTTAATTATTCGAGAAGCGCGCGTAATGGGGAACCAATCAAAAATGCTGCCAACGCCGATGACGGCGCTGCCAATGCCACAACAAATTTATTGTGTACAAACGAGAATATTGACAACACTTTTTTGTTGCTTTGTGTTCGTCGAGTCATTGAGCGAGTCTCAGCACTTCTGCAGAAGTTGACGAGCTTCTGGTTAAGATCAACATATTGTGATTACAGTTGTTCCGCGAAGTATGCTCAAGCTTACTGAGAAATGGAATATCGATTCGTTGATAGAGAGTATCGATGTAGCAGTTACGAAGGCTGACTCGGCTTTAACTATGAAGCGAATGTTGAGCTTCAGTTGAATATTTCATATTTGCAGGAGAATTGTGGTGGATAGAAATCTTATTTGTCCATTAGGGTTTGTTTGAGTTTGTTTATTTAGCATTTATATTAAACTAATTACTTATTAAATTAATAACTTAAATTAGATTAATAACTTATTCAGGAAAAGCTATTGAAAGCTTTGAGAATGGATTCACATAACAGAATTTACTTACACAAAAATATATTTTAGTATGCAAGAAGTTTAAAAAATAATTTAAAAAAAAATATTAATAAAAAAATAAATAAGAAAAAAATTAATTAAAATTAATTAAGGGTGATAATATATATATAAAAAAATAAAATAAAATAAAATAAAAAAATATTAGAAAAAATAAACAAAATTAAAAAATAAAAAAAAAAAAATAAAAAAAAATTTTAAAAAATTAATTTTTAATAATCAAAAAATAATAAAATTAAAAAATTGATTAGCTAAATAATATATAAATACATATATAATAATAATTTAAAAAAATAAATAAATAAAAATAAAGAAATAATTAAAAAAAAAAATGTAATAAAAATAATAATTAAAAAAAAGAATATATAAAAAAATAAAAAAAAAGAAATGCAAATGCGCTTTAATTTATTTCACTCTTTGAAATATAACATATTATTTCTATTCATACTTTTTTTTTGCAATTTTTTATTACCTTTATTTTTGTTTCAACTTTACATTCAAAACATCTGATTTTCAGTGCATTTGCTTATTATACATATATATAGTGCCTCACAGCTTATATATACCAGCACCTAAAAAAAGTTAGTTGGGCTATAAAATCTCAACGGTTGGGAATATCCCAAAAATTTAAGCGCAGGTTGTTAGTGTGATGTTTAAACTAATAGAAAATTTATTCATATATTTTTAAAATATTTTTTCATTATTTAATAATCTTTAAAATTTAAAAATATATAATTTATATATGTCTATATTCTAAATTTATTATTATTTTTGCTGATCAAATATTATTTCGCCTGCTTCTCTGCCTTAAATTCTAATGTTTGACAAATTTCCTTTTTTCAATGGGAAAAACCTGCTTTTTCTTATTATTATTATTATTATTATTATTATTATTATTATTATTATTGTTATGAACGCAGATGCAACTAGATTTGCTCATCAACTCATGCAATTCACATGAAGAAAACAGCACTGTGAACATCTGTTAATTAGTTGAATACTAAGAATCGCAACGCTGAAACGATCGACATTGGGCACAATTAAGAGTCAAAAGCTAAATCAAGCTAATTCCATAATACATTTACCCATCTGCCCCCGGGCACGCCCCCTGAGCATACAGCAGCAGCAGCAACAGCAGCCGTCAAGAAGCAGCAAAGCGTGAAGGCGAAATGCCAAATGCCAAAATGAAATGAAATCAAAATCGAAAACTTTTAAATTAATAGACATGCAGATCGGACACGCCGCAAGAATTCAACACAAAAAAACCCCAGAAAAAATAACACAGAGATTGCAAAAAAAAAGTCAGACAGCAGAGAAGAGAGGAGAGAAGTGAAGTGAAGAGGCCAGCTGGCAAGAGGGGAGATGACTCTTGTGAGCCAAGTTTGAATAATGAGGCTCCGATTCAGAACGTGGCTGGCCAGGCCGGCTCGCGAATGACTTTGAGGCGAGCTGACACACTGCGAGCAGAACTCACTGACTGACATTTGATTATTGGCTTCCAATTTGTTGCAGATGTGTCTTGAATCTGTTTTTTTTTTTTCTTTCGTTTTTGTTTTTTTTTTTTTTTTTTTTTTGTTTTTTGTACATACCTCTGCTCAGCTTGGCTTTGCGCTGCTCGCTTTGGTCTGCTCTGCTCTTAGCGCAAATTGCGTGCCAGTCGCATTCGAAGCTGTGGCTGAAACTGAAGCTGGGGCCGGGCTCTGGTTGGGGCCGCAATCACGGCGCGCAAATTTGCAAAATGTGGCCAACAACAACAACAGCAGCAGCAGCAGCAGCAATGAACAGAAGTCAAATTGTGGCCAACATGGAAATTAGTGGAGCTCGTCCATTTGGTTGCTGCCTGATCGAAGCAGCAGCAGCAGCAGCAGCAGCAGCAGCAGCCGTGATCTGGATTTGAAACTTGTGGCAGGAAAGGAGTTATTAAAGCCAGACAGAGATAGCTGCCAAGTAGACTAGAGCGCAAGCGAGTGAGAGAGAGAGAGAGAGAGAGACAGCACTGTTTAATGAAGGCAGTTCGATCGATTTGGCTGGCTGCAAGTCGTGGCCGTGCCAAGAGCCATGCCACCGCCTGTCAAGTTGCAAGTCTCGACCAGTCCCCGCCACAATTTCAGTTTGTTGTTGCTGGCGCTGCTGGCTGCTGTGGCAGCATTTTCGATCTGTCTGTCAGTCAGCTGCCATTTTTGCTTGGGCCAGAGCTGGCTGTGTAGCCAACCCAGGCCCAGGCCCAAGGAACCAGCCAACCAATTGATTGACATTGCCCACAACGCCCTTTTTTTTTTTTTTGTATTTCTCATTTTTGCTTTGAGCTGACTGGGCGGGCCGCAACCCATGGGCTGCGACTTTTGTGGGCAACTGTACCGGAAATGTGTAAAGCGAGCCATTCATGAGCTTCTTCTTGTGAATTATGCTTGAACAACTACAAATTATACAACAATACTCGTAATTAATTAAGCCAAGCGCTAAAAAGCCCAAACCAGTTGAGCAGTTGACCAGTTGCCCAGTTGCCCGGCCGTCCAGCCACTGAAAGCCACTTCATTCAAGAAAACCACTGAGAATGGCGACAAAAAAAAAAAGTAATACACAGTTATCTCAGCTACTGGCTGAGACAAGGCGGCCGGGAGCAAGCAGCAAGTATTTACCTGTATATTTACCTGTGTACACACATGCCACTGGCCATAACTGAAGACGGCCCAAAAAAAAAAAAAAATCAAAAAAATAAAACGAAAACAAAGTCGTTGAGCGGTCAAAGCCGTGTAATTATGAAATTCAAAGAAATTAAGCATATTAAAAAATAATGTTATAGATATGTGCACACACACATACACACACACAGAGCTATGTGCATGCATATATGACTAAATTAACTGGGGGCCCCATTAAAGCCCCATTCCAGCCTTGGGCCAAGGTTTATCAGTCACATATTACAAATTTGTCATAATATAAATATGTTTCACGTGTGTCATAATAGCCATAGATATTGCAGACATATTATTATAGGCATAGACATATTGCTTATGGCGAACCGGTTCGCTTCCTGAACTAGATCAACTATGTTTATGTGCCCTAAATATTATGGCGATAGTTGGTTTAACATTTACCTCATTTCTTAACCAATTTCTAAATTTCTAATTTCTAAACAAATATTTGATTTACAAATTATATAAAATATAATATAAGTATATAATAAAATATATTACATAAATAAAAAGTAATATATATATAATTATAGAAAATAAAAAAAAAATAAATAAATAATAATAAAACTATCTTAATAACAGGCAACATTCATTAACGATTTGAACATAAGCATAGCTCGTCTCGTCAATCGATTATCGATATCTGCTTGTCGATTATCGATTATAGTGTAGATATATATATCTCTATATCATCTGCATTATTATTATTAGTTGAGTAAATTTGCATTACTTTGACAAATTTGAGAAATTTCTTTAGATTCTTGAAAATTTCTTTAAATTCAATCGAAATATACAAGAAATTCCTTAGCTCGCTGTTCAGCTCTCATTTTTCTTTTCTATCGTTTTCTTGTTCTTTGTTCGTTTTGTTTCTGCTTTTTTCTTTCAATTTATCTTTTATTTTTGCAATGTCAAATCGGTTGACAAATTAATACACAAAACTGCGCTCTCGGAGTTTTGTGGGGCTGTCAATCGGTATGTTTGATGTTGGCCGACGTTGCCTGGACTTGAATTTCTAATTTGATGCCGCTTGCAGTTCCCCTCAAATTGGAAGTGCTATAAAAAGCGGAATAACAACAATTAACAATAACAGCAACAACTACAAAATACACACAACTTCAACTTCCAACATCAACTCCAACACCAACTCCAGCTCCAACTGGACAGCGCCATAATTTGATGGTCCGAGCATTTTCTCACCGTTTCAGAGCGTTTTGGTGTTCGGCTGTTACCTTGTTTTACACTTTCCAGTGAATAGAGCTAAAACTTTAATAACACACATGTCAACACACAAGCCAACATATTTATAATCATTAGGATATGAGTTATGTCTTCATAAGTTCTCTCACTGCTGTCACACACACACACACATACACACACTCATAATTTACTCGAAACCTATCGCAGTTTCTTGCTCAGCGATTGCTTGATGTCTCAGTTGTTGTCGTTCTTATTCATTAATATTAGCAATATTATTAATTCATTACAATTGTCATTATCATCTTCTTCATTGTATTGTTCATGGTCATTGCCATTGTTATTCCCATTCTCATTATCATTGTATTTTCATTCTCATTGTTCTTGTTATCATTATCAGTCATTGTTTTTCTCATCGTCATTGTCTTTTTCATTGTGATTGCCACAGCCACAGCCACTGTCATTGTCATTGTCATTATTATTATTATTGACATTGGCATTGTCATTGTCATTGTCATTGTCATTGTCAATGTCATTGCCATTGCCATTGCGACAGCCACAGCCACAGCCACTGTCATTGTCATTACCATTGTCATTATCATTGTCATTGCCAATGCCATTTTCATTCTCATTCTCAATCTCATTGTAATTGTCTTTATCATTGTTATTGTCATTGTCATTATCATTCTCATTCTCATTGTAATTGTCGTTTTCATTGTCATTATCATTGGCATTATCATTATCATTGTCATTGTCACAGTTATTGCTAATATCATTAGCAACATCAAGTTCATCATTGCGAATACCAATATATTCAGCATTATGATACAATTATAAAAGTTGGCCAGAGACAAATGATGAAACCAGCCTGAGATTCTGGCTCAAATCCTCATTGATACTTTAATATCAATTGATGTCTTTTCGTATTAATTTTCACTCAAATTTTAATTTAATAATCTATCAAATCTAGCTGATTTCTCATGGCTTCAATTGACCAATCATTTTACTTCTATCGCTTTGGGCTAAATATTTTCAATTTTCCCAGGCCGAAAGCTAGACGGAGCGCTACAATCGCAACATTTCTAATTAAATTCTCAACGTGTTTTCCATTTATTTGTGTATATGCAATTTTTGATTGACATTTTGCATTAAATGAACGGGTTGGGAGTGAGAATGAGACCGAGACGGAGACGGAGACGAAGCCACGACCAGGACCAAAGACCAAGAGATCTGGCTGCCAAGAGCAGCCAAGACTCGTGTGGATCACAGAGCGTTGAAATTGATCAATTTCACATAATTTCAAGGCAAGTCGGCGCGGTAATGCAAATCCGACAGCTGCGCCTGCGCGTTAGAACCGCTTAGAGATGCGCAGTATTAGAGATTGCGCTACGTACACGCAGAGACAGAGAGCGAGAGAGAGAGAGAATATTGTGGTTGGCTCTTATGATTGACTACGACTGAATTGAGCTGCGTCTGTAAGAGTGTGTGTGGAGATGCACGCATCTTGGCAGCGGATTGGATCTCTCTGGGCATGTTCTCGCTGTGGAATGGATGTGTGTGCCCTGATGCTGCCATTCTCATCGCCATCCTCCAGTGCGTCCACATCCATCCGCACTGACAACTTGACGTGCTTTGGGCGCTTTAAACGTTTTGGTTTTGGTTTTGGTTTTGGCTCGTCGCAGCAGCTCTCGCGCGGGGCTTTTAATTGCTCGCCCGTCTGCTGTATTTCTGTATTTCTTCAGCTTCTTTCACAATTCTCATTGATCTTTTTCGAATGTACGCAACTGTCGGATTTCTGCTGTGGCAGCGGCTGTGACTGTGACTGTGGCTGTGCCTGTCAGTGGCTCAGGCCAAAGATCCAGCCTCAACGCCAGCCAGCTCTGGTCATGCCTTGGCATATCTTTGATTTGCTAATTAACGGTTTGTCGGTTGAGTTTGACATTTGAACATGAGTTCTTGACATTGGCGCGCGGGATTTGGCTTAAGTTTTTCGATTTTGGCTCTCACATTTTGGCGTCTCAAGCTTTAGCTCTGAGCTAAAAGTAATTTAAAATCAAAGCAAAGCATTCAAAAATCTATTTTCACTGTGCCTTTTCCTATGAATTAAAAAACTTGATTTTTATCCAAGCTGCTGTCCGAGCAAGCTAGAATGAGTCGTATCGATTCAAGTAATAGTTCATTTATATTCAAATAAGCTCATGAGAATCTCGGAGAGAAGCGCAAAACCGCAACATTATCAAATTATTGATAAGCATTGATTGGCTAGTTGGTCAGCTCGAATCTAGCTAGCCTAGCTGATGAGTATGCTTGAGGTTGTAAAATCGCCTGTCACAGACGCTTCAGATGAATTTGCGAATGACTCTGGCGATTAGAGGTCGTGTTGCTTGCATGTGTCCACGGTCTCGTCCACGCCTGGCACACACACACACACACACACACATACACAGTAATATTAATGATGATGTGGTGTTGATGTTAAGTGCAGTTTAATAAATGAATTGTCTCTCACTCGCAGCAGGCGAAAAATGAGCTATGCAGCTGTCCGCTGTCCGCTGTCCGCTGTCCGCTGTCCACATTGCCCACGAGGCTGTGTCTAATTCATCAAGCGCTCGGCTCAGTGGGCTTGAGACCGGGCTGCAACGGTGCAACGGTGCAATTGCCACTTCCTGCATTTGCATGTGCCAACTGTGCGCCGAGCCGCACTGGCCGGAGTCAATGCATTTTTCGGTTAAATAGATGCTATGACTTTTTAGCGCATTTTTAACTACTTCATTTCGGCTGGCCCACACACTGTCCAGCAAATGGCTTTGCTGCCTGTTGGCCAGCTTTAGCTGCTTGACTGTTGTCTGTTTGCGCACATTTGTACCACTGTGCAGTTGCTCTGGCTGCTCATTTGTCTGGTGGTTTTTGGGCTGCCCGCAGCCTTCGGCTCAGCCACAACGTTGGCAAGCCTATTTCTTACAACTTCTTCAAACAATTGCAACAACTGACGTATCATAAACAACAACTACAACTGCTGCAGCAACAACAACAACAACAACAACAACAACTTGTTGTCTGTTCGGGCGTCTGCTCTTGCACTTGGCTGCCCGACGAACCTTTTGGCAAAGTATTTCGAATCTTGAGAGCAGTCGACTCTAACAAGCCCAAGAAAAATGGGCCCAACGCCAACTTTTGGCTAAAGCGCAAACACATTAAAAATGCTTCTACTGCTGCATTTCTGTTGCTGTTGCTATTGTTGTTGCTGGTGTTGCTGGTGTTGTTGCTGTTGTTGTTACTTTTGCCGGATATACACTACTCTACACTCTCAATAGCAGTTAGTTGACTGTGAAGTGAATGCAATGCTATGATATGACATGTTATTTGCAAAGTAAATGAATGTGAATATGAATATGAAGAATTCGAATTGATTAAAATTATTTAAATAATTAAATAATAGTAAACTTATTCAAATATTGCTTAAAGTTAGCTAATTTAAATTTTATAAAAATTTATAAATTCATGTTTGATGAATTGCTTGATTAAATTGTAAAAAAAATATATATATATGATATATATTTTATTATTTTATTAAATATGTTTTATATATATTTTTAATGAAGACTACTTAACTGAACTTGTTCCATTCCAAGTTCCAGCTTGAAATTGTTTAATTATATATTTTATAAAAAAAAAAACTATTAATAAATTAAGGAACACAAATGAACTGAACTTATTACAGTCTCTATTACTTGAAATTCCTTGATTAAATATATATATATGAATATATATATATATATATATATATATATATATATATATATATATGAATAAGTACAACTGAACTTAGCTTGTTGCAGTCTCGATTCTTTGTGTTAATTGATTGATTTAATTTTATTGAATTTTGTTTTGACTTAAGCTAAGAAATTCATTCATATGACTTCAGTTCAAAATTTTGCTTAACATTTATGAAATTGCTTGAAATAATAAATTAATGAATTAATGCTTAATGAATTCGCTTGAAAAGAAGAAGAATTTAATTGTTAAAAATTTATTACAATTTAAAATGAATTTCGTACTCAAGATAGTAGCTCAAAACTCAATTGATTCCAGTTGGTTTAAAATAAATATTAAATTAAAAAAAAATTAATTTTTAAAATTTAATTTAAAAAATTTAATTTTGATGCTACTACATTCATTCTTAAATTTTCTTTAAATATTTTACTAACTTTTTTCTTACTTAAATAAATAAAAATGTATAAAAATTCTTAAATATGTTGAAGTATACAAAATGCAAAACAAGTTCTCAAAAGATTTAGCTTTTGATTGAAATATAATTATAATTAATGTTATTTTTTGTTAATCTGACAATTTAGGATGTTCATTAAGAAGCTGTTCAATATTTTTTCTATAAACTCTGCTGCTCTGTTCAGGGCATTTGAAGTGCAGCTTTTAGCTATTGCAGCTTGGTCTGATTGTTGTTGCTGTGGCTTGAGGCCTCAAATGCACTTTGCAAAAAAGCATTTCCTCCAAACTTGTCCCGATTTTGGTGTGTGTTGTGCTGCAGGCTTTAGTGCGAAATAGTTGCAACAACAACAACAACAATAGCAATAGCAACAGTAACTATTTTGCAGCTAGCTGCGCGATTTATCTTTGGGGGCTGGCAAGTTAATGTGGCAATTGTATGCTAAGCAGCAGTCGAAGAAGAAGTTGAAGTATAAGTAGAGGAGAGGAGAGGAGAGGAGAGGAGTGGAGAGTATGGGCAGCAGATGGAGGTGTTTGTGCTGCTGTTGGTGGAGGCTGTTCCAACGGATTTCATGAATGAATTAGGCGGCGGGCAAAGTTTGGCCGGCATCGTTCGCTTCGACAAAAGGGCAACAACTCAATTTACAGTTGTTGGACGCGAATGCGGAATTCCATTGCCCACAGGGTGACCATTTCACACACAAATGGAAGCAAAAGAAACCCTCCAAATAGAATATGAAAAGCAAAAAATAGCTAAAATGTCTAGCTGATGAATTCATCAGCTGCCAAATGCAGGTCTCCCAACCATGATCAGCAGACAAAAACAAGAAAAAGCAAACTGAATGCATCTCATGGGTGTGATTTTAATTTCATACACAAATGAACGCAAATCATAGCAGTGCGAGGGGGGGGGGGGGGGGGGGAGGGGCTCCAGCCACCCATTGGAACACAGGGAGAGTGGGAGGTGGGAGGTTGGCGTGGTTAGATGTGGGAAGGGGCTCCAATTGCTGCGGCTTCCTGCTGACAACAAAAAAATTACAAATAATTTCAAGAGCAACGAGAAAATAGCAATAACTCCCACGAAGATTAATAACACACACACACACACACACACACATACATGCTCGCAAATATATATGAAATGAAAGTGAAGAAAAGCTACACAAAATGCAAAGGAATGAACAATAAGCGCAGAGCAGAAAATGAAATTTATGCATAAAGAAAAAATGTAAAGAAAAGAAAATAAATAAATAAATAAATACCAAAGAAGTGGGCGTACGAATGGGCCCATCAAAAACGCGCCAAATAAAAGAAGCGATAAAGAAACAAACAACAGCTAGGAGCAGAGGCGAATGAGGCGAATTGCTTAGGGGGGAATCGGCAACAAAAACATGGGCGAATTCGAATACAGCGCAGCAGCAGCAGTCGCAGCAGCTGCTTCTACTGCGGCGAATCGCGGTAAGGCGAATTGAGTTCATAGAAAGGCGAAACAAATTCACACTGTGAAGACTAAATTGATTTTGAAGTTAAGATTTATTCTTATAAGATATGTTCTTTTGAAATTTACTTTGCTGTTAATAATTTATTTATTTTGAAATTTAGTTGATTCTGAAAGGAGCATTGCATTTGGGCATTTCTCCAAAACGAAATCGACAATAAACTAACGGATCGAACGCTACTAAAAGTTGAATTTTCTGAATAAATGCCCATATAATGAATTGTCATATAAGCTATATATGATATTTGCTTTATATGCTATACTCTTATATATATATATTGTTTATAAACTATTTCTTTTATATGCTTTATTCTTATATGATATTTATCAGCTTGAACTCATTATTTTTTGAAGAATATATATACTTAGACTTAAAAATTTGCAACTTACAAATTTTAGATGAGCCAGCTTTAGGTTCAGAAAGTTAGGAGTCTAAAGCAGAGATAGTTACGCTTTGCAGATATTATATATGTACACATATGTATTCTGTTATTTATTATGTTATATATTACATCATTCAATATTTGTTACATTGTTCAGCTAATATAGAATCATTATGATAACTCTCTAAATTCTGCATGGCAGAACGCATGGAACTAGTTCTTTTGTTCTGCAAATTGTCTAGATCATGGCTTGAGTGCTTGTGCTGCTGATGCTTGGCAACATATCCCTTCTAAATCTACTGTCGCAGAGCTATACCTATACCAGCTCCATGGCCTCTTATCGCATTTCTTCATGCCAGAGATTTGTCTGTCGCATGACAAAGCTACACACTTTGCTCAAACACACGGCTGAACATAAATTTATATGTATGTATGTGTAGCTTTGCATATGAGAGTAACGAACACACACACACGTCAAGGATCAATGGCACGTAGCAGCACTAAAGTTATTAAAGCTATAAGATACAGCCAAGTGGTTGGGTGGTGCGTTAGCCGGGCGGGCGGTTGTTACTGCCATCCAATGCCCGCCCAGGCGTGCGTCCATATGCAAAATATACGAGTTTATGAGCATACGAGTGTGCCAGTATCTATTCGCTAGCTAGAGGCGTGGGCAGGGGCAGGGCCTGGCGATACATTGACGCACCCTCCACACGACTTTAAACCCATCAAACCATTAACAACAACAACAACAACAATGAGAGCGAAGGCATATGAGTAAAAATTTGCGTATGAGTCAACAGCTATGACGGCTATCTTTCAACCACCGCCACCCGGACCAGCAGCAGCACCACCCTATGTCCTATGGCCCATGTGGAATTGGCACAGGTATGCATATGCACCCCCCAACGTCAAATTCTAACTTCCCACACCCCTGCCTGATATGTATCGCAGTCAACGTCACAGTGTCCCAGCTCCAAGCAGCGCTGCCTCCTCCTCCTCCTCCTCCTCCTCCTCCTCCTCCTCCTGCTTCTACTACTCCTGCTCGTGCTCTCCTCCACCTGCTGAAACGTTCTCGTCTACAGTTATAAAATATATATGAGTTGGGCGCACGACAAACGTTTTGCTTAAGAAAAATCGACATGGCAAACGTGTCGCAAACGTGTCACAAATTTGTCGAAAGCAACAAAAAAAAGACAGAAGAAGATACAAATAAAAAAAAAGTAAATAAAATAGCGTTGCCTACTTCTTGGGATTACCCTGGTAAGCCCAGCCAAGTCAAGCTCGCTCAAATGGGCCTGCCGTAGGCCCTTGTTGTGTGCCTGGCTTACAGTTACATATCTGAGGCTGATTTCTCGAATAGCTAGGCCATATACTTTGGCTTTTTGCCTTTAAATATCTGCTATGATTACCAAAAATATATATTAGAGAATAGGTTTGATTGAATTTACTAGAATTTTACTTAAAATTTTATTAAATACCAACTAGATTCTCAATAGAGCCCTGCTCTATTCAACTACTATTCATTTATATATGCATGCCCACAAAATCTCTCATTTTCAACATCTAATGCCATATTGAAGTCAACCCTAAATAGACAAATGCCAACCCCCTGGAAGCACTTATGCAAAAAGCATATATTGGAAATTAAAAAATTTCTCTCTGTTGTTATTGTTGTTGAATATAAATATAAAATGAAATTAATGTGCGACCAGGTTCTGGGAGTTGAATTCAGTGCCCAAGCTCTCGCTGTTGCTGCTGCTGCTGGTGCTATCCGCACATTAACGCCCGTAACGTAATTAAACAAAAATAATGGTCTCAATAATCACACAAAAACCGTAAAGTGCAGTAGCACACACAGAGAAACAAAGTGCGAGAGAGAGGGAGAGACAGCTCGATTCCATTTGCCCCACGTTCAATGAAACCCACCACGTAACCCAACCATTCAAATTGCCTAGGCGTCGGTAACCCTTTGCATTTTTCGGAGTCACTAATTATTTGTTACTATTCCTGTTGCTGTTGCTTTTGTTATTGTTGTTGTTGTTGTTTTTTCTCGCACTTAACGCCACTGTTGAAAAAGATGGCACGCCTCTGGCCTCGCCTCTCAGCCAGCTCTACGGCCACCCTCTCAACTGAGCTGACTGTAAATTTACACACACACACACACACACGCTCACGCATGCAGATTTATGGCTCTCCAAGTGGGGGTTTTTATGGGGTTTTGTATCAAAAATCAATTAATGACAATAATTTTAAAATTAAAATTAAAACAATTCAGCGCTTGCCGCCGCCAACATGTGTGAAATTTAATGACTCCGAAGATATTTATGGAAATAGGCGAGACCGAAGCATCTCATCCTGGCTGCCATTTGCTATGCTCTCTGTTGCTGCTGCTGCTGCTGTGTGTGTCGCCTTTTGCCATTTCGTTTGCAATTATCGAGTATATTGCCCCGACCTGCTCGCTTAGCTGCCCGGCCCGTTCCCCTGCCATATATCACGTACTATCCGGGAGCCTTTTGCTTCGAGTCAAAGTCGTCGTGGCCGAATGGATTGCTGCGGTGGGTGGTGCGGGGGGGTTTATATTTGAGTGCTCGAGGATGCCTTTTTGTTGTAATTAGATGAACAGAGCATCAGCAGCAGCAGCAGCACCAGCGAAAGGGTTTAATTACATTTTGAATAGAAAATTTATGAAACAAGTTTTTCAGTTTCTGTTCTGTTCTCTGCTGTTCAGTTTGGTTCGGTTTGGCTCGACTCTTTTACGGACTGTGCCATTATGGGCATGTGTGCTATATCACCCAACTGTCTCCCTATATATATATATATATAAATGTAAATGCATGTATGTATATACCCCTCTCTCTCTCACTCTTTTTGCGTATAATGGCCATGGGCCGCCATTGACTTTATGCGATTCAGACCACATAAAATATGCGTAGCCCCTGCCCCTTGGCAAGCCATTCAACTGAATAATTGACAAGCAGCCAAAACTGTTTTTCACTCTCTTTTTTTTCTTTTTGCACACTTCTGCTGTTTAACAGAAATCAAGCGCTGCAAACATCAAATTCTATTAAAAATAAAAAAGAAAAAACGAAATTTTGAAATGAAAAACTGTTGGTCAGATAATGTTACCAACTGCCGTTGCTGCTGCTGTTGCGAAACTATTTCGATAAAATTGGGTTTTTAGCAGTGTTGAATATTAAAAAAGCAAAGTAATTCAATAAATTTCTCAGTTATATTTGTTGTAATTGCTAGCTCATTTATCTATTGAGAGTTGTCTTCTATCTGATTCGAGCTATGGGCTGTTGAATTGGTTCTCTGGAATCGATTTAGAGCAGGAGTAGATCTTCTATTGGGGAATGGAATATTGAAATATTGGATATTATACTATAACAGTTATTAGAAAATATCTTGGACAAATATAGCCAAAGATTAATAAATAAATAAGAACATTAATAAAAGAATATATAATATAAAATTAACAAGAAAATAATCTAAAAAAAAAAAATAATAATAATAATAAAATAATAATAATAAGTAATAAACAAAAAAGTAATAATAAAAAGAAAGAAATAAATAATTAAAAATAATAAATAAATAATTAAAAATAATAAATAAATAACAAATTTTAAGATTTATATAAAGTGCATTGATATAAATTAAATTGCTTTAAATGAATTTAAATTAAGTAAAAATTTGCAAATTTTACTAATATTTAATAATAAATGTTTGTTGCCGCATTATGCAATAATTACAAAATAATAATAATTTAATAAAAATACCAACAGACTTCATGAATCTCAATTATTGCCCCAAGCATCAAGAACTGCGAAGAAACTTTGTTCTGGGAAATGAAAGCTTTTCATTTGATTTGCAATTTTGTGACAAGGTAATACACACACACAAATACACACACACACAATCACCCATCATACACACTCACACAAGGCCAACACATTTGGGCATTTCAGCGCTCGCCTAAAAGTAGGCAACGCGCAATTTACACAGACAACACGGCAGCTGTCGCAAATTGTCGATTTCGGCAACGAGCGCCGCAGGCGACGCGACGCGCCCAAAAGTGCACAGCCAACGCAGCGCAGCGCAGCGCAGCTCAGCTCAGCTCTGCCCTGCTGTTCGCTGTTCGCCGTTCGTCGGGAATTGTTAATTGATTTATGTTTATATTTGTGCAACATGTTGGCGGCTGTTGCGCTGTCGCCTTTCGCTGTTCATACGAATTGCAGTTGAAAATTTTGGCAGCAGTGGGCAAAACGCTTGCGGTCCCATTTCAGTGTGTGTTGTGAAGGGTTCTCGATACTACTAACAGACAACAAAAACAAAAACACTGTGCCACGTTAATTGAACAACATTCGACAGAGAGGGAGAGAATGAAAAAGAGAGAGAGGGAGAGACATACAAATACACTCACACAACTCGGATTCCACTCAATTTCAACGTTAGCGGCATATTTGCGTGTAATTATATCAAAATTTAATATAGACACGAATGCGTGTGTGAGTGTGTCTGTGTGCGTGTGTGTATTTGCCATATCAGTGTTGCAAAAAGGCAAATATAAACTTTTGTCTTGCCAACGCCGCAAGCGACAATTTGCAATGCGTTTGCGGCTTCGATGCGAAGGGTTGCAGCCAAATGTGCCATATGCCAGTACGCAGTAGAGAAAGAGAGAGTGAGAGAGAGAGAGAGAGGGAATCTAGCTGGCACATTGTGGCAACAGATCGCCTTGTGGCATTTCCAATACGCAGCATTTGTTTGTTTGCCAACGTAGCCCAATAAAAATATTTAACTTATTTGCGCTGAACAAACAAAAAACACGCCGAACACGCGCCAACGCAATTAGCAATTCTCAGTTACAATTTCGCCAGGAATGCGTTAAAGAAATTAAAATTTTGTTAAGAAATAGAGAGTTAATGGAGCAAAAATAATTGTAAATAATAAAATTGTAAAAAATAAAAATAAGTGGAGATTTTTAACTATATGAATGCATATTTCAGTTTTTAATTTATTAATTAAAATACATCTTAGGTAAATTTCATATAAAGCCACATTTTGCATTATTGAACTGAACATTCTTAATTTATTAAAAATTTATGTATACTTTGCATTGCAAGTGATTCTAATAGGCTAGCGTTGGGCGTAGCTCCATTCATGAAGAACAAGATTTGTTTTGAGCAGAATCTAGAGTCAAGCTTATCTAGCCTTCATCTGCTTTAAAAATCTGCAGAAACTTGAAATCTTGCACTGATGTTTCACGCGTTCCTATTGAGAATGTGAGTGAAGAAAGCTTATAATAATTTTTTGAAACAGGCAAACGACAGAGCTGAGTCCATATGGCTTAGTAGATGCATCTATATATTCTAGAATTTAAAAAAAAGGCTAAATATCATTTATAGTTTTTATGCCATCACCTAAGCCCCTTGCATATTATAGAAATCCATAAATATTGATTCACTTCACAAAATATAATTGTTTTGAGATATGTAAAGTTAATGTAAGTTTAATTGGCTCAGTTCAGTTTTCGACCTCTTTCGAAACTAATAACTTTTAGATTTACAACTCTAATTGATATGAACTATGCAATCTAGGCAACGCAATTAATTTGTAAAGTGGTTTGGCCAGCACACATGAATCGAGTGAAGCGCGCCTCGAAATGGAATCAATGCTGCAGCCGTCCGAGCAGTCAAAGTCAATTTAGTTGGCAATTAATGCATGTTGCCCGAATACCTGAAGCTCAACTCGGCCAAGAGAGCTTGGCTGAAACGCTGTGCTAACTGCTGCTGGCTGCCTGAGCATATACGATCCCTGGCCAAAAGTGGCAATCAGCAAGAACAACACCAATAAAGCCCCAAACAACATGTGTGTGTGTGTGAGTGTGTGTGTGTGTTGGTATGAGTATGGTCGCCACGCCCTAACGCCATGTCGACACCTATTACCATTCATTGACTTTGGCCATGTCCCTGGGGTGTCATCTATGCAGGTCGCTTTGGTTTCTCGTTGTTGCTCTCTGTTCGCTGCTGTTGCTCTTGCTGTTGTTGTTTTGCTTGTCTGTTGGCCCACACTTTTGATTGCATTTTCACCGAATCCAACGACTGTTTGCTAATGTCCTTCGATAAAGCCGGCAAAATCAACACCAGTCGCTGCCTTGTCGGCCGGCCTTGTCAAAATGTGGCTAACGGGGTGGTGCGCGAATTGATGGGTGGCTGGTGGTGGTGTTTGGGCGTTTGTTGTGGGCGATATGGGATATGAATATGGCAATAGCCATGGCAATGGCAATGGCAGCGTTGGCCTCCGTTTTCATTTGGTGTTTGATTGGATTTTCAATTATTCATTATTATTGGTTGCAATTTACCTGGACCCGCTGCTGTTGACACAGCGGATAAAGCACGGAGGTCCATGGACAACGGACAGCGTACTCTCTGCCTCCAGCTTCCAATTCGATTCGAAGTCCTGTTAGCCCAAAAGTGACAACGCATTGATTGCGTTCCATCAGCAGCAGCAACAGCAGCAGCAACAGCAGCAGCAACAGCAGCAGCAGCAGCCGCAGTCAGTTTTCCGAGTCATCAAATTCCAATTGCATCATTAAACAGAATACTTAATGCCAACCCTTGTAGCAGCATACCTTTTTTTCTCGCAGTGTAGCTCGTCTAGCTAAGGTCATTTGCATGTTGTTGCTTCGTAAGAGCGATTCGAATTGGATTTGTGCTAATGTTTTTTGAGCAGCTAACAGAAGCAAGAATAATTGATTCAGCTCTTATATGCTATATCCATATAAAAGCTTGCTTTACTCTATACAAATCATTTTATTCTCTATAGATACATCTTTTCTCTATGGATACATCTATACAATATCAATTTTATTCGCTTATTCTAGCATTAGAAATATTGTTATTTATTTGTAATATTTCTTTAAAAATTAAAATTAAATTTTAATATATTTTTAAAAATATATTTTTATATTCTATTTTTGTTTTAGTTTTTTTTTTATAATTTTTATATTTTACTCATATATATTTTTATATTTATTAATTTTAATACATTTTTAATATTTAATTTTAATATATATATTTTTAGATTTTATTTATATATGTTTTTATATATTTAATTAAATTAAATTTTAATTTTAATTTTGTTTTAATATATTGGTTATATATTATTTATATTTTATATTGTATTTTTCTATACATATCCTTAATATTTTATTTTATTTTTATATATTTATAGTTTTTTATTTATTTGCTCTATTTCTTACCTAGCCGAACGCTTTAAAGTAAAATAAAATCTATTTAAAATTTGAAATTATCTAAAATCGGAGAATTCATATTTTTTCTTTGGCTTCTCGTTTTTCTTATACAAATTCCTCATGCGAATTCGAAGCTAAGATCATCTAACGCCAGAGCTTTAAATACTTTATTATTTTATTTCATTTAATTATGGTTTGCCTTTGCTTGAGTTATTTTTTTGTATTTATTTATTTATTTAATTTTGTTTTTGTTTTTTGACAATATATATATATATATATATACGTCGGTCCGTTCGCCGGCCGCTGGCCAAGCTAAACAATTATCTTCTGCGTCGTCGGTCATCGTCATCGACATCGGTCGGCAAACGAGATCGAGCTATAAAGATAGCCGAGACCAGAAAACAAGCCAGCGAACGGACACCGACAAAGCGCTTTGAGTGTGTTCAGATTTGTTGTCGTATTTTTATTGGCATTCGACTGGACTGGAGCGAGAGAGGCCAATTTGATTTTACGACCATTTCAGTTCATATGATATCATTTTGCATCGCATTTTTGGTATTCACTTGCTAGACGACCTCTTAACAAATACGAAAGAGTTTACTGATTCTTCTGTGAATACCCTCTAATAAGGCTAAGTGATAAGAGCAGCCTATTAAATCGATATAGCCATAGATCAGTTTATTTATGACTAGCAATGAAAGGCATATGTGCTGCTTGCTATATAGCTAAACCTTATATAGCAAAAGAAATGCAAGAGAATAATATATTGAGTAATTCGCACACATATACCCCAGCTGACACTTGGCAACAGGGTATATGGCCAACACTTGACTGGCGGCTACTTGTCTTTTATGCTCATCGAGCGCGACAATAAATTAAGTCAAGTGTAGCGTTTAATTGATTTTACTGACCAAAAACGATTCTAATCATAGATTAAATATCGTTAAAACAATACAAGCAGCAGCTCAAGCCCAGGCACAAGCCCAAGCCCAAGCCCAAGCCCTGGCACAAAGTTGAACAACAAACAACATGAAGAACAACAACAACGACAGAGGACAACACGACTCAACGACCGCTTGACCAATAAAGTCAACAATCAAATCAAACAGCCACACCCACCCGAAGGCCGCCCTAAAAATGTGCTTGGGGGCGACCATTGGGCAAACAAATTTGCTGCAGCACAACAATAAGTTGTCCCTGTTGTTATTGCCGTTGTTGTAATCGGTTGTTTACCAATATGTAATCCTTAGAAGCAACAGCAAGACAACAAGCCCCAGCCACAGCCACAGCTCCAGCTCCAGCCCCCCAGGCCTGGGCACAGCGAGCGTGCCTTGTTGGCTTTGAATTTCAATTGGCTTGCTGAGAGTGAGTGAGTGAGAGCGAGAGAGGGGGAGATTTAGAGATTTAGAGATTTAGTTAAAGCAGCTTTAGCTGGCCTTAAGTTTTAGCTGAATACTATTTAATGTCAGTTTCTATATGATATATACTCGTACATGTGCATATCATAGATATATATATATAAAGAGAGTTGAAAGAGGGAAAGAAAGCGCCGCGTCGCTCGCTAACGAATCAAATAAATTTGTTGGTCAATTAAAAAACTGCAAAACGCGCACAATTTCCACATGTGTGGCAACAACTGCAGCAACAACAACAACAACAACAACAACAATAACTAACCTTTAACCAACACTGCTGCAGCCAGCCCCACCCACTGGTGCCCGCTGATGCTGCTGATTTTTGCTCTAATGGCTGCCAACGCCAAATGAAAAGCGAAGCACGAAAAAAAAAATGTATGAAGAAAAGTGTGTGTGAGAGAGAGAGAGAGAGAGGGAAAAGAATTGCGTTACAAACCAATTTTTTTTCGTCTGCATTCAGTTTTTTATGCACACACGCATATACATATGCACATGCATAGACATATGTACGTAGATATATATATATATTCCATATAAATATATATTTTTGTTTTACAGCATTTTCACGATTCTCACACGTTGTGACTTTTTTGTGACTAGCTTTTGGCCAATTTTTTTTCTCCTCTCGTTCATTTCATTTTTTCCTTTATTTATTTCTTTTTTTTTTTTTTTTGCAATTTTTTATGAGTTTTATGTTGGATTTTTTTCCCGTTGAACTTTGGCCGTAAACTAACTTTGTAGGGTTTGATAGGAGCTGAGGGCTGCTTTGCTACTGACTGGCTAGGTGGCTAGGGCAGTGGGAGAGGGGGAGGGCGGAGGGCGGAGAAGCAGCGACAAGAGGTGGCGTTAGTTATTAGTCGGGTCGTCTAGGGGTGAGTGAACACGCGAATAGCTCTTAACACAAACCGAATACGCAGTTGGAGTTGCAATTTAAAGGAAACTGACGATTCGTATTTTATTTTTTATTTTCGGTACAGGTTTTCGATATTAACAAACATGTGAGAATATATATGTAAATGCCATTAGGGATATATATCTATATAAATGGAATTTTTTATAGATATACCAGATTTTGGATTTTCATCCATAATAATCACAATCAATTTCCATAATTTATAAAAATTTTATCTTTAGTTTGCAGTTATTTTACCTTTTAAAGTTAATTTATGAAAGATATTATATGTTGAGTGAAGTTTTATTAATTTGATTTTTTTTAGAAGTTAATAAATCAAGCAAAAGTTTTCTTTTCATTCAGACTTTATTGTATAACTTAAATATGTTTTTAAAAAATATATGACAAATTAAAAAAAAAAAAACACAGTCAATATATAATCTATATATATACACAACATGTAATATAATATATACAATACATAATATAAATATTTTTAATATAAATATATATATATATATATATATATATATATATATATATATATATATTTTTTTTTTTTTTTTTTTTTTTTTTTTCATGTATTAAAATATGTACGTTTAAGTTATATAATGACATTATTTTTGATATTTCTAAATCATTATATTGAAATATATTTTTAATTATAGTATATGTATTATATTTTTACTACATTCATTAGAATGCATTTTGAGCAAGCATATTAATTGTTATAATAATTGTTTAAATTCTGTTTTCCGTCTATTCTCTCACTTGGTGAAAAGCTGAAAATGCAGTTTCTAAGTAATCAGCTTCGCTAGTGTACTGAATAATAATATAAGATCATTTATTTATAATTTTTAAAATTGCTCACAAATTGCTCAAATTTAGTTTAATTGTTTTGCTCATTTAGAACGTCAGGCGTGATATTATAGGGAAAGCGTGGAAATTCCTTAAATCCTTAAATAATTTTTAGTTTTTATATACATGTATTACATATATTACATATTTATATTACATTTTTATTACATGCTATATATATATACATATATATAGTCTTAGCTTAATTTCCGTTCTATTACTCATTATTTACTCAATACTCTATACAAAACGTAAAAAAAAGAATGTAAGAAAATTTGTTCCTGAGAGCTCTGAGCATTACACTTGATAGTATATTTAGCATTTAATGTAATTTCAAATAAAATAATATCTTATATATGGATATGAGTCGATATTAAGATTCATACAAATAGATAATAAAAATAAGTTTTTCATTTTTGCTGAGAAGAATTTTGGAATTAGAGAGCTTTAATATAACAATATTAGAATTAATTTCAATTTCAACAGAGTATGCAAACACAATTTACAGGGTATCTTGCTAACTATCACTGCCTGCTAGTTAGGTTCTAGGTTCCATGAATTCGGCATCTATTTTTGTTTCGTTCTTCCATTTATATTTTTGTTACTGGTCATCTGTGGGCCGTGCCTTGCTCGCCCAGCGATTGTTGTCCAAAATTGACACCGTCTGGCTGCCTCCGGGCGAAAACTATATAAAAATGTAGCGCAATTTACGGCTAACGTTGTGCATTTTGGCTGGCAGCAGCAGCAGGAGGAGCAGCAGGAGCCGGAAGTGCCAGTCCAGCCCAGCCCAGCTCAGCCCTTGTTGACTGCGGCCTTACTCGGCTCTGTTCGAGCTCCTCATCAAGCCAAACGGCTGCCAATTTCATGCTACGCTTTGCATTCTCTCATTCTCTTTCCCTTTCGTCGGCTCTTTTTTTTCTTAGCTTTTTTTTCCTGTGCTCGTGCGTGTGTGTGTGCGCTCTGTGTCTGGCATCCCGCTCTGGCACCGACAGCAGTGCGCCGTGGCTACTGCGCCTGCTCGAAATGCCATAGCGTATCGATAGCTAATAGCCAATAGCCAATAACCAATAGGTAACCAATCTCTCTTTCTGTTCTGGGCGTGCCCAGCTGCTCGCTGTTCTATTCTAGGGGTAGCTGCGCCTGAGACTCTCCAATTTGAATTAAAATTCGATACGAATTGCGGCAGTATTATGCCGCACTCGGAACGACCCAATACACCCGAGGATCCCACGTCCGATCAGTATTTAATCTACCGCCTGGAGCATGACCTCTATGAGCTGTTCGAGGAGCAGCAGGTGCTGCTGGACATTGTGGCCCAGCAACAGGAGCGTCCCAATGAGCCTCAACGCGTGGTGGTGACTGAGCCACCGGCCAGGCACTCAACTCCAGTGCCCGAAGAGAATCGCATTGAAGCCGTTCCGGAACGTGCTGTGGCTGTGCCGTCGTCCGAGCTGCTGGCCATTGGTGAGCTGAACGAGCAAGCCGACACTGGAAAGGACACGGTGCCGCCGTTGCCGCCGCCGCGCTGCATCTGCAATCAGCGACGCATTAGTCGCCCCTTTTTGGATGATATCAAGGGGGCCAAGTGTACGCCACCAAAGCGCACCGGACTCGGCTACGATGCACCCTTTCCCTATCCCAAGCGCATGGCCAAGACCCGCGAGCGTCGTGCCCTCTGTAAGTTCAGCTCAATTGTGCTCTGCCCCATATCATATCAAATATTCCTTCTCTTTTACAGTTATTTTTACGGTAGTGGACAATATGATGCTGCAGCTGCAGCGCTGCATGAGTCTAGCCGAGACTGGAGCTCCGCCGATGCCCAGAAACTCGTCGAGCGTGGCAATCGTCGAGCTGGATGCGTTGACAAATGAGCCTGTGAAGCCCGTCAATACTTCAACTGGCGCTGTGCCAAAAACCAATATCAAACCCATTGAAAAGGTTGTCAAGCGCTCGAAGCGAGAAAAGGGAGACAAACGTCTACACAGTGAGAACTCATAAACTTTTAAACATTCGCCTTAGACGGCTGACTTCATTTTAAAACAGAAACAACAAAAATTACACAAATATATATATATATATTTTCTTTAATTTTTTTCCGAATACTCAATTGCAGAAAAAGCGGGAAAGGAAGCGGAGCTGTTGGCCATTGAAATAGATTTGGACTGTGAATTCGGCATGGAGCACATTGAAAAGTTTCGCGCTAATCGCATACGCGAAGATGATCACAGTGTCTACAGGACATCGGCGGCACGCAAGAGGAAGCGTGAGAACACTGAACAGCCGCCGTTGATCGCCTCTGGTAATTGTCAATTGCGAAGTCGTTTGGTTTAATGTCTCACATCTTTCCTTGCTCCATTCCAGTGGTCGGTGCTGACCGTGATGGCGAGGTGCTGGCCCATGCTTTGGCCTCGTTGAGCATCAATGAGCAGAGCAATGCCAATGTGCAGCCGGTCAAGCCACAGCCACAGCCACAGCCACAGCCACAGACACTGGCAGCGGCACAGCCACAGTCTGGCTGGTATGGCAACAACATTGAAACTCAGCAGGAAACGCGTCCTTGCACACCAGAGGTGACTCCGTTTGCAATGCTGCCCCAAGGGCTGCACGCCAACAACTTTCTTAATATGATGCCCAGCACTTCGGCTCAGGCACGCGCTCTATCGATGGCCATGTCCATGTCCGTGCATCCAGATTCATTGCGCTCATCATTGTCGCCATCGCCATCGCCCATCGATATATGCTCATCGATGTCCGCTTATCAACTACAACAACGCCAACAACAACAACAATACTTTCCGATGAATCCACTGCAAACTGTGCCAGGTAAGTATTGCTAACAATATACATATATCAAGGCTATATGCACTTCAGTTCTTACCAGTTTTTGTAAATCTTGATTTTGTTATTTTAGTTTTTAATTCAGCTTACTCTGTAGATCGTGCCTTTGTCTCGCCCATCACTCCATTATCGTTTGTTCAGGGTCCGAATGGTAATGGGAATATGGGAATGCCGCCCATACGTTCTATCAATGGCAATGACTTGAATGCTCCACCCTACGATGGGTGTCGATTGAATTACGTGCAGGACATAGGTAAGTCCTGCTGCTGCTGCTGCTGCTGCTGCTGTAGCAACTACTCCCATTCCTTCCTTTATACCTCCTCATACACGTATCAAACTTAGGCCCAATGTCAACTGAAGCGCCGACTGCACCATCAAGAATTAATTGTTTTAGATTTGGGCTCAAGCATTCATCAACAAATCCCTCGACTGGCAAAGGCAATGGCAACGATATGCAGTCTGTCCGCATGGATATTTGCGATCAGGATTATTCAGGTATGACTGAGAGTCGATTTGGTTAGAGCCCAGAGAGGACAAGACAGATTACATTTATATGGCATAGAGTTAGACTCTTAAATACGATATGCAGTAGACTCTCGGTTAACGAACGCCTTGGATGACATTTGACAAAACAAGTTTTGCTTAACGAACAATCTTTCGCATAACAATCCACAACAAATTTCAAATCATTTATTAGAAGAGAAAACTGTGACAACACACTATAGTGCAATCCATTTGATAGTTTAAGCAGTTATCTTTAGTTTAACATTTTTTTCTGATATCGATAATGCCCTAATGCCTATAATGCCTAAAATGAATAAGTTTGATTTTGATATTAAATCTAGCTCTGTCCGATTGTACGTTTGTCTGCCCAACTGTCTGTATGAATTCAGCGCTCTCGTAAACCTTGTTATCGATAGTTATATATGGCTTAAATGAGACAAGAATAGATATGTCGTAGGTATTGTAAATGCAGAACATCTGCCAGTTGACCACATGGTAGAGCTGGGAAATCCATCGATAGTATCGATGGAACTGGTGAATTGCGATAGATCGATGGAAATATTTCGATTGCGATATATCGAACTTGTTGTGAGCGTGGTGGCGTGTAAGGTACAATAAGAATAAATTGCAATCTTTTTGTTATTAATTGCAATTTTTGAACTTTCAACAGTTTCAAAGAGTAATAAATAATAGCAACGCAAAAGTTCTTACAGTCCCCTCGTAAGTATTTCACACGGATATAATTGTAAGCTCTTATGAATAAATAAATATACATATTTACATATGTATGTATGAGAAAATATTTATGTATATCAGCAAGTTCTGCCGAATCAGAAAGAACGTTTAGCAAAGCATGAGCATGATTGCTTCGGCCCAAAGGTCGGGGTTATTAATCAATAGACTTATTTTTGAGATACCTTGTTCCCAACTAAAACTTTCTCACTTGTTATTAATTTATTTCCTTTTCAATTTATCTTTTCAGGCGATCGCTAAAATCAATTCTTCTATATTTTGTTTAAAAAGTTCCTTTAGATATTAGCCCGCATTCAAATTGATTCTTTAGATTCACCCAATTGGAGTCACTAGTGAAAAAAAATTTTAAATTATAAATGTGAAAATGTGTGTGTGTATGTGTACAGCACATCATGCCATATGCAAGTATTTAAATAAATCAAAAAGGGCATTCATTTCTAAAGATATTTATAAATCCTTGTGCAGCTCTTCGACGAGTTTCATATATAATTTTATATAACGAATTAATTTCTTGAAATAAACGCGAAGCAATGTGAATCATGTGAAATCTGTAGTCTAGTCAAATCAATTTGTATTACATGGGTCTCCCTCTGCAGCTGCAGGAAATACCAAAGTGGCAGATAAAGAGAAGAAAAAGAAGAAAAAAAAAGGGAATCTAACAACAGCAAAATGATAACATTGAAATGGCAAATGGCAAATGGCAAAGCGGGGCATCAAATCAAAAAACAATTACGCGGCAAATGACATTATCAAATGTCAAATGTCATGTTTGAAAAACAGTTGTTGTTTGGGGCTGCCCTGGTCCACCCCACGAATTTCCCCCTGAACACACCCGAGTTGAATGAAGGCGAAAAGAAAAAAAACGAAAACAAAACAAAACAACGACAGGAGACAACAAAATGCAAAGCAGCATCAAATTTGTTCAAGGCAATTTTTCAATTCATTGAAGTGGAATCCATAAGAAATAAAAAACCGCCAAAGTGAGCCGAAAAGCGAAAAGTCGAGGTCTAGCAGCAGCAGCGCCGTCCGTCTGCGAGCGATTTTAGTCGCGGGCAAAACGCGCGCCGCTTCGCAAGCATTAAGCGCCACTTGACTTATGGCCCGTGCCGCTGCTACAGCTGTAGTAGCTACTGATACACATCCCCACAGGACAGACAGGACTGTGCCCTGACCCCAGAGTATCCACAATACCCAGAGTATCCAGAGTATCCAGTACCCAATCCCCAGGCCTGGTGGCAGCCAAACTTAACAAGCTGCCCGTCTGTCTCTATAGTCCATAGTAGTATATCTCAAATCAAAATCTAGATTTTTGATTCTTTTATGCACGCGTATTACTTAGAGACCCCTGGCACAGCGACCACCATTTGGGCTGTGGTGTGTGGGGTGGGGTGGGTTGGGTTGGGTTGGATTGCTGCAGACCAAAGCGTCGGGTGGGGCAGCTCGTTTGTTGTTCGTTGTTTGGTTGCTGTTGTTGCTGTTGTTGTTATTGTTTGTTTGGTTTCTTTCGGTCTTTTGAATTGGTTTTCGCTTTAAGCTCCTCGCTTGTAAATAATCCTTGGCAGCTTTTGTATTGCTTTTCATTATTGGTAACCGTATTCCGCTATTGCAACGGTAAATATTGTGGCCAACTTTAAGGCATAAATAGCTATTGATAGCGGCAATCTCTCCCCTCTCCTAAAATGTTAACTATATAGAGAGGAAATCAGATAGGCTTTATATTTGATGCATATACAGTGAAGCCTCGGTTAACGAATGCCTTGGATAACGAACATTTCGCATAATTAACTTATTTTTTTTAGCAATATGAGTTTCGCTTAACGAACAAAGTTTCGCATAACATTTTGATAACATTTATTGTATGTATCATGCGATTATTGTTTAACTTTAAATTAAGTACTATTTAACAAGTTTTCTACTACAAAAACTTTGACAACTACAATTTGAAAATCTTTAAAAAATTTATAAACATAATAAATAATATAAATATAATATAAAATATAAACATAAAAGTAAATCTATCGCTTGAACAACTTATAAATTTTTTTGTTCATCTTCTTTCATTATTCACTTGATGAATGTGATAAACTGATCTCTTAGCTGGCTGTCATTATTTTTATTACACATTTGTATGCATGCCTGAACTTTGGACAGACCACTCACACACACACAGCCATACACACTCTTAGGTACACCCACTTCTGCGTTCATTTTGGGCTTATTGAACAATAAATGATTATTGTAATTTATTTCAGCCTGGTGGCATCCAGTCATTAGTCCGCTAACCGTATCATTTGCGAACTGAAAACTATTAAGGATATGGCCCTCACGCGTGTGTGTGTGTGTGTGTGTGTGCTGGCTGATGTGTCCTTTGGTTATGGTAAACTTGACTGCCATTAGTCCTGAGCGCACATATGTCACAACCTTCAACGCACCAAGAAAAACAAACAAACAAACGAGAAAGAGAGAGAGAGAGTGGGGGAGAGTGAGAGGCAGCTTGAGAGGAAATGAAAATGAAAAATGATCTCATAGCGAAAGCAAAATTGCATGATGTTGGCCAGTTTGGCCTGTTTGAGGAGAGGTGTGGTGGTATTCATCCAATTGCCATAATTTATCTGTCACATGTCGAATGTGTGTCAACGTCAACCCAACGGCCACCTACATAACATACGTTCACTTCACTCCATTCCACTTCAGTCGCCCTCATACCCCAGCCCACCCACTGGGCAGGGATCATCTATGGCAAGGCTGTCGGTCAGTTGTCATTAATATTTATTATGTCACATGCATGCAAGTCTAAGGGTCCTGAGCTACCCAAACTATTCGGCTATTATCCGGCTACCGTGTGCCGGGCACCGGCTCCTGGCTCCTGGCTCCAGCTTCAATCTCCGATTCCGATGCCGATTACGTGCCGGGGCATTTGTTGTTTTGCTATTTTAATATGCTACATGCATATGAGAGTAGCCACAGCTAAGCGTATTACAATCTCTAGTTTTTTACCAGCCTCGCCTAGCCTGAACTGCGCCTGAACTCCACGTCGAGTCTTCAATCAAACTTGTGCTTATATTTCATATAATCTGTAAATATATTCCGATTTAACCTTGAATCAACATAAATTCAATTGTTTATTATTATTAAATTTTTTTTATTTATTTATGTTATATTTTAAACATTAGTAAGCAAGCTAATTATTTATGTAATAAAATCAAATAAAAAATCTTATTACGTCCCTTTGACTTCTTTTTGTACTCTGTTCCCAATGGGAAAAGTAGTGTATTGGGTTTGTTTTATGTTTTACTCTACAGATTCTCGTTGACTATCTATTTGGAATGTTATACATTATATTTGGATATAGATTAAAATTTTATTTTAACGACAATTTTTTCTTAAATAATTTTTAAAAAGTAAAAAGATAACATTGTTATTTATAAAAACAATATAAATTAGCGGACTTTCAAAAAATACATATAAATAATAAATAAATAAACAAAATTAAAGAAATGAATAGTAATAAAAATATAAAAATAAATTTAAAATAAAATAAATGCAATTTAAAAAATTGATAATCATAAAATAATAAAAAATTAGAATAATAATAAAACAATAATCAAAATAATAATAGTTTTTTTTTACGTATATACTTGAAAAGCTTTGAGGCTATGCAATTTTATTTTTATTGTTACGCCTTTAATATATTCAAATAAATTTCACTTTGTTTGATCTATCTACCGAGAATCATTGTCATTGCTGTTTTGGGGCGTGGCACGTGTACATATGTATGCACGCATCGCCGCTTTGATCACTACTAACTAAGTCTAAGTACCTGGGCGCCTGGCACGCCCCTCCCAGAGCTAGCCAGAGACTGGCCCCTGATGACCCCAGACACGCCGCACAATGGGCTCATTAGGCGTTTAATGGAATACGTAATGCCGTGCCAGTTGATAAAGTGTACAGTGGGTGGGTGTCTGATGGGCGCTACGATGGGCCCCTCGACGGTGGTTGATATGCCAGAGAGCGCGAGCGACCAAAACTAACAAACTAATCCAATATTTTTATTACGAAATGCCATTAAGGGTCATTGAATATTGTGGCATAATAAATAAATGGCCAGCCTGACTGCACACACACACACACATGTGTGACAGAGGAAGCGAGAGAGATAGAGAGAGAGAGAGCGAGAGAGAAGCAGACAGAGAGATGATTGCTTGCGCCTGGGTTATAATCCCAGCTATCAACGGCATCATTATTCAAAGACGGATTTACGCGGCGATACACCAAAAATGTTTCCATATAGAGGAGAGACTGTATGAGTGGGAGTGTCTGAGTGTGTCTGTGTGTGTGTGTGTGTGTGTGTGTGTGTGTGTGTGTGTGTGAGTGGACAACTGACACATATACATCAAAGCGCTTTAACTACCCGAACTGTTCTGTCTACTCAAAAAGAGATTTTCTTGTTCTTGCTATATTTTCTGCTTACTTTTCTTTCTCACTCTCTACTCATTAGGTCTGTGCTTGGAGCAGCACCAGCTCAATTGAAATGAATATTTATATAAAGACATAGACTTGTCTGCACATATGTATAGATGTCGCATATTTATGTTTATAAATCGCATAGATTTAGTAACCTTAGTTAATCCACAACAAATGCTTTTTGGTCTTCTATTTAATCAAAGCTGCAAATCGTTTTTCTCAAGCGAAACCTTGAAATAAAGCTTAGAAAATTAAGGTAAACAAAATTATTAAATGTGTTTAATTTGTATATATATAATTTTTTATATTTAAATCCAAAAATTCATTAAGTGACATTCGCTTATAGTGACCTTCCGGCTATTACGACGTAAAAGGAAATGACTTGGTTGCTCCCCATAGGAGCTTATATGAACGGATCTTCGCTTATAGCGTCCTTTGTCTATAATGACGTAAAATCGTCGGTCCCTTGAGCTTCAATATAACTGGATTCTACTGTAGTTGTCTCATGGTTGTTTGGCTGGTTTCCTTCCGATTCATTCGAGTTTAAGAAGTTCCTTACTATTTGCGCAACATTTCAGTTTCAGCAACTCACCCAGAAACCTATTTAACAGCTCCGTCTCTCATCTATGCATACAATATATATTCAGAAATTACCTTGGTTTTTCATTGAACTCATTTCATATCTACCATTTGCTTAAGTCAAGCTTAATGAATGTGTTCCCCTAAGAAATACAAGCCTCATAGTTGTCATTGAGTTGAAATACTTTATTCAAAGACAACAATGTTCTGCTCATAGTTCTTAAGTTTGATTCATCATGCTGTATTTCATGCTTCTTCATTGATCTCAAAACATTCACTACAAATTTCAACACTCCAAGAACTCAGCTTGGCATCCATCCATTCATCTGCCCATCTATGTTAGCAGCTCCTTTTAGTCTCTGATTAAGTTTGTTAGTTCCAACAAGTCATTTTGCTGAGTCGAACATGGAGCAGGTCTGCTCCGAGCTGCTCAAACGTGGACGTGGACGTGGACTACAACGTGCGCTTAATTAGTCCGTTTTGTTTAAAACGATTTTGATGACGATGTGAGGCTTGATGCTCGTCTGTGCCATCATCATCATACGGTCATCGGTCGCTTCGCTTTGCTTGCGACTCCGATTGTGATTTTATTTTATTTTTTATTTTTTTGTTTTTTTTTTTTTTAATGCTCAGCTTCCTGCAGGTCTCGGCCTTGTTTGCCGGCAATTCAATTTGCTGCCCGTGCACGTTATGTTATTTTTATTTTATTTTACTTTTTTTTTTTTTGCCCAACCACCCTAACTGCCACACCCACTGGCCAGTGGCTGGTCAGCTGTGTGTGTGTTTGCGTATGTTAATCGAAATGTTTGGCGACTGCCTGTGGAGAGTGGGCGTGGCATAATAGCCTTGTCCTCGTTGTTGTTGTTGTTGCTTTTTAAATATATATTTCACTTTTTTTTCCAGCTCTTACTCTTGCTCTTGCGCCCCATGCACATGTAACGCGGCTTTGTTAAACATTAAATGGAGGTTAATACCTGGCAGCACGTCCATTGCAGCGGCAGCAGCCTACGATTGTGCGGCTGTTGGGCGTTGGGCGTTGGGGGTCTGGCAGATTGTTTGCTCGTCTGCATGCATACGGACACATATGCAAACGCATGCCACGTTTATAGACTGAACGGGGAGGGGAGACGTGTGTGTGTGTGTGTGTGCGTGAGGGGGGGATACAGCTAATGTTATTGCCACCACATTTGATTGTTTGGCCGGCATCGCATCAATGTCCGAGGGCAACAAATGTACGGCAGGACTCGCGACTCGGACTAGACTGTTGTTGCAAATAGCCAAGTGATTTTACGGTTAATTGATTTTAAAGCGATTTCGCTTAAATGTTATCTGGCTTGTTACGCTTGTCCATATGAGTGCGGCCGTGGATGGGAGGCAGCTGACTGTTAATAAACCTGTGAGCAGAGACTGTGAAGGGGAATGCAAACAAAAAATTAAACTCATCAGAGAATGAAATATTTATTTATGTAGATTGTATAATCAATATGCATTAGATATATGCGATTATATATGTATATAGATATATGATTATTTAGTTTTGGTTTGTTTGTTGTTTTCTGTGCTATCAAAAAGTCGGTTATAATTTTCCATATTAGGCTTCATGTAATTACGAATCTTGACCGGTAGCTCTTCCAGCTTTAGCTGTCGCACAGGAGGTATTGACACCATAGCCGACGGGCGTCCATCGGGACGGATATTCGATTTTCCAGCCAAACGATAAATCAGCACGTGAGCCGCACGTGGTCCACGTAAGTTGTACACATCTCCGCGCCTCACGTAATTCACTTTGGAGTCGTTGAATTTCAGCCACTTATTATCCTGATCCCGAGCCAGTAAATAGTAATGTCCCGAGTCAAGCGAATAACCGACATGTACGATGACTGCATATAGGCGGTAATGAAGAGTTGACGTGTGCAGCAGCGTCTCCTTGTCATATTGATTGATTGTGACCTATGTGCGGTGAGGCGGGTTAGTTTCATATGACTGAACATGATGACATATTTTAAGCGACCTTTCTAAGCATGTTTAACCAGTGAATAAAATTGTGGTCGAATTCTATACTAAATGATGATTTTCTAAAGCTGATCTCAAAATCTCTCAAAATACTGTGATTGAAGAAGATTTAACTTTTCTTTAATTATATTATCTCCTCTTACTCCATATACTCTTGGTGCTTCTATATCCTTTCTCAGTTTTCTTTTAATTTTTTTTTTTTTCAATGAGTGAGAAGGTTTTTTATTCTTTTTTCAGCTCTCTCCATTCTCTTCTCTATCTGTTTTTTTTTTTTTTTTTTTTTTTTTTTTTGTACTCTCCCCCCCACTCTCCTATCTTATCCCTATCTCTTTGCAATCTTCGCCCTATCTGTATAGTCTTTCTTCTCTTTACTATCATCCTTCTCCTCTCTGCTATCTCATATTCGTTCTCTACTCTGCCCTTTACCTTGCCTTGTCTCTGATATTTGCTACTCTCCTCCCCAGCCATCTCCTCTCCTATCTTTCTCTCCCTCTCTCGTTTTCATTTCCATCGTTCAACTCACCATATCATTATGATAGACCTGATTCATTAGTTTAGTGGGTTCATGAGTCTCTCTATTGTAATTGAATCGCTTGATAGTAATGATGATATTGCGTGGTCCTTCTGTGAGTTTCACAAGATTTTCGCCCTTGCAGTGAGTGGAGCAGCGAGGACACGCGTATTTATTAATTCCGTCTAGAATTTGCGACATTGCATTGACATCCAGCAGACTCTGCACAGAGAAACTCTTCTTCCCGGCCTCGGGAAACGAGAGTTGTAGCTCACGGAAGCTGCTCGGAATGTGACTCTCATATAAGCAAGTGAGGCATCTGTATATATTGGTCAATTGTCCAGCGAATGATCTATCTGCAATCGATGTCTGATTGCTAAAGGGCAGCAGACGCTCTAAGGACTCTGACCAATTAGCTGTCTTCCTTCGATCTTCAGGAGCCAACAGCAAGCCCATGACTTTCTCCTTACTATGCAACATGCTTAGCAAATAGCCCAAATACTCAGCACAATCATGCTGCAAGCCGATCGGAAACATTGCATCGCTTGTGGCAAGCATCACCGACTTCGGCACCGATGCAAAGTGCAATAAGGCAATCAAGCACTGCAGCTGCTTAACTGTCTTCGACGAGCAATCCAACAGCAGGAGCTGACGAGTAAAGCTGCAAGTCAAGGCAGTTTTGAGGTTATGTTGCGCCTATCTGGCAAATGCAGTTCAGTTCACTTACTCAGGTGTCATCGAGAGTGCTTGAAGAGCACAGTTCATGTAGCAAGTATTGCCCAGATTAATCAGCCCAGCGCGTGGATTGGCGCGTGGTTGGGATTTTGCAGTGTTTGCACCGTTGCGTGGAGCCAAGCGTGACATATTGGAAGTTAAGCTAAGGAAACCCAAAAAAAAAAAAAAAAAAAATAAAAAAAAAAAAATAAAATAAAATAAATAAATCATCAAAGTTCAATTAGGTGTGCAATACTTACGGCAATTTCAGATTTCGTATGATATGAATTTAATTGAAACCTTTTCAAATTACAAATGTATTTTATATAAATTGCGCTGCAAACAGTATAAAATTCATTAATTTTTCGTAAAAAAAAACATTTTTTTACCTATAATTATTTTGTGTATCGACGTGTGCGACTTTTATTGAATGTTACAATGTGAACTGAGATGTGAACGCACGTTGACTTGCCTGACGTAATTTTCCCAGCAACTGAGATCGAAGTCAAACGAAAGTCAAATAATGAGACTCCAATCGGCTGATTGCCAACAAAATTCACTCGATTTGATATGTGTGGAAATTATACAATATGCGCACATACATATATATAAGAAATACCAGTAAGAAAGCTCTATTTGAGATTACGAGATCCAGTGAGCCCTTCGAAGCACGACGTTATATTCCAAGAATTTCACGCAAAAAGAGTTAACAATGAGTACAACGAGCACAATGTGACAATTTGACGTTTTGATTAGAAAGAGACAACCATAGGTTTTGCTGCACGTGGTCTCGGATGTCGCAGGGTGAGAGCGAGAGGGCTATGTCCTTCACACACAGAGTTGCTATCATATTGATAAACGACAATATGCAACCAAAAGGCAGTTTGACAAGCAAGTCGAAACATAATCAGGGACGATTGAGTAAGAATGACAATGAGAAGTAGGCGACACCGATAATTCGTTGTCAAGAGAAGAATGACAAGGCGAGAATAATTCTAAGGCTATGACATATATATAAATTTTTTCTATATGTACATATATATAAAATATATTCTGAGATCGACACTTTCAAACATACGGACAGACGGACAGGGCTTAGTCGAATCAGCAATTAATAATTTATATACTATATACTTATATACTACACAGAGACGAAAACGAAGCTGTGTAATTTCTAATGCGTACATTTTGGGCTTTGAAAAATGATTTTTGTTAGTTGTCCTTGTATGGTTAATAAACTCGATTCGCTGCACTGAACAAGAACATACTACATATATGCTTTGAGGTGTCTTGCTCACTTTCAATGGTTTCAGTTTATACAATTAATGTGTATGCAATTTGTTTGCACCTTTGATGATTTTAACACTCACCCGCTCTTGGTATTTGTCGTTTTAAACAGTTTTAACCTATTTTTTAATTTCTAAATATATTTGCACAGAATTAATGAGAATTGTAAAAAGTAGCTAAAGCTCCTAAATTCAATTCGTTTAGATCAATTGATACAAACTGCACAGCCTGCTTAGCCATAACTGTTATGGAAGACAATTTTGACAGTTGTAGTAAACGCAACCCTGGCCTAAAATTGCACTAGTCTGCTCATTAAAACAATAAAAGGCACACACACACACGTGTACATGGAAAATGGAAGCAAACCGAAGCCTAATTATGATTTTTCCAACTAACTGTGGTCCAAGTCGTACCACGATTTTTGCCTATTTCGTATGGAGCAGGAGGCGTGCGTAGGATGGAGATGTCGGGGTGTATGCTGTCCACTATCATAAAGTCCAACTGTAGAGAGTGCCCAACCGCTTGACCATTTTCCCCACTCTATTTTCATTACCATCTGTATCTCTATCTGTGCGTAACGCAACGTAATTACACAACATTTTTACTTAGACATTTCTCGTTTGGCTATTTGGCCATTGGTTTTACGAGCGTATTGCACTTTTGCGGCCATACAGCATAGAGCAACCCCCAAACCAAAAAAGAAAACCAAAAACAAGACCAAATAAGAAGCCAAAACCGAAACCGAAACTGAAACCGAACCCAAATCCGTAACCAAAGCCCTGGCCAGGCACCTGTGCTACGACATATATTTATACATGTGTATATATGTATGTATATGTGTATGCCATGTATACAACATAGCACTCACAAATACGATGTATCTGTCCGGTCCAGTTTGTCTGTCAGGCTACGCTGCCTGTCCATTCGTCCATCCGTCCGTCCGGCTGTCCGGCCGTCCGTCTGGCATTATTAGCAGCTTGCGTGCAAAAGCATTTATGAAATTCTCAACCCTATGTGATTGTGGATGGTCCAGCCGTGAGACCGCTGTCAGTCTCTCGTTTAACATTTATGAGGCGACGCAAAATGATACGAAAACGTTTCGTCATAAACTTCAATAATCGTAAATATAGATTTCTCCCTGGCCAAAGGGCGGACAGTCCAGTTCGGCTCTGGCCAGCCTTGTCTGATGACCGTTCCGTGCTTTTCTACTACGATGAAATTAATAGTTTTAGGCTTTCGCTTTCGCTTTCGCTCTTGCTTTCGCTGACGTGAGTTTGAGCGTCGCATTTCATTTTCATGCTGCCTGGTCAGTTATATTGTTCTACCCCCGTTTCGCTACCCTCTATCCACCTCCTCCATCTCTGCTATTTGCGAGTTCCAGTTCCGGCAAACGTCTCCATCTCCAGCTCCATATCCTTCTCTCTCTCTCCCTCTCTCTCTTTCACTTCCGTAATGCACATTTATGTGTGTGCCGGCTACTGTCGACATTTTTATCGTTTCGTCAATGTCATAAATTCTGATCTAGTAGCTGAAATTGAACTTAATGCGTTGCTCTGCACCACACACACACACACACACACACCCACACACCGACACACACATGCACAGCAAACTAAGCACAGCAACTATAGACCTTATCGTGTATTGTGCTCATATTCTTTCCATTTGCTATATTGCGTAAGTCCAGTTGAGGCCTTATCTTCCTAAAGGCAGCCTAAAGTACAGTTGCGCTTAGATATAGCTAGATATTGAAAAGCTTTTCTGATCTCCTCTGTTCTCTTTTGCTCTGTTCTTTTTTCTTCTCTTTTGCTTTCTTCTGCTTTCTTCAGCTCTCCTCTGTTTTCATTTTCTGTTCCTTAATGCTCTCTTCTCTGTTCATCTGTTCTTTTCTCTTCTCTTCTCTTCTCTTTTCTTATATTGCTTTCTATTTTCTTCTGTCTTCTGCTCTTCTCTTCTCTTCTGGTTTTTTGCTCTTTTCGGTTTCTTCTGTTCTGCTCTCTTTCTTATTATGTTCTCATCTTTCTCTTGACCTCTGTTTTCTTGCATTGTATTCTGCTCTCTTCTCTATTCTTTTGTTTTCATCTGTTCGCTTCTGTTCACTTCTATTCTCTTCTGTTCTCTTAGGTTTTTTTCCTCTTCTCTTCTATTTTCTTCAATGCGCTTTTCTTTTCTTCTCTTCAGTTCTTTTTTGCCCTCTTCTCTTCACCTCTTTTCGCTTTCTCCTCCTGCCCTCCATAATTTATGTATTTTTTGTTTATTTAACTGTTCTTAATCATATGTTTGCTTGCCTATCGATAATCTATGCTCGATAAATTATAATGTTCTTTGCTTTGTTTACCCATTTCGCCGCAATCCCAGAATTCGGATGATGTTTGGCTGGTGATTCGACTGGTTATTTATGTGGCAATTAGCAGTGCATGCTTTTAGGCCCTGGACGGGCAATTTTAATGACCATTCGAAGCGCATTTCGTTGTTGGCACTTTATTTTTATTTATTTACACAAGCCGCTCGCATACCAATTGTATCGTATCGCTGTAGGGCCGCACTCTTATCAAGATGTTCGCTAGCCAGTTCTAATTGATAGGGCGGGCACGCCCACAGGCCCAGAATATGCCGCCCACCAGCAGCAGGAACCGTTCGATATTCGCGTGCTCATAATTTGCGCTGCAGCCAAAGCAGAAAAACATAAACCAAAGTCTCCCCAAACCCAAAAGCAAAAACAAAAACCAAAACAGAAAACTAAAGCCAAAAGCTGTCAACCATATGAATTATTAACTATTGATTTACTACGAGATACCCTGTGATTTAATGGAATACTCGAAAAGAGTTTATTTTGGCTGCTTGCAAATATAGCCATAAGCTCACAGAGCTCGTTCTATTCATAGATAAAGATATTTCTGTTTAAAAGGAGAAATTTTAATTTATTATTAACTTTAATAGATTATTTATTACAGATATCACAGATAAAATAAAGCTTAAAGTAATAATACAAAGAGTTGCAAAAATTCTAATAAGAATTCCCATATATTTAAATTATCAATATCCAATATGATTCATAACACATACGACCCTTTCCATAACATTCCCACATATTTTAGAGGGTATATTGAAAAACCCACAAACACATTGTATGCTAAACTACGAAGCCAAGTACAAGTGTGTTGGCATGATGACAGAGTTCGAACTGGAACTGTGCGACGACGAACGTAACGCGGTTCCAACTCCAACTCCAACTCCGATTTCGATTCTGACGCCCAACTCCCAGTTCTGGTTAGATTTGCACAATTGCTTGGTAGTTGTTGGCGTGTCGATCGCTCATAATTCGCGGCCCGACATGCAAGCAAACAAAATCGAAAATTCAGCACGAACATTATCGATAAAATTGCCATTAAGTTGAGTTTGTGAACCTCGCCCCACTTGGGCCCAGCCGCCTTATCGATAGCTCGCATCGGGCGTCGCGCCGTGCCGCCAAAACGCAATGCTCGATTCGGATGATGAATGAAGCGCGATTAAACGGCCCAGATAGCCACGCTAGTAGCACTACTACACCTACCCCTCCCCCTAACACAACTGCCTCACAGCAATCCCATTGCCTGGCCAAATTAAGGGTTAAACTCTGGCCCACAATCGTGCGATAGTTGTGGCCGGAAACTAGGGTCCCGAACACAAATGCCGATCTGATAGATACGAATATTTGCATATATACATACATAGACCTATGTCTGATGCCAGTTAACTCCAGGCGCTTAAACAAACATGTATTAGTAGATTTGTCTAATGTCTGGCAGAGGGTATTATTGGAAGTCATTGGAGTGAAAGGAATTATAGTTCTTTAATTTATACTATATTAAAATATATATTTCAATGTGTTGCACATTTATGTAGATAAACATTTACAAAATTAGCGATAGTTTTTATTTTTATTTTTTATAACTTTTTTAGTCATATTTCGTAATTTCAGTTATACTAAATGAGCATAGCGGAAAGATAAATAACGAAGATCCCTTGACAGAGAGTGATACCTAGAATATAATATATATTGAATAAAATTCTATAAGAACAACAAGAACATATAACTAATACGAAGTTGGCTATTTGTTCTGACTAATAATTTTCTGTATAGCTCTATGAGATCTATAGTTCAACTAGAATATATATTTTTTCTTGGCAAATTTCTATGATATGCTACAAAGTTTTCAGCTCAACTCTTACATTAGATGTCAGCGATAATCATATTATCAGCCATATATAAAATTTGACGTTTTTTTCAAAATTTTCTCAACTTTACCCCATTTAGCGTGCGAATGAGTCATGCGTCTGGGACTCTGCACAATGTTTTATATTGTGATCTTGTGGCTTTTATTGGTTTTTGGTATTGGGGTCAATTGCACTTTAAGTTATTGACTACTCATGTCGTGCGCTGCCATGATATTTGCCATTGCTAAGAACACTATTAAATGAATTTACGTGCGCCACGCAATCTGCATACATAAAATGCTTCGGCTCCTCCTGCTGCTGCTCCTGCTCTTGCTTCTGCTCCACTCACTGAGTTGGGCAAAGAACAAAAAATTCTAATTCATCTAACCACATGCTGGAAGCGAATGGAAATCAGCCAAAGTGTGAGTGGCAGAGGGCGGCGGGGCTTGCCAATAACTCAATTCAATCATGCAAAGTGCCCCTTCTGTGAGGCTAGCGTCGGGCGGGTGGGCGTCGGGGCGTGGCAATGACAAAATTTCGCGAGCCGAGCAAATGAAGTCATTTGCATGCATGACAATTGTTATTGCATATTTTTAGGCGCACGCGCTAATACTAAAATTGACAAAATGCCGTTGAACGAAATAAGGAAGCTCCATGCCAGCTCCTGCCCCTTAGCCTCCTGCCTGCTGCCTCCCTTCAAATCAGCTTCTCTCGCACATCCTCTGAAATCGAACTACCCTTTTATTGTGAATGTCTGCGGCTGAAATTTATGTGCCGTCGCGGCATAAAAAACTATAAACATCTATAAAAAAAAAGGAAAAGAAAGAGGGAGATGCGATGGCAATAAAAACGAATTGGCGACAAAAGCCGGAAATATGAAAATATGTTTTCCCTATAAACAGACGATAAAGGATATAAGCCATATAGAAAATGTCTCGAATCGAGAGTAGAAAGAAGCTTTTCCTATCGCTTTATAGCCATCAAGTGCGTTGCCAAGAACTTTGAAGAGATTCCGCATCACAGACGGTAAATGATAGTAAATAAAACTGATTGAACTAAATTGATATATATACATATAAATGTAATAATAAATAACAATGAATACTAAATAAATATATCCCATTGAGAAATTAGCTAGAAATTGAATATGTAAAGACCCTTAGTTTATAGAGTTTCGATAAATCTGAAGAAAATATTTGTAAGTCCATTCTTCATACACTTGAACATAAATAAATTCCCAAATTGATATGATATACTCGCTGAATAATAGATCTAGGTAGATAATTAAATATGCATGCACATGTACACTTTTACATACATATTATATATCATCAGCAAGGCATTCATGGTCGATCATATATATAGGATCTGGCTCCTTTGCATCAAAAAATATTTCCATACAGTATTTATTTTCAATTTAAAAAAAATGAAGTCATAAGTCTTATTTCTGAATGTATAACATAATTGCAGACATATTATATATGTCGTAGCGTTAGAATTATTATTCTTGCCTTCCATGATATGTTTGCTTGACAACGAATTATCGGTGTCGCCTAAAACGTCATTCTTACTCAATCGTCCCTGATTATGTTTCGACTTGCTTGTCAAACTGCCTCTTGGTTACATATTCTCGTTCATCAATATCATAGCAACTCTGTGTGAAGCCCTCTCACTCTCACTCTGCGACATCCGAGACCACGTGCAGAACCTATGGTTGTCTCTTTTCTAATGACACATCCACACATTGTCACTAAATTGCCAACTCATTCGATTAGCGCTAGTTGTCAGTTTCTCTTTAATACTACTGCAACTGTCAATCACAACATACAAACTAACACAACGTCCAACTAACATAATGTCACACCGACAAAAAATAATAAAAATTAGGTCAACGATTTTATTTTTAATTATTATAATAAAAATTGAAAACAAAAGTAAAAAGTATTTATTTGATTTTTAAAATGATTAAAATTGCTGTGTAATAATTATTTTTGATTTTTAACATATAAATCAATATTAATAATTTAAAAAAGTATATAATTATATATATATTTTTTTAATAACTCAAAAAATATTTATTATTTTTATTTTATAAAAATTATAATCGTTACATTTCCTAATTAAAATTTAAAATTAAAGTTTTTTTTTATAGTATAAGAATTAATTTGTAATAATTTTTTTTTGTTATCACATAAATTAATTAGAACAAAAATTTAATTTAGAATTTATTTATTTAATAATTTAGAACAAAAGTTCAATAAAAAATGCAAATAAAAGTTTATAATTTATTTTATTTCTTTAATTTGCCGTAACAAAATAACTTATGACTTATTTTTTCTCGCCTTGGTTGGTCTCTTGTTTTTTTTTTTTGTGCCGCAGTTTTTACAAGATTCATAGCTCTTATTTGCGGTTCCTGCATTTATCTATAATAAGATTTCAGCGTTAATTTACGCTTTAATTTATATGTATATCATAAACATTTTATTTTATTTTTTTTTTTTTTTGCAACTTTGATTTCCATTTCTTGTGGCGAATATATACGGCAATCGATGTCCTTCTGAATTGGTTAAGCTTAGTGTGTGTGTGTGTGTGTGTGTGTGTGTGTGGCAGGCCTATGGCTGACCAGAGCCAGACGGAACTTAACACGCCCAAAGGTGCAGTCGGATGTCAGCGTTGGCTTTGGCATTTGATGAATTACATTAAGCAACAACAACAGCAACAACAACAACAACAATAGCAACAATAGCAACAAGGGCAACAATTGTCAACTATCTAATTAGACTGGGGACCATTTTTTTATTGCACCGACACACACCAAACGCACCAAAGTCCCGTTACCTTACCTGACTTTTTTTGTTCGTTTTTGAGGTGTGTCCTGCGTCGCCTTTCACACCAACTGTTGCCGTTTCTTGTTGTTGTTGTTGTTGTTTCTAATTAATTAATTAGCTTGATGACAAAATAAACGCGCTGACTACCCCGCGCACTGATGAGCGCTGACGAATCAGTAGGAAAATTCATTAAAAAAAAAAAAACACGAATAGAAAAATTCAAAATAGAAATAAGAGTAAAAATCAATAGTACCCCAGCTCCAAGGCAGCTGCCATGACGCTGTCGCAGTTTATCATTTGCGGCTCATAACTTTGTGCAATATGCAGAAGCAACGGCAACAACAACAACAACAACAACGAGAACAACAAGAGCAAAAGACAACAATGGGCAACATCCCGTGGCGCTGAGGGGGCGGAGTGGCGCTGTGGCGGCCTGTGTGAAAATGCAAAGCTGTCAATGAGTTATGTTTGGCGCTATCATAAAATTTGACAGCACTGGCAGGGAAGTTTTCCTATATGCAAATGCCGCTTGTCTTACGCTCTAGACAGCCAAAGGGTGCGCAGCCGGGGGGCGGGGGACGGAGCGGTGACGGTGGCAAGGGCTGGGGCTACGGCTAGAGGGTGGCAGACGGAAGCGGATGCGAACATTTAAGAAAGTCGTGGCAAATATGAAATCGAAAGGATTGCCAATGTGTGTGTGTAGTATGAGTGTCGGTGTGTGTGTGTGTGTGTGTGTAATATGTGAGATTTTATTGTCTATTGATTCAAAGCGCGCACTGAGGCACTTTAATATGGAAACTAAGCAGCCAGCCAAAAATAAAACTAAATTTTGCAAACCAAAAACTTAAGGCATATTTTAGAAATGAATATGAAAATGTTGATAAATATTAAAGATAATATATGTATTATATGTATATATAACTGAATAATCGTACTCACAATCGCTTTACGCAAAAGGCCCCTCCCCAAATTCAATAAAGTATTTATAAATATTGGAAAATAATAAAATAGAAATAGCGTAAAAATATTAAAAAGTGTAAAAATAGTAATATTAATATATGTATTATATATAAATCATTTTTCAAGTTTAGATCTTTTGTTATAAATATTTAAGTAAAACTTGTTAGTATATAAAAATGTTTACTTTTCGCTTGGACGCCTTGAGTTGATCCATTCGAGTGGCGCTCTTTACCCGAACATCGTTTAGGCAGCGCTACGATTGACATTCGTACAATGAGAGTCAGTAGGTGAGCGAGATAACTCATGGAGTCGATGCAATCGGTCTTCTTTTTAACACACACAAATGCATGCAGACTTTTTATGCATGCAATTGATGTGCTTAGTGCACACAACTCTCCAATATTTGCCAATATATATTCTAAAGATTCAGCGCATCCAAATTCCAGTGGAGCAATCAGAGCGAAGCAAAACTAAATTAAACGACTGCGAGTCGATTGCCAATGAGCTCGTTGATGCAATCGATTGAGACTCTCTGAGACTGTTTGCCGAGTGTGAGTGAAAGACACTTAATAGCAGACTTTGAGAAACAGCCAACAGACGGTTATGCGTTTATACAATTATAAATTGAATAACTTTGTGCTTTAAATTAGCGAAACTGCAATAAATCTGAAATATTTTAAAGTGGATTGGATTTACCTAATTTATTTATTTATTTATTTTTTTTTTTTTTTTGGCAATATCTATATATCTATATATTCAGAGTTATATTAACATATATTCTACTAACAAAACTTAAAGAAAAGTATGTAAATGCAATTCTGTTTAAAGTATTTCAGATTGATTGCAGCTAATGTTGTTAGGTTGAAAATCTGTGCATTGCCTATAGCTGACATTGTGCAGAAAGCAGAATTGTTGCAAACATATTACATTGCTTTTATGTATTAAATATTTTCGAATATATTCACATGCACAGTTGATTTTATATTTATATGTGTAATTTATATTTATATAATATTAATTTGTATTTATATTAAAATTTAAAAAAAAGACAACTAGTAAATCAAATATACAAAAATAAAATAAAATAAAATAAATCAAAAAATAATTGACATTCTGATAGGCGAACAACAACAGCAGCAGCAGCAGCAGCTGATGCAAGCGCTAAATGGTTAATTGTTGCCACAAATGTAATAAACATCAAACAGACACACACACAAACACACACACACACACACGTACAAAAAGCGTTGCAACAATAAAATGTAAACAATTGCAACTATCTCTTGGTACGTCTGTCTGTGTGTGTGTGTGTGTGTGTGTGTGTGTGTGTGTGTGTGTGTGTGTGTGTGTGTGTGTGTGAGTCTGTATGTGCTAGTGCATGTGTGTGTGTGTGTTTGTTGTCCGTTTCGCATATTTGGCAATTTTCGCACTTATTTTTGAGTATTATCGAAAAAGTTTTCCCATCATCATAGCAATTGGCAAAACAACGCACGTTGCTGCTACGTGTGGCAGTTGAGTGTGAATGCAAACACACACACACACACAGACACAGTCTGTGCTTGCAGCCTTTGCAAATTATGAAGCAAACATATCAAAATGTTTATTGCCAACATTTAGAACATTCATTTGAGTCGAATATAATTGGAATATTACTTTAATTGAGCTTTTATTTTCATTTCGCAAGTTTTTAGTTAACTTTATCCCTTTTGCCATTGCGCACACACCTTGATATGTTCCTTTAACACCTGTTCATAAAAAAGCCGGAAAACCTTTGCTGTCACTCATCCCAGCCCCCACCCCTAGTGATCTCTTGTGCTTTTAGCCAACTGTTCATTTTACAGCTTATCTGTGCCTGGCCAATTCCCAATCCAGTTGCCATAGACAGAACGCTTTAACGCCTAAATTAGCCCAGCAGCCAAGATCGAAAGACACCACCAGAAGTGCATTACCCAACCACCGACCATACAGCACCACCAACATGCGAAGCCATTCATTCAACGCAACACGAAAAGGTGCCCAGAACCAACCCAACGAATTACCTATGAACAATTTTTAAACACATTTTTTATCCATATTTTTCGTTAGGCATAATCTCATAAAATAAAACAGGTTTTGTTTTGAAGTTGAACGAATGTGAAATGCCCTTTAATTGCAATAAAATATATTTGGTTTATCTTATATAAAATTTGTATCTTTAAGTCATCTTCTTTGAGAGCAAAGTAAAGAAATGTAATTTGTTTGAACTATTTTGATTAAGAATAAATTTTTTTATATTGAAAAGTATATTTTATTGCGAAATACTCAAATATTTAATTATAAAAAATGTATAGTAAATTAGTTCGAATTAAAAAAAAAAAAAAAAAAAAAAAACAAATAAAAATAAAAATATTATAGTATACATATTTTAAAAATTTTTTTATAAAATAAAATAAATAAAATTAAAATAATTAAAAAAAGTGTATTTTATTGCAAAATATTCAAATATTTAATAATAAAAAAATATACAAAAAATAAGCTAGAATAAAAAACAAATAAAAATAAAAATATTATGGTATACACATCTTTTTTTTTTTTTTTTATTTTTAATAAATAAATTAAAATTATAATAATTCCAAAAAGGATATTTTATTGCAAATTCTTCTAAGATTTATTAATATGCAAAAAATTGTTAAAATATATATAATTTGCTAGAACTTAAAATAAAAAATATATAAAAATATAGCATATAAATTTTAAAATATTTTAATAAATAATAAATAATATTTGTGGTATTTTTTTTTTAAATTCATTTGCATTTCTTAATGCTATTTCCGTAATATAGGGTATTCAATGCAAATGATAAATAACGAAAAAAAAGTAAAAAAAAAAAAAAATTACAAAAATTACCGAAAAAATATTCATTTCGTTTTTCTGATAATTTTTTGTGCTTAGCTTCTTCTTCTACTTGTTCAACAACATCTCGTTGTTGTTTTTGTTGTTGTTGCTGTTGTTAATTTATAAAAAACGCTTAAGGCTGCCCAACGGGCTCACAATGAGGGGCGTGGGGCGTGGGCAAGGTGAGGCCAAGTGTCGAAGGGCAGGAGACAGCAGGAGGACGACGAGGTGGATGGGCGGTTGGTCGCATCTGAATGGTGTGACGGCTGTGGTGGTGGTGTTGGCGGTGGTGGTGGTGGTTGTTGGTGGCTTTTACGAGTCTGCACGAAAAAAACAGAAGAACTTCAAACGAGATAAATACAATTTCCATTAGGCTTCGCGGAAAATCCCTCGAACCACATTCATACTTTTCTCATATTTTTATCAGTTTTTTTCTCGTATTGATTTTAGGGCTTTTTCACAGTTTTCTGGCCAGGAGCTGGCTCCATCACCCCCTCCCCCTCTCCCACCCTTCGTTACCGTTCCCGCTTGCTGGCATCATTTTCTTTTCTGTTTTACGTTAATTTTTTAATTGTAAATATTGCCTAGGGTCGCATTTTTCATCTGCTGCTCCGGCCCGACCTCGAGCCTCATGCCCCGAAGGTTCATAATTTCTTGCCTACATCTACTCGAGAACCCGCCCAACGCCCACCACCGTGCACCACACTCCAACCACTTTGTTTACATAATTTGTACGTTACAACGCGCACACGAAACAAATTTTTTTTTCCTTTTTTTTTTTTGGCTACTTTTGCTGGCATTTTTTAATAGATTTTCGACGTTTTTTTTTTGTATTTTTGTGTTTTTTTTTTTTTTTTTTTTTTTTGCTGTCGTATTTTCCTTACTTTTTGCGGTGGGAAATGTGCGCAGTTGCTGTAAGGCGGCTGGGGCAGCGGCTGAGTTGTGGGCGGGCATTGGGTTCGGCTTGATTAGGTCCGCTAGTTGTCAGTGTATGTGCGTCTCTGTGTGTGTGTGTGTGTGTTCAATTAAATTTTACACTTAGCATTTGCAGTTTTGCCCCGCAGCCATGCCTGCCCCGCCCCTTACCTGAAATGAATAAAAACAAAAAAACAGAGCAGCTAATCATTTCTAAACAAGTTGAAACATCGGATCCTAAGCACAAATCAGTTAAAGATTCTGATGTAGTGAGAGAAGGCATTATATATACATATATATATATATATATATATATATATTACAACAATAATTACGAAATTTCAGCAAATTACTTGAATTGCATTGAAATTGCGAGCCGAAGAATTTTTCTCGATTATTTTTATGTTGATTGTCCTTTTTATGGCGCCCAGCGCTAATTGCAAACTATTGGCCCCAGTCGACACGCAGACACACACACACACACACACACACACACATGCGAATCTGAGTTCCAACATTATTATACAATAAACTAGGGTTATTGTAGCAGACGCCTATCTGCAGTTCCGCTATAATATTAGAAATGATGACAGCCCCAGCAATTTGCGCCATACCACTGGCTCCGCCACCACCCCCCACCCCGCCCATTTCCCCGCACCCACCCACCATAACGATTGCAAACAAATAAAATGTTGCATGGGGCAATGTAGTAGCTGGCGCAAAACATAACCGGGTACAGCATCAATGCTGTAAATACGAAAATTTATAGATTTTTACCAAGAGAGAAAGAAAAAAAAAAAAAAAAAAAAATAAGAAAACAACAAAAATAGAAGAGAAAAGCTGAAACGGAAAGCTGGCTTCGTAGAGCCACAGCCAGTCGCAGTGCCACCTCCATATTGAAGCAGTTTTCCTCAACACATAAACAATAATAAAATAAAGAGCATGGAAAGAGCAAGCGACATGTGTGTGAGAGAGAGAGAGAGAGAGAGAGAGAGAGTGTGAGTGTGTGTGTGAGTGTCTGTAGCAGTTGTGTATGGCAAAAGAAAGAGCCAAGACGCTGCGATTTGTGAATTGTGCTTTGTGCTGGGGTTATGCGAGTACACTGAGAGAAAATTATATAGACACTGAAAACTATGCTAATGTACGTGAAATAAGTTCAGAGTTTGCTTTGCCAAGCAATTTCAAAGCTGTGCAGTGAGACTGCGAAGTTAAGCTCCTATCATAGAATCGAATCTTATACAAGAATCGAACTATATGCTATGAGCTATGAGCTAAGTGCCATGAGCTATGAGCTGCAATCCTTTTTGCATAGCTTTAAGTATCAGTACGAGATCACAGATTTTCTATTGGCTTACAAATTTTCAGCACTTCCTCTTGATTTTGAAGAAAAAGATAAATAGCTCAATATTTTTTACTAGCCTCAAATATATTTTATTTTATTTTTATATATTTTTAGATTTCTAAGAAGCAAAACTATCGAACGCTTTTCAAACATATTGCCCTTTTGACAATGCAGAGAGACTCCTTAGCATTATAGCATAAATCGGGTAAACTAATTTTGAGCATTGTTTGACTATAGTTGCAGAACTTTGTCATACTAAATTCCTACACAAATTTGATTGATATTATTTAATTACTTCAGTGAGAGCGTTGAATCTTTCAGCTGCTTAGAGCTTTAACTATATTACAATGGTCTGTAGGAACTTTACATTAAATTATACTTATTCTCAAAGTGAAATGAGTTGATTGGCTTTCGAATATATTTGCCTTGCTGCTCGTCTCTTTGTCTCTCTGTTTCTCTGTTTATCTGTTCGTATGAAGCATTTCACCGAGAGACTTGAAATCGGAATACATTAGTTTGCAGCTGCCAGTAGTGTGAGGCGTGGCAAATTATAGATCTCTAATCTATGAGTCTCTAGCTGACTTGAAATTTGGACTCAATTCGTATTTATCATTCCCAAGGTCTAACTATATAATATAATACAATTGGCATCAACTTTATTTTCCACAATTCTATTGCATTGTATTCTTATTTATTACAAATCCATGCCAGTATCCATAGAAGCATCGTCACCTGCTCTGTACCTCTGCAGCAGCAAATCAAAGCAATCAATAAGAATCAATCAAGCTCAAAGTCCTTTTCTCCCACTCCATTTGACTCTTACTTTCTTTTCATTTCACATATACACATATTTAAGACGCTTATTGATTTCAGCTAGCCTTAATCATGAAACTCTCCTTTATTTCAAGTCAAGTCTAGCTTTAGCTAGAAATCATCCAGACTCAGCTGTTGTTGTTCCCATTCAATCATTGCTCTACAATTTCTCTTATGGCAGCGGCGCGCATTCCACACATGTGAAGGTCACGAAGTAAAAGCAAAAGGCGTTTGTCTTCCATGACAGGCTGGGGGAGGGAGTGAGAGAGAGAGAGACAGAGAGAGAGAGAGAGAGAGAGACAGACTGAGTGTGTGTGGGCGGTGGTTGAACGCATTTGGCGTTGTTCTTGTCGTTGTCGCTTTTTGGCTAATGAAAAAGAAATAAAAGTGTCGAGTGCATTATTGTCCGTTGCTCGACACACACACACACTCTCTCTCTCCCTCTCTCTCCCTCTCTCTCTCTCTCTCTTTCATTCACACACATGCAATACGCCCTGGTAATTGTTGAAGCATTTTTACTACTAGAAGCAACCGCCTGTCGTCCAGGCAGCGCGTGTTAAATGCCCTTTGGCCCTTGATGTTGTCTTTGCCTTCGATTCAATGCGTATTGCCGGCCAGAGTCCAGAGCATCATGTCCTGCTGCTGTCCTGCTCCGTCGTCGTTGGCCAACCCCGTCCCAGGCGGCTATTATTTTGCACTTACTATAACATGCACATAAATATTTTTGCCTGGTCCAGCTTCTGTGGCTATTTTATTGATACTAATACACACACACTCGCACACACTCACACACATGCTTGCCAAGTTTGGCCATAAAAGGAACTGAGCCTCCTTCGCATTGTTGTTTTTATTGTCGCCTTCGCTGGCAAATCTCTGTCAAAAAGCAATAATCATCAATTCTGATTTTTGGCAAGACATCGTCGTCGACGTTCTTGTTGATGTGCTCCTCCTCCTGCTCGTCCTGTTCCTGCTCCAGCTCCTTCCACACTCCAAGTCCCTTACAAAGCCAACAAACAATTTGATTTCAAATTGATTATTATTTATGCCAGTTTATGTCAACCATTTGCCATTTGATTTCCAGCCCAGCTAATTGAGTCCAGCACTTTTGCAGAGCTAAATCCGATATGATGAGCAAAGTCAGTTGATTGGCTAACATGGAAGTGTTGCTCCTTTTTTTAGAGGGGGTATGTGCCTAGGGTAACTGTGAGTGTGTCTTAATGGGCATAAACTCATAAGTCTCTTTGTCTATCTTTTTTTTTTCTTCTTAGAAAAGTTTCTCGTATCAGTTGAATAGTTGAAATCTATCGAAACATTGTATAGACAATATATATCTTGGATTTTTCCTCCAAAGATAAAACTATATATCTTCCTATTGCTATTTTTTATACCCTAAAGCCATTGAAAATGTGAATTCAGGGTTATAATGGTTTTCTTATTTCATAGGGAAGTTTAATATTCATTTTACATGAAGAGTTGAAAACTTTTTCAAATTGGGAAACGAAAGCTACAAAAAGTTAAGCAAACTAATTTGTTGCTTAATAGATGAAATAATTACATATATACTAAAAACTCATACTAAAGTAAATTAGGCTAAATATATTAATGTAATATTAGACTAAAGTAAATTATTAATTTAAATTGTTAATTAATTAAACAAAACAGAAATATATTTGTTCATTCATATAGCTAGTTCAATCAAACATCTCTTATCAAATTTCAATTTAAAATCTAAATTTAATTCAGCTAAATTTCTTTTAACTGAATCAAAGGTGCAAATGGCATTGCCAAGTATTTCATTTTATTTTAATGCATTTGCTTTGATCCATTACCGAAAATTTCGCGCCGCAGCAAACAGGTTTGAGTTCGCATTCGCATTCGCATTCGCATTTGTATTCGTATTCGTATTCGAATTCAGATTCTGGCTTGGAGGTTGACCACCTACGCGCAGTCGGCAAAGTCGTTGAGCTAAATTACTTAATTTTAATTTCTCGTAGGCGCTGCTTAATCAGCAACTATTAATGCAGCACTTTGCTTATTTACGAGCTCCAAATGACTTCCATTGAGCCAGAGGCGCGTGGGCAGCACAGCACAAAGTCAGATGAGTCAGAAGTCGAGCGAAGGGAACAGAACAGTTGAGAATACGAATCAGGCTGTCTAAAAGCAGGGGCAAAGTGTTTGGAGTCGATAGTGAAAATAACAATATTGAAAGTTGTTCGATTATTTATCGATAGGGGAGGTTAACTACAGAAGCGAGTAGCATCGCAATGAGATAAGTATTCCTATAAATCATAAAATGAAGATATTTTCATATGGGCACTCAACACTCATTGCTTATTGATTACATTACAAATTATAGCAGATCGATAATGAATTTAACGATTTGAAGTCATGTTCGATTATATATCGATAAAATAGGCTTGCTGTAGTCATTCATATATACGATATATTTACGATATCTTTATACGAAGAACGTTTGACATTTTTGAGCTGAACCTCAATAACATAGCAATCGATAGCTGATAGATAATTATAGTAAGCATTGATAATCGATAGCAGTCTCAAGTATCTATCTATCTACCTATCTACCTATCTATCTATTTATCTTTCTATCTATCTATCTATCTATCTGTCTATCTATCTATCTATCTATCTATCTATCTACCTATCTATCAATCCATCTATCTATGCATCTATCTATCTATCTATCTATCTGTCTATCAATCTATCAATCTATCTATATAATGATTGCCTTATTGATTCCTTGCCCGCCATGGCCAACAAATACTCAGCACATCCTTAGTTATTCATAAATGTGTTAAAGGCTCTGCCTGTCAGTGCTTCGAAACGTCCGTCGAGGGTTGTGCTCAGTTTCTTGTTTTGCCCACAGTTTGTCACACTTAATTAAAGAAAATTTTAAGCACTTTAGATGTCAATTTGTGCCCACTTTTCGGCGCGGCCGATGCGATGACAGTTGCCAGTTAGCTGCCAGTTGCCGTCAAGAGGCGGCCAAAAAGTGAAGAGAGCCCGACCAAGCAAAGGAAAAAAAAAAGAGAGAAAACCTTAAAAAAAAAGGGGGGAGAAAAAAAAAGAAACGGTTTAATTAAGTTGAAACCCTTTCGTGCGTGTCAGGGCCAGTTGCCGTGGCTCCCCTCTCTTGATGCGTCACCCCACCATGGCAAGTGGCTCAAGTGGCCAACTGAGAGCCGACGGGCGAGTCACTTGGCTCAGTTTACCTCCCCAATGCCCCTCCTCCTCTCTCTCTCTCACTCCTCTCTCTTTCTCATCAGAGTTTGCATCTTCGAATCATTTGCAGCTGCGGGCGCTGCTCGACACTCGTGTATTAATTTCCAAGGTGTTTGCTCTGCCAAGCTGTTTCACTTCTTCAGTATTAGAAAGCAAAAAAAAAAAAAAAAAATAAAATAAAATGGAGAAAAATCAGCGTAATTAAAAATCAAATGATTTTTTTTCATCAAACCAACCCAAAAAGGCGCCGTCACCCGCCTCCTCCAGCCTCCAGCTGCCAGCTAAAAACCCTCAGCAAGGACGGCAAATATCTTCATTAATTTCGGTCAGCCTTTTGCTGCAGTTGCCTCTGGCTGGGGGCGGCGCGATGGGCTTCATTTACAATTGAATGAATGCAGCACAATTTTTAGCTCATTAATTGGTGTGGGTAACCCTTTTTCTATTTTTTTTCCCCAAAAAAAAAAAAAGAAAGTCCTGAAAACAGAGCCAAGTGATTTATTTGTTTAATCCTTTTCATTTTTGAGACGATTTGTTCAGTCTTTTTCTAGCCGCCACTTCAAATGTCGCTGATTGCCAAAGAGAATAAGAAAAACGAAATTGTTTGGCACTTGAGCATCCTTTTGCCTTAGCCTTGCCATTGCCTTTGCCTTTGCCTTTGCCTTTGCCTTTAGCACATTTAATTGATACGTTGTGAATGGGCTGTGCGGCAGATCGTTTGCTGGCCGAACTGATGATCTGATCTCTGTCTGGCAACTTGTTTAGCTGATTTTAATCCGCATTCGATACGGTAACAACTTTTTCTCTCTTTTTTTTTTTTTTTTTTTCTTGCACCTCATCACCCGCAGCACCAATCAAGGCCCGCATTTGAACACTCGCATAACTTCCGATTTAATCCCAGCGCATGAAACCCTTCCCTTCCCTTCCCATACGCATCCGCACCTTCTAGCTGCCGTGTCTGCAACTAAGTTATGCGCTTCTGTGCGTTGTCGTATTTTGTAAGCTTTTACGCGCCGGCTACCACATCAGCTTCACATCAGAATTGTCCCCCCCTCTCCCCTGCCCCTCCTGGCTCCTGTTCAGCGTCGTTGAAGCGATAAAAGATCAATTTAGTTGCGCTACAGTCGCTGATTTAAATCCGATCATTGCACGACGATTTGATGCAAACTGAAACATGCACATGGAATTTGCAATTATCGAACATCAAAGGCAGCTCCACTGGACGAACAGCGAGCCCTCCTCCTCCCCTCTTACAGCCCCCCTTTTCACCCTGACCTCTACGCCTGTTCGCTTTGGCTCGATCAGCTTCATTTGAGAGATCGAAAGGCTCGCTGCTCAGCTGCTGTTTGTTTGTGGCTTTGAACGTGCTTGTGATGCGTTCTGTGAAAAAGACAAGTGATCGACTAAGAGATACTCTGTAATTGAGTGAATTGGATTAGAAGAGATCTCTGATACCTCGGATCTCAGATTTAGAGTGAACTTTTAGTTTATATATGTATAATTGGTAAATGCTATAGAAAAAATTATCAACTAGGAGATACTCTGTATGTGACTGACAATGAAAGTGGAACGGAAGTGATCTCTGATGTTTCGGATCTTAGACAGAGCATGAATTTGTAGTGCCTCTTTGTATGATTGGTATATGCAGATAGCTATAGAAAAAGTGATCGATTTAGAGATGCCTTGCCTGTTCACTGATGCCTTGGATCTTAGACTGAGCATGAATTTCGAGTTTCTATTGGTATCATTGGTATACGCAGACTGTTATAGACAAAGTGATTGAGCAGGAGATACCCTGTAGCTGGCTATAAAACAAAATGGAATAGAAGCGGCCCTCGGATCTTCTACTTACTTTACTCACAAATTCTGTGACGTAACAATAATTTATTGACATTGAAGAAAGCCAATATGCTTATCAAATGAGATAATATAATAAGATATAATGAAATATAATTAAATTTAAACTGAATCGAAGCAATAATTTAGCTTTTTCAATATAGAATTTAGCTATATTCTCTGCTTCACACAGTCATCTGCAAGTTGTGCATACCCCATGGGCAACTGCTGAGCAGTTCAACAGGCAATGATCTGAGCAACAGCAAAAATCAGCTAATTACGCGTAATACATTTCCCAACAGCTTAGATATCTATATATCTGGCTGTTTGAGAAATATCTATAATATAACAGCTCGATCAGCCAGATATATAGATATATATATTCATATATACTTAGCTGGCCAAGCAGCGCAGCAAATCAGGTAATCAGTGCAGCGCACAAGTTCGTTAAACGATTTTAAATCAGAGTCGAGACATCGCAGTGATAAAACAGGCTTTGGCTGTTCACAGACAGAGGCAGACAGAGACAGCCAGAGCAAGAGAGTGAGTGAGAGCGAGTGGGAGAGTGAGAGAGTTGTCTGCGAGGCTTGGGGGCTTAAGCACAGTGCTCAAAAATCAAATAGCAAAGAACTACAAATTACATGCCAAAATGCACTTCAATACAAAGCACTTGGGTAAACAGAAAGGCAGAGCAACAGACAAAAGGCATGGCACACACACACACACACACACGCACACACATATGGCACACCTGTGGCCCAGCAGTAGCAACATTCATTCAGCCCTTTCGCCACCTTCCAACTTCCAACTTCCACATTGACGATGTAAACCTTAAGGTATTTGCGATAATTGCACTTTGCTGTTGTTGTCTATATATATATATGTATATATATATGTATATGTATATGTATGCGTGTGTGTTTATGGGTAGGTATAGCTCATGCCCAGCGCCAACCTGTTCGCAAAACTGTGGGCGTGGCAGTCAAGTCTGCCTGGCCTGGGCTGCCCGCGTACCCAGTCGCAATTGCAGCTCGAGCTTTGAGTGGCTCTGGCAACCACGTCGCATTGTCGTCGTCGTTTGTGCGTTCTGTAAGATAAACAAAAGACAATATATATATATGTGTATATATCTATATATGTAGTATACATGCATGTGTGTGTGTAGAGTCTAGCACACGTCTTCTTCAGGCGCTCGCCCTTCAGCTCCACCTTGCCCATTGCTGCGAGAAATGCCAAATTTCAGCGGCAAAAACTAAATCCAAGCCACGCGCTGCACTTGCTCTTAGACCCAGTACAGTGGAAATTGACTAAATGAGACTTTGAGTTGTTTTTGACTGTTGGGAAATGTTTTCATTTAGCTAAAGCTGTTCATTTAATGTAACAAGAAGGGAACTTTTATATATATCGATATTTTGTTAGACCAAAACTATCGATGTGTTTGGTTTAGTGTTGATAAATGTTGCCAAGTACTGGAATTTAGTTGCAAAAAAGAAAGAAAAGAAACAGCTGCTGCACTCTTAATGACGGCACAGTACTATTTGGATAAGTAAAAATATGAGAAAGGATAATTTAATTTCTATTTAGTTGGGTTATTCAAGAAGATTTACATTTACATATATGCGAGCTATGATTAATATATAACACTCTGCATTCTTTTACTCACTCTTCACTTAGTGAGTGAAAGAATGAAAAGTGTTATGTATTAATCGTAGCTCGCATATAACACTTAATAATTTTATCAGTTACGATATGCTCGCGAGATCAACCGAGAAAATTCAATCACTCACTCACTTTCGATCTCGCTCTGAGCAAGAACCTTTGGTTCTTTTCATTTTGGTCTTCGGTTGAGCGCCTTGAGTTGAACTATTCGTGAGACGCTCGTTTAACGAGCATCGCTGAGATAACGTTACGATTGACGTTCGTACAATGAGAGTCAGTAAGTGAGCAGAGACATTTAAAAGTCGATGCAAACGTTCTACTCAATGCACCCAGTCAATTGACGTATGCAATTGATGTGCTTAGCGAACAGAACTCTCCCACACATACCAATATATACCCAAAAGACTTCGCTTCAATCAGCTCAACCAAATGTTCGTGGAGCAATCAGAGCGAAGCAAAATTGAATTCAACGATTGCGAGCCGATTGCCTATGAACTCGTTGATGCAATCGATTGCTCTCTGAGATTTTCTATATTCTATGTTCTATATTCATCAATCTATTTGACTGCCCATCAGTCTGTTTACCTATCTATTTATCTATTTATATAGATATACCGATATAGATATAATATTTATATATGAATTTGTCTACCGATCTGTCTCTCTCTCTCACGCTCTCTTTTTCTGATTGCTTCATTCTTAAGTCATTCAGGTTAACATTACCACACTTCCCACTTCAGCGAGTGTTCACTGTACTTAGCTACTTAGCCAATTCAAATCATGCTAATTGCATTTTATTTGTTTTGTAGCTTAGATTTTAAGTTTTTAATTACGAGCTCTTTGCGCCCACAACAGAGCGCAAGTTGTGCCAACATATTGAAAGAAACTGTAAATTAAATAAATTATGAATATCTGGCTGCAGGCATTATGTTCACAGTTAGATAATGGAGCTCGTAGTCCAAAGGGATTTCCAATTTTGGAGAGCAACACGTTTCGGGACCTCATGTTCAATGGCCGCTCAATAGACTCTGCTTTTGTGGTTTGGTTTGGTTTTGTTGGCGCCATCTGGCGTAAGACCTAATGGTCATATAGTGGCTGTTCTTGTGCGTGTGTGTGTGTGCGTGTGTGTGTGTGTGTGTGTGTGCGTCTATGGATATCGCGTCATGTGGCACGAACAGACGCGTGCCTCACTCGACGAAATCTGAGTTGGGAGAGTGCGTTGCTTTCTGCCTTTGGCTTTCATTAAACGCAAATTTATGCTTTTGCTTGAATGTCAAATATTGCAAATGTCAAATGCTGTGCCTCAGCAGCAGCGGCTGGGCAGAGTTGGCCGAGATGAGTCCCGTTAGACAATGGCCAGTGTTGGTAACGTTTTCGGCAGTGTTGACATTGTCAATGCGAGTGCCGCATGTCTGCGCCAGCCTGTGGCTTGCTTCTGGCTTTTTGGCCAGATGCGGTTCTAGATGCCACACCAACACCCACACCATCACACACACACACACACACGCCCCTCGTCTGCGCCTTCTGCGTGTCGGTTTTTATGCGTTGTTCGTTTTGTAATTAAACGACGCACTTGGCTGGATTTCCTTGTTGTCCAGGGTAAACAGTGGAGCGACTGGGCCCAACTGCGGCAGCGGTCATTTCTGCATTGCCACAAATGTCAGCATATTAGTGCCATTAGCAGACACAGACGCAGACAGAGATACACACACAGACAGAGGCACATTCACAGACGAGTCTCTTATTGGAAATAATTATATGAACTCCTGCTTAAGATGAAAGTTGAATTATCGTGTAACTCAATCATTGCATGTGTTTTTGAGGGTTGAATTTATATATCCAATAAATTATATAAATATGTGAAAATTGTAAAAAAAAAAATTATGAAAGGAATATGTATATAAAAATATTTGTTATATAAATATGTTAAAATTATACAAAATATTTTAAGAATATATATAAAAATACTTTATAAATATGTTGAAATTATTTTTAAAAAAATATATAATATATAAAAATATTTAAACAATGTATTTACAATTTTAAAATATTTAAATAATTTATTTATATATATTTTTCATATAATAAAACATGCATTTTATATATGTACATGTGTAGTACTTGGAAATATAAATATATCTAAAATTCAACAATGTTTTTGTATATTTTTCATATAATAAAATATAACATTTTATACACATGTATATTTTAGATATATAAATATACCAAAAATACAACAATGTATTTTTATTTAAGAAATAGTTAAATAATTTATACAAATATTTTTGAGATATCAGAAAATTATATACAAATATATACAAATAATATATTTTTAGATTAGAAATATTTAAACAAATTATATCTTTTTTTTTTTTTTTTTTTAGATATTTCAAAAAAAAAAAAATATATGTATATAAATATATATAAACGTTTGCCTAATATTTAAATACTTCATACGTTGGTTTTCAAAATATATATATTTTTTTATATTATTACTTAAATAAATGTAAAAATGTATTATAAAAATGATTCAAGTATATTCTGTGGCTCTTAAAACGCCTAGAAACTCATGAGCAACTCTAGAGAACTCTAAAGGAAGTTCATAAAGAAAAGTTAAGCGTTTTTCTAGTTTATCTAATTAGTTTTTCTACAATATCTTTTCACTGCACTGCCGCAGGGTATGCGTTAGTCGACCCAATTGCTCTGCAGGCATTAAACATTTTAATTGTGAAATAAAACAGGGGCAAACGTTAAGTGAGCAGTTGGGCGAACTGCTAGCGAATGCCGTCTCTGCTCAACTCAATTGATATCGGGCTGGCTATGAATATATTTGGTTTACTGGTAGCTCCAACTGCTGCCGCTCTGCAGGCCCCGCACTAACCCCTCCTACTCCCAGGCCCCATGGCTTGGCCCTTCGGCGCTGGTCAGTCACACATTTTGTATTGACCCAACATGTATTCTGTGGTCAAAGTTGGCGTTTGACATTTATGCCGGATGTCAAGCGGACAGGCGAACGGACGACGTCTGGCAGCGTCTAAAGAATTTGCCTTTGTCCTGGACGTGGATGGGTTACCAATGCGTGGAGGGAGGGGGGATGGGGGAAGGCAGGACTGCCTAGGTTGCCATTGTCATCAGCAGAAGCGTCCATTTGTGCTTGTTATTGTCACGTTGTTTTTGTTTTGCACTTGTTTTTCTCCTCTTTTTTTTTATTTCCATTTTCAAACTTTGCTGCCAAAACTATCGATACTCGGGTTGCAGTTGCCATTGTTGTTGTTGTTGTTGTTGGGGTCTTCCGGTTTAGTTGGGAGTTCGACCTTTTTTGGCCATTTTCAGTTTGACTGAAACTATTCATTCGAGTCAAGCAAATGCACCCCAGAGGGCATTTTCGTTTTGTTATTTGTGTATTTGACATTTTGCTTAAGTGTTGCTGACTTTTGGTCAGTTTCTGTTTCTTTCTTTTTCCCAGCCCACGCCCCGCTACGCCCCACCATTTGGCTGACCCAAGGCAATTGTTGTTGGGCTGTGTTTGTTCTGCGTTTGTTTGTTCAACGCTTCGTCTACCCCACCATGCTGTTTTATAGTGGGCTCGAGGATGGGGCGAGGCGGTCTAAGGCTCTTAATTAAAGTTTGCTCAAGTCTTTTTGTTGGGCCTCAGCCTCTGTTTGCGTATAATGAACCATTTGTTTGCTGATTTAGCTCATGGATTTTCGTCTCGTTTCTATAAATGTTTCTAGCATTTCGATTGCTCAATATAAGTGGTAATTTAACTTTGAACTTTTTAGTTCAACTGCAATCGAGCAGCGAGCCCGAAGGTTTAGAAGTAACTTGAGCAAGCTGAATAACTGAGCGATTCGATTGCAAGCTGAGCTCACTGATGACAGCTGATGACATATGTAGCTTGAAAAGAAATATAATATATATATATAAGATATATAACGTATAGCTTGTGAAATGCTGCGAGCCTGTAGAGTGCTTAGAATCGGAGCTTATGGACTGTGGAGAGATTCGGTTTGCATAGCTAGAGCAAAAAGTTTGCATAGCTAGAGCAAAGAGAGAATTGCATAAACAGCTCGAAGACTTTGCCTAAGAAGTCTTCTATTAGCCATGAAGAAACCAAGAATATGATATTATAATATATGATATTAGTAAATAGTTATTTAACCATAAGCTGAAGCCAGCAAATCTAATGTGCAATAAACTTTTTCACAGAAAACAAGAATCTATGAGGCGTTAGTTCAACATGAAAACCATTTGAATATTAATAAATAATATATGGACATTTCTACAAAATAGTCTACTTTTTGTAGTATTCAACCCTCATTTTCTAAAAAACGCTTCAAAGGACTTTCTTATTTTGACCAAATAGTTAATCTTTTAGGTCTTGATTAGCACAAATTGGTGAGTGAGTTTTCAAGATAATTACAAGAAACGAGTTGACTTTTCTGAAGAAATGCCCATATGCTATCTATCCTATACTTAGTTTCAAGCATAAGCATATATCAATATGTGATTTAATATACAAAGCTATACTTGCATCCATAAGATTGAAAATAAACCAGCAAAATGTGAGACTTTCATTGAATTTCGATGAGTGTATGCCCAACGTCCAACTGTGCGCCTATAAAAGAACAACAGTCACAAAAAAAGAGTATTATGCAGTCAGAAACAGCCGACGCTAATTTAATATATCAGAAACCTGATAGCTTATACGCTCACTAGACACCGAACTCTTAGGATGACAGATGTCCTTTCTATACTCTTATTGTATTGTAATAGCGACTAGCTACACAAAGTGCTTAATGGAGTCGCCTCTATGACTTAATAAATAAATATAAATGAATATATATATTGCCTAATGTCTCTTTGTGTGTCTCAACAGTTTCCATTGCACATTCTTCTTAAACTCTCTCAATAGAACAGAGCATTATGCAGTTAGTAACCTCGCTTTCGCTCAACAATATTTCAAAGTATATCAATACAATACCTTTCAGAGCTCTCATTGCTCTTTCAACTGAAAACAGAGTATTCTGCAGTCAGTAAGATCCATTGCCAGCTATTCCCAATAGCTCTAAACAATAGAGAGGCGCACGTAGTGAATCACTTAACTCGATTCCGTATTGTTTGGCAGCGAGAGAGCAACAGCAATTGGCTGATGGGCGATGTCCATGGACGACAATGCTGATGGTACAATGGGGACTGGCTATGAGCGAGCACGAACTCTAAATAATTTGCAGTTATTTGGGGCAAACACGCAAATGCGTTCAAATCAATTGTCCAATTGAGCCGGACCGATTTCGTTCAAAAAAAAAAAAAAGGAAAACGACAAAAAAAATGAAAAAAATGAGTTCAAATTGAAAGGAAGGAGCACAGCGTGCAGGGCATCACAAATGAGAGTCGGGAATTGTGAAAGTGTGTGTGCGCGTGTGTGTGTGTGCGTGTGTGTGTGTGCGTGTGTGTGTGTGGCTGTGCGTGCCGCTGTGTGGTTGAAGCGTTTTAGTTTCACTTTCACTTTTTGCTGCAACTTTCGCTCGCACTTTGAACCCCTCAACTTATGGCTGTTGCTGCCACCGCCACCGCCCCCCGCATCCAGCCACGCCCACAGGCCGCAATTAGGGTGGCACATTGTTTGGCTGTGGTGTTTGGTCAACTTGTGGCACGTGTCCTAATTTTGATTTCTTTTCCTCTTTTTGTCGAGCTTCTTTTTCTTGGCTGCTCTTTTGCTGGCCATAAATAATTTGTTGCATACTTCGGGGCGGCCAAAGAAGTTTTTTTCTTCTGTTCTCTGTTTTTTTTTTTTTTTTTTTTTTTTTTGGGAGCGTGGTCGATGTCATTTGTAAATGGCATGTTATCAATTTTCAAGATGATTGAATCAAGTGATTTGTGTGCGTGTCAAACTGCACAGACCCCACTTAGGCGCCCCGTCCCCCCTCGACTTGCTTATGTGAGATATTTGCTGTCGCCGTGTCCGTCCACGTGTCCAGCTGTGGGCACTTTGAAGTTCAGCCTGTTTGTTAGCTTTTGGGCTTCCACTGCTGGCTAGCAATATGAAAGGACTCGCAAGGATTTGTGCTTCACGTTGTTTGCTCGACCGTCTTGGCTGCTGCTTATTAAGAGATTATCAATTTCTTTGATGCGCTAATACACTATACAAACATGCTCTCTCCCTCTGTCTCTCCCTCTCTCTCTCTCTCTCTCTCTCTCTCTCTCTCTCTCTCTCCTCTCTCTCTCTCTCTCTCTCTCTGTCTCTCTGTCCATGTCTCTGTCTCTGTTTGCTCAAGATGATATCGAAATTGCGTTTGGACAATTCGTAAGCACATGTAAACGACTCAGGTTATTTGATATATTTGATAAGCAGCTGAGGTGAGCTTGCAATGAAAGGGAATGGCTGAGCTACGGGGATCGTATGAATCATATGTGTGCACGACTGCGTTATACACTGTTCACAGCAAATTTGCATAATTTTATTTATATAACAAAAGAAATAGGAAACTTGTTTTCTCATTTATTCTGATTAATTAATACGTTGCTTTATTAACATATCTTATTTTTTTTTGGTTTACACTATAATAATAATAAGTTTATTTGAATGAAAACAATTTTGCCAGTATTCCATTTTTTAAATAAATGTTAAAAAAAAAATAATTAAAATTATTATTATTAAAAATTTACAGTTCGTTCACATACAAATTTGATTAATGCTCACACTCATCACTAAACCGATAAATTGCTTTGATTAATCGATAAGTTACTTTAGACTTATTGCGCAAGCAGCACCTGAAGAAACAAAGCTCTTGGAATTTGTGCACTCGCTGCACGTCTCGCCCAGTCCCAGGCCAGCGCAACTGCCGAGAGACTGTGGCTGGAGCAAGCGGGAAATGAGGAATCGTGGAAATGTAACTGCCACGCTGCTACGCGAAATGAGAAAACTTTTCGACCACAACATCGACGCAACGGCGGCAACCAAGGATGAGGAGGGCTGGCAGGAGGCGGGAGCTAGTCAAAGGAGGCGCTGCTTAAAACTACAATGCAAACACAACAAATATAAACTAGCGCGCCTGTTGGTCCTTGGTCCTTGGTCCTGTAGCGACGTGTGACTCGCTCGCCACTGTGTTTGCTGTGTGCAACACGCCCCCGCCCCTGCCCCCGCCTCCGCCCCACACGCTTCCCAGCTTCTTCCCCTCTAGCTTGTCTGGCCACAAAAGATTGCTTCTAGAAATTTATAGTTTCAATAATGTGAAGCAGAGCGCGCTACATGCGCCAGCTATTTGTCTGCCATGTGTGAGAGTTGGCTCTGCACACACACGGATATAAATATATATATATGCATACCGTGTATATATATATATAATATATATCTGTGTATAACTGGCGTGTGGGCTCGTGTTCTTGTGTATTTTCAATTTACGCGTCCATAACTTCAAGTTTTGCAAGTTTGGCTGCCTGTAGAAGCCAGCGCACCTCCATCTCATCCACTCCCTATATCCATCTACCTCTCCACCTCGCCCACTCTCTCTTATATTGAACACTTGAGCAACAGACTCCGGCGTAGTCCTCACAGATATGCCGGAGTCGCCAAGTCTCTGGGCTCGAGTGTGTAGCTAAAAACTGAAGCAGTTGCCGTTTCCGCAATTACAAAACTTCTACAAAAATAACAAAACATTCGCGTTGAGAGCGCGCCACATGTGCAGCAATTCTCCATTGCTATCCAACAACAGTCATTCCCACATCCCCCCCGATTCCTCCATCCACCATCTCCAATCACGCCCACATTCACAGTCGTACGTCCCACTTCCGCAACTCGCCTCGCTACCCTGCTACCCTCCCCCGCGCCTTTTCCACTGCATTTGCGTGCGCCTCGCATGGCAAACCGTTCTCCTTTGCATTTTTCTATCGCAGATTTTAATTTCTTAATGTAGAAAGGGCAAAGCCGTAAGGAGGCGGGGCGACAACAACAGTTGTTGTTGCTGCTGGCACCTAGGCGCCAGGCAAAGCGATTCCTAAAGGATGCCTTGGAACCAGTTCTGAGTTAAAAAAAAAAAAAAAAAAAAAAAAAACAAATGTAGAGGAAATAGAAGAAAAGCGTAGATGCACTTTAGAGATATTTGGCAGCAACTGAAACGCGGCAAAGTTTGTGCTGAAAACTATAATCTATTCAAGTTTCTAGGCTATGGATGGAATGGAATGGGAGGATGGAAGAACAAGCACGGATAGGCAAACAGATGGACGGATATATGGGCGAACGGTTTGATGGAATGGATGGAAGAATGGACAAACGGGAAGAACGACAGACGGAGGGACGGATGGATGAATGGATGGATGGATGAATGGATGGATGGATGAATGGATGGATGAATGAATAAATGGATTGCTGGATGCAATGATTGGAATGGATGCATGGAAGGATGGATGGACAAACGCGGATAGGCAGACAGATGGAACGACGAATGGATGGATGTATGGATACATGGATTGATGAATAGATTGCCGGACGAATGAATAGATGGACGGTTGGATGGATGGATCGTTAGATGGATGGTTGGATGAATATTTGGATGAATGGTTGGATGGAGAGATGAAAGGACGGTCGGAGAGATGAATGTATTAACGAATTGATAGGCGTATGAATGGATGGATGGAAGGATGAATGAATGAATGAACAAATTGATGGACGAATAAATGAATGAACGATTGATAGACAAATGGATGGATGGACGGATGAATGATTGAATGGATGGACATACGCAAGGACGGCGGGAGGAATGGTTGGTTGGATTGGTGGATGGATGGATGGATGGATGGGTGGATGGTTAAGCGAATAGACTATAGACGTAAGCATTGAAGGCCGAATGAAAGGGCGGTGAATGAACGATCAAGAGGATGGGAAGGGGCCGAGGAATGATCAATGGGCACATAGACGAAAGACGGATGGACAATTGGACGGATGAATAGACGAATTAGCCATATGAACTGAAGAGTCGATTAGTGCACAAACATTGCCAGATCTCTAATTCAGGAGCTCGAATTCGCGCCTCCTGCTGCCTTGGCAAACGCTTCAACTGCAATCAATATACCTTGTGACGCCATTGGCAATGGGTATGAAGATGTCAAAATAAGAAAACAACAATCATTTACTAAATGATGCATAGCACATTAATTTGCAAGGAAATGGAAAAGTGGGCACTGGAATTTTCCGCATTTCGTTTCACTTTTTATGTACATAAAAATTTACTGTTTCTTTCTGTCTTTTTTTGCTGCTGCTGTGATTTGCATATCAATTGGCGAGTGAAGAGCCGCCAGAGAGAGAGAGAGAGAGAGAGAGAGAGAGAGAGAGAGAGAGAGAGAGAAGATAGATTAAAAATTCGACACTAATAGAGAAAATTAAGTTAAGCGCTGGCAACGAGCGCAACTTATCAAGCTTCCCTCACCCTCTCTCACCCGCCCACTCTCTCAGTGGCCATCTCCTGCTCCCATTTCCGTTTCCGCTTTTCGTCCTGATTCGGCGATTTGCATGCTTCATTAGTGCGCCTCGAAAGTGGGCAGCTCGGAATTAAAAATAATGTTAATTGCGACGCGACGCGACGCGCCGCACGACTTCTGCCACGGCGTTCATCCATAATCAATTTCAGCCGCTGGCCGCCTCAACAAGAAGAGGATGGAAAAAAACGCAGAAAAGTAAAAAAAAAAAAAAAAAATATGTAAAAAAAATTAAATAAAAATATGACATAAAAATTTTTCATTTCCTTGAGCAAGCGAAGACTCGACGCTCGATTCCCAGCGGACCGCCTCGAACCTCGAACTTTGGCAATGAAGTAGAAAATGAACTGACGCCTCGACATGCCACGCCCACCCCTCCCAGCGACCTGCACGCCTCGCGCAGTCAGTGAATGTATTCATCAATGCAACACATTTGCATATTTTGAGCGTAAAAATTAATCACTAATTTTAATACGCAACGCGGCGGCGCCACCAGCAAAGGGGGCGGTTGGCTGAGGGATGGCAGCCGTGGGAGGGAGGCGTGGATGGTTTGTTGGTGTGAGCGAGTCGTAAGGGTGTCCTTGGCTGGAAACTCGAGGGCCCCTTAAACTTGTTAAGTGGGCAACACTAATGTACCAATTTCCAAATTCATGTTCCACCGGCAGAGTGAGAGAGAGAGAGAGAGAGAGAGAGTGAGGAAATAAGGAAAAAATTGAGGAAAAGCAAAAGAAAATGTGAGAGCAGGCAGCCAACAAAATGTAAGGTAAACAAATTGCGCGATGAGGCGTTGTCATCTATATAAAGGAGGCTGAGACGGAGGCTGCGGCCGGCCAAAGATATTTCCTGCTTTGGCTCGTCCAGCCGGCGGGCGCGCGTGGAGTGGGAAGACGCTGAAAAAAAAAAAAACTGAACGAAAAGAGAGGGAAATAATATAAAATAAATAAATGGAAAATGAGAAAGAACGTAGCAAAAAAAAAAAAAAAAAGAAGAAAAAAGAAACGCAGCTACATAAAACTGGGCACTACAGCAAGCGTATTGGAGTGAGTGAGGGAGAGACGAAGCTAAGAAAATGAAAGAAAATTGTCTATCGAAATGCTGTTGGCGGCGCATTTCACCTGCAGCGCTTTGATAGCCGAGCACCTCCATTAAAACTAATGGGAAATTCGCCATAATTTGATTTTGACAGCTGCCCAGAGGGGCGACTCTTAGGCAGGAGGCGATTGTGGGGCAAATGGGCGTAGCCTAGCGCAAGTGTGCAGCAAATGTTAAGAAATTAAATGGGAAATGGGAATTCGAAAAAAAAGATAAACTAAAATGTATCCATCAATTAAACAATGGGAACAAAGGCAAGTGTATATCCAGTACATTTCAAATTATTGTAAGTTTATATATGTATCTAATATATACGAAAATTATCATATCGAATTAGATAGTTTACTAATTATATATGCATTGGGAAAGTTTCATTTGTTGATTTCAAACTAGGTTTATCTGGTTTATTTCTGCCATAGCTCATCGCTTCTCGGTATATGCAAATAAGTATCTTCTACGCTCACTCTGAGAAAAGACTCGGAGAACAATCGACTGCATCGGCTCATCAACGAGTTCATTGTTCGCTAAGCATATCAATTGAGTGTGTGCATGTGTGTCTGCGATTGAGTAGATCGTTTGCATCGACTTTTAACTGTCTCTGCTCACTTACTAACTCTCATTGTACGAACGTCAATCGTAACGTTATCTCAGCGATGCTCGTTAAACGAGCGTCACACGAATAGTTCAACTCAAGGCGCTCAGCCGAAGACCAAAATGCAAAGCAACGAAGTCTCATGCTTAGAGCGAGATCGAGAGAGACAGAGAGAGAGAGAGAGAGAGCGAGCGCGTGAGTATATCACTTGCTGTGAGTATGATTTCTTTTCGGTTGATCTTGATAGTTGATCTTGATAGTTATTTACGAGCTTAGCTTTCTGCTTTTCATTTCCTTTTACATGTTTTACACATATCCATGTCGCACAGTATTTAAGGCATTCAAGTGTCTATCATAGTCCAGTTTTAGCAGTTAACAATGCTCTTGCTATACAAATCTTATAGACTCTATACCTAATGCTCAATATATCACATACAGGCTGCAAGGCCAAATCGGACAAGGGTTTTCATTTATTTCAATGTGTTTTTTCTAGAGCAGTGAGTTACTTATCTTAAGTTTTACATTTTTTTTTAAATCTATATTGCCTAAACTTTCTAAAAAAAAAATAATTGTAATTTCAAACGGTAACATTTTTATTATTATTATTTTTATTTATTTTTATTTTTGTTTGTTTATGAATAACAAGTCAGATTTGATTGCTCAACGGCAAATCTATATATATCTAATACTCAAACATATAAATTTATATAAATCACACGAAGTACGTGATTACAGAATCTATACTTATCATAAATATATCACTCTCTTTCTTTCACTCTCCCTCTCCTTTTCACTCGACGCTGCTGACAAATCCAATTCAACAGCAGCGGAAAATGCATTAATAAATATTTCTTCTATCTAAGTAGATGGCATATTATTCAATGCTAAGTGAACTTCAACAGAAGATAATGCAAGGCACATCAGCACAGAGAGAGAGAGAGAGAGAGAGAGAGAGAGAGAGAGAGAGGGGCTAGAGCGAGAGCGACAGTCTCTAGCTGCGGCACGTAGACATGCATGATATTTATTATGTTATCGAAATAAATCACAAATAAACATAAATAAACAAAGCAAAACCAAAGAAAATGCCTAAGTAGATTTGTCAAAATGTAGTCGACAGAGACACTCACACACACACACCAACACACACACACACATATGGGCAAACGTGCGTCAAAGTATGCAAAATTGTTACACACATGAAAATAGCTTGAGCCAAAGTTGACAATGCTCGACTGAGAGCCAGAGTCAGCGAGTTCTTTGCCTGACAAGAATTTATGAGCCTGTGCGCTTGCAAAATGTCAATGCCTGCCACACACACACACACACACCCATACACACGCACACAAATAGACAGCGAATGCGATTCACTTGCTTTTTTTGTATTGTATTTATTTATTTTTTTTTTTTTTTTTTTGTTTATTTGGCCTCATATCAAAATAAGTCTGATGATCCAATAAAGTGCTTATGGCTCGACAGCAGCGGCTTAAAGGGCTGCTGACTGTCACATTAGTGACGCACACACACACACACACACACACACACCCATGCGCGCCGCTGCGCCTTTTTGCATAGCATACTTTTGCGGGCTGGGCTCGAAATGAAAATAAATGCGTTACATTTCAATACATTCTCGAGTGCCAGCTGTGTGCGTGTGTGTGTGTGTGTGAATGCAATTTTTGATTTATGTTTATAAACATCTACCCTACCGCTTCCCCCACTCCCCATCTCTTTCACTCCTTGACTGTATTTGACATTTGTGCGAAACACGTGAAAATATTTCATGTGCCCGCTAAACCAAAGGAAGACGAAGAAGAAAAAACTACTTCAGACACAGTCAGCCCCTTTCGCTATCTACGCCCACTCACAACCACCCAACCACCCACTCACACTCACACTGAGTGCTTGTGGATGAAAAAAAAAGGCACGCAAAAGAAATGATTTATTTGCGCATTTCTCGCATTTCTACATCTTCGACTGTTGGGCGGCTGCCTTTAATACATTTTTCTCCTTTCGGCATATTTGGCGTTCCATGCATGACAAATTGTTAAGAAAACTCTCAAGCAGCATCCCCCCCCCTCTCTCTCTCTCTCTCTCTCTCTCTCTCTCTCCTCTCTGTGCAGCTCCACATGTGCCTGCTCTGCCTGCTGCTTATCATCGAAATGTACTCAAGAAATTCCAGAAATAACGCGACGCCAGCTTCACTTTTGCATCTGCTGCTGCCGCTACGAACTGCCAACTGGCATCTGAAATTCTGTTGAGCCTTACAGTGTCCCATAGATGTATGTGTACTTCGAGCAGGGGCTTTATGCTAGTCATATCTCTGTAAAGGAGTGCGACACTCCAAAGGGGGGAAGAAAGGGGAAATGTTCTCCGGCTGTAACTCCAACTGTGGCGCTTGCAGTTCATTGAGCTGACATTGAGTACATGTGATTTATGGCACATTAGCGAATTGCAAGGGGCGAGCAAACGATCCCAAGTAAGGGAGAAGGCATAGCCAGCCAAAAGCCTAGTCGAAAGGTGTAACAGTGGCTAAAGGTGAAGCAGGCGTTAGGAAGGGGTTAGATTTAGTTGAATTTTGATCAGTTTTCTGTAGAGTTTTCATAAAAATGCATGCGAATCGAATAGAGGGGTGCTATTTACTTACAAGCAATAGTCATTTTAATGAGAAGTGCATAGAGAGGCAATAGTTGTAAATGAGAGAAGATAAGAGCTGATGAGAATCGAATAGAGGGGTATTAGTGGCATATAAATATATCAGTATGAGAAGCTCATAGAAAGGCAAAAGTTGCAAATGAGATAGGATGAGATGATTTGATGAAAATTGATATCGATGATATTATGACATACGTATAGAAAAGCAGTTTATGAGAATCAACCTTATGAGAAGCTCATAGAAAGGCAGTAGCTCGAAATGAGAGGAGGTTATAAGACTTTATGCGAATCGAGTAGAAGACTATTATTGGCATATCAAAATGTGAGTATGAGAAGCGTATAGAAGGGCGGCTGTTATCAATAAAAGCGAGCGAAAACAGTTGATGAGAATCAGATAGAACGGCATTACAAACATATAAGCTTCATATTATGAGAAGTGTATATAAAGGCAGTACTTATAAATGAGAGGAGCAGATATTGAATGGGAAGGAACAGAAGCATGATGAGAAGCGTATAGAAAGGCAGTAACTGCAAATAAGAGATATTAATAAGAGATGGAGAAAATAGAAATCGATTGGAAGAATCTAATCGGAAGACAAATATAATCTAATAAGAGTTCTATAGAGAAGCAGCAGCTACTAAAGTGAAGTGTAACATAAAGAGCCAATAGGAATATATACGAGAGTGGTTACGATGTGTATATCGTTTGAGTGTCTTGTTGAGTAATGGGAATACATTAGAGGAATGCGATTTTCATATTGATATTTCCAGCAATATCGTATACGACACAATAGAGACAATCATGGCGATATGCTGTATGAGGTCCTTGTAGGTCAACCTATCTAAGGTTTCTCCAACAGTTGAAACTGAAATTACGCTTTGCTATTTTATGCCTTACTTCTTGACTTCATATCCTTCAATGCACGCCCCAAGCTCTTGCGCCGTGCTTAACGAGCGAATGCGCGCCTGTCTAACGATTGTCGAGCTGGCGACTCGGCGACTGACGACTGACGACGACTATCGTCATATATCCAAACTAAATGTGTCACGTCCAAACAACAAAAATTTCATTTATATTCGCATATATACAAAATAAAAATGAACGAAATACGAATGAAGAAGAAGCGTGATAAACCAAGACCAAGAAAGGGTGGGGCGTATGGGGTTATGGTAGCTGAGGGGAGCTGGGCTTGCTAGTCCTTGCGGGCTTTATTTTAAACTCGAGCAATTTGGGCCAAATGCACGCGTCAAACTCGCTGTCAAGCGCCATCTATTGGCATTTGAATGGGCCAAGAGGAGGGGGAGCGAGTAGAAGGTGCACGTAAGGTGATGGGATAGAAGTCAGAGGGGTCGTGGGGGAGGGGGGTGTCTGTAGGTGCTGGCAACTACATCTGCGGCAGCGAAATCGTTACAAATTATGTGCAGCAGTCAACGGAGGCGCTGCTTTTCAACTCCTTTTTAGCTGCGTGCGACGTTTTTAAGCAGCCACTTCCTGCCACGCCCCACGACCAACGCCCTGCACCACCCAACCCCAACAAATCAACGGAAGCGGAAGTGGCAATGGAAATGGAAATGCTCCACAACGGAGCAAATGATGCGAAAACGTCGCGACGAAAGGTGTGAACGAAAAAAAAAAAACAAAAAAAAAACCAACGTTAAAAAAATGATGAAAAATCGCAAAAATGTTCTCGTTATTCACACAGAGACAGTGAGAGTGGGGGAGAGAGAGTGAGAGTGGGAGAGAGAGAGGGTAAGAATAACGCTACATTTGAGCAAGGACTTTTGCAGCGCAGCTTCCGATGAATTCCATAAGATCTACGATGACGTAGCGGGTAAACGCTTAAAAAAGCGAGTCTAGAGGTAAAGAATAAAAAATAATAGCAAGTTTTTAAGAGAAAATGAACTAAATTTAGCGAGATATTAGAAATATAAAAAAAATAAAAATATTATAAATATATTGAAAATTACATTTAAAGTAGCCAATGTTGGACATTTCCTTAATCATGTGCAGTTCCATAGGTATCCATTTTGCCTACTTACTGCAAATCTATGCCCAATCCATACCCCGACTACAACTGTAAATGCACAGCTAAAGCCGCTGAGTAGTGAGTCGCATTGCTTTTTACAGTTAGTTCAACGTCACTTTCAGTCAACTGCTAACTGTTCTGCTCTGCTCTGCTCTGCACGGCTCAGCTCAGTCAGCGTCCAATGCTCAACGTGCTTCAGCTACATAGCTAGCTGCCTCTGTCGCGCGCTCATATTTTATGCGCAGCAAATTCTTTTGATTTATGTTAATTTGAATAAGTGCGCGCCATCTATTTTTTGTCACTATGCCCCACCCCCTCGCACTCACTCACCCGCCCAGCTGGGCCCATACGCTCGCCAAACATGTTTCCGTCATGCGTTTTTGCAGTTGGCGGCGCTTCTTTTACTACTACTGCCGCTGCGACGTCTGCTGCCGCTGCTGCCTCTGCTGCTGCTTGCAGTTGTAGTTCCACAGTTTCCGTTGCTCTTCATCATCGTCATCTTTGTGGTGCGCTTCCTTTTGCTGGCTTTGGCTACCTGTCCGTCTGCTTTTCACGCTCCATTTCTTCAGTTCTCCATTTCATTTTTATACATATACATTTTTTTTTTTTTTCGCCACGTTTCGTTTTGTCAACGGGGCGTGAAAAATTCTTTTGATAAAGTGCAAATATTTTATATTATGCACCCTACACTAGTCTCGGTTATGCCTATGTCAAATAGTTTCTAATGCTAATATTAATATATGTATATAATTAATAATAATCAATTCGATTTAGTCAGTTTGTCATTCTATTTAGAATATTTATACATATATTTTTCTTCCATTACCTACTTTCTTTCAAAATCAATATGCCCCGTTCTGCAGTGCCTCAAAATGTCTTTGGATAAGTGCATTTACACATACATACACATACACCGTTGCATATTCGATGACAGCCAGTCAGAGTTAAGCACATGCATATGTAGGCATGTGTGTGTGCGTGTGTGAGCAGTTCTCTTTATGCGAAATTCGCTTTAGTTGAACTCAATACTCAATAGGAGTTCGGCAAGTGCAGTCACTGTGCGTCCCGCTCGCACACATACAAATGCAATGCTCACACTGCCTTCGCTCTTGGTCGGCATATATCGGCATAACTGTAAATACACTACACACATACACACACACGCACTCTGGGCACTCTGAGTTAATATGCAAAGTGTGCCGCCAGCGCTCGCATACCTTTTGCTCATCTAAGCCCTTAAGCCTGCCACTTTGCCAAAAGACATGCAAACACAACAAAACCACATACATAGTAAGAAATGCGGCACGGCCGTCAAACGGTAATCAGATTTGTGTGTACCTCTCCTCTCTACCACTGCCGCGTTCGGCCTGTTGGCATTTGTGCTTGCCTGATTTGTTGGCAAAGGATTTCATAGACATGCGTGCGAGTCTATCAAAACTAATGTCGAACTGCCCCCATCCAATCCGTACGGACATTCGGGCTGCCTCTATCCGCATTCAAATCTGTATTTGCCCGCTGGGCTGCCGTTTTCTTGCTAGACCGAATCCCACTTTCCACTCCTTGGCGTTTGCTTTTAAAGTATGTCAGTTTGGATTTTTCTTTCTACCCCTTAGAGAGGGGGAGACGTAACCCGTTCGCTTTGCTTTTGGGCATGCAAAATGTTGAATTTTTATTGTTCGTGTCTTTTTTTTTGGGGTTTTTTTTTTTCTTTATTGCCAGCGGGCGGTCGACGGAGGCGCATCTTCTTCATCGACTTTGTCTCGCCTCTCCTCCCACTCCCACTCTCGCTCTCGCTCTCGCTCTAGCTCTTGTCTCTCTTTTGCTCTTCGACTCGCCGGCGCTGACTTTTACACTTTTCGACTTTTCCCACATGTCGTATCAGCGGCTTCTCCCGCGTGGCCTTTGTCCGTTAGCTGCCGCTTTTGACTCTCTCCCTCTACTGTGTGTTCTCTCTCTCTCTCTCTCTCTCACTCTGCTGCTCTATCTCTCGCGCGCTCTGTCTGTTATTTTGCTTCGACCTTTTCGCCGTACGTCGCTTAAATTTTTTTGCGGTATTTTTTGCCCCTTTTCTGTTTGTTTCGCAGCGCACAATTTTCAACGCATGGCCGCGGGGGTTAGCGCCATCTCGCTCGCACACCGTCCCGTTCCGCGGCAATCTCTATCTTCCTTTCGCCTGGATTCGTATTATTTCGCATTTAAAAATAGATTTGCATTTGTGTGTATGTATGTGTGTGTGGCGTGTCCAATTGATTTATGGTTTTTGTAAATAACAAAAAATACAAAATAAATAAAAATAAAACACAAACACACACAAATATTTGGCCCGAAAAGGTTGCGCAGCGGCCTGCCTGGGGGTGGGTGGGCGCGTCCTGTGTGGTCGCCCAGTGAGCTCTCTCCTGTGCATCGTTGCTGCCATTGCCGTTGTTGTTGTTGCTGTTGTTGTTGTTTGCTTTTTTGTGGTTACTTTGCGGTTGCTGTTTCGTCCGTTTCAACAAGTTCCCACACCGTTCCGTCGTGCCATTCCATGCCATTCCATTGCGTTCGGCCAGGTCTCCCAGCAGTTGATTGACTTTTCAACTGATCCTTTGGGTGTAATTGTTGTTATTGTTTGCATTTTTAACTCGCGCGCTCGGCCGCAGCATGGCAGATGATGAAGTTGATCTCTTAAGTGTTTTTCAGCCAGAATATACATATGTATGAATATAACTGAAATTTTATATACATATGTAAAAAGATTCCACATAGTTTCTTAAATTTATTTCAACATGCTGAATTAATGCGTTTTCTTATTATTTTCATTATTTATTTTCTTATCCTCTTCTTTTTCTTCTTCTGATATTAATCTAACCCTAAATGACGCGTAAGTCAAGCCATGCAAATTCCTTGTCACACTCCAAGCATGAAGAGGGCAACGAGAGGGTGAGAGAGAGAGAGAGAGCGGTAGCGCGAGGAGGCAAGAGCAACAGCAATGAAAATACACAACAAATAAATTGATGTCATTTTCGTTTTCGTTACATCTCAAATGGAATTAGCGGCACGCGGGCAAATGACAAAAAAAAAAAAAAAAGAAAAGAAGCGAATAAAAAAAAAAACAGAAATAAAAGCAACGGCAAATCGGAAGCTCGAAAGCTTCATATCAACAGCAGCAGCGGCAGTTACAAGAAGTGTTTGCCAAGACAAAGAATCACAAAAAAAAGCGAAGGGAGGCGAAAGCAAAAAAACTGAGCAAGGCAAGGCAGGGCGAAGCGCGGCGAGGTGCGGTGCGGTGCGGCGAAGTTGACGTAGCAAAGACGGCGGCAATGAAAACGCAGATAAACATATTCGCGAATTTGTTATTATCAGCAAAATATTGCGCAAATAAAAGCAATAGAGGGGCGAATGTAAACGTATGCAAAATATTTAACAGCGTGTGTGTGTGTGTGTGTTGGCTTGTGAGCCGTTAATTCCCCAGCGACTGCATGTGACGCGTTTTGCATGCGGTTTTTGCGCGTTTTGTCAAGCTAAGCAGGCGGGGCAAAAGAGATGGAGAGATGAAGTAGCGTGTGTGTAAGTGAAGCCAAAGGTGTGAGTGAGTGGTAGACAGACTGAGAGTGTGGAGTGTGAGTGCGAGTACAAGTGAACGCAAGTGTGTGTGCGTGTGTGTGTGTGTGTTTGTTGCTTGAAGGTGGCGCAAATTAGTTAAAAAGCCGAGTCACACAATCAAAGATCAAAACTTTCTGATAGGCAAATGGTCTTGTGTGTGTGTTCGTGTGCGTGAGGCATGTGTTTGCGCGCCTTGTTGTTGTTATTACTTGACTTTAATACCGTTTACTTGTCACTGTTGCTATTGTTGTCGGCGAGGGCTGAGCGAGGGAGACGGCAAGTCTGCCTGCGCTTGATTTGCTTGGATTTGATAACCAACGCTTAAGACGCCTTTGCATACAAAAAAAGAACAACAAAAAATTGACAGGCCTATGTATGTGTATGTAGTGGGGCGGGGAGGAATTGTGGAATGGGCCGCTGGTAGGTAGTTGGGAAGTATTTTTGTATACAAACGAGTTAAACTGGAAGTTTAAGGCAAAATGACAAACAATAAAATTTGTTGGGAAATTCGATAAGGATTTCCCATGGGTAAATTTGAGAGCAAGGATAAGAGCAAGTCGGCTTTCAAAGACAGATTCTTTAGTATTTTGATTATCATATATAAATATATTTTTCTATTGTTGCAGGATTGTGAAGATGTTGAGATGGAGAAACGAATGCAGTGCAAGGCGCTTCCGGATGAAGTCAATGGATGTTGAGAGAAGACTTTCAAGCTGAAGACTTTCTCTTGCTGACAAATATTTGCAGTAGTTGTAAAAGTGCTGGAAAAACTATAGCTGGAATGGAGTATGAGGAAAAGTATTGTGAATTGATGCAAGTTTTTATCTATAATTTTATATATATTAATTAGTAAATCGATGTAAGAGGAAATATATGTACATATATGTTAAAAGAAATGAGTGAGAATAGTTTTTGCGTGAATATCTTTAGTTCAGTCAACTTTTAAATGTTTATTTATCAATAAAACATATCAAAATAAATCTCAAAAAAATTATTTCTAACAAATATATTGTTTAATTTCGTGAAATATTATTTTATTTTATTTTTTTTTTTAATTATTATTTTTTTCCACAAATTATCTAAATAATTTGTTGAAAATCTTAAAAAAAAATTTAAATATTATATATGTATGTATAATTATTTATATAATGATTTTCTATATGCTTATTCTTGTATGTACATTTTTTTTTAATAAATTTATTAAATTTTTTTTTATTGAAAAAACACTAATATTAGATCATTCTACTAACATTCAATACTACTAACTATTATTAGACTATTCACCTTTGTAAACTATATCCCGAATCCAAGCCTCAATTCATACTCTCCAACATCTTCTCTTTCTTCATCTTCTTTCATCTTCTTCTTCTAGCAAATGCAACTGCCTTCGGCTCAACGTCTAACTACGAGCACTTACAATATGGCCACGCCCCCTCCCCCCCCCTCGACCACACACCTTCCGGGGGAAAAAAAAACCTTGATATATTGTCAACTATGCGAAGCTGCGGTTTGTGCCACGCCCCCTCCCCTCCCCTCCCCTCGGTGCCTCTGCAGCAATCTCTGTGAGTTGCGCATGGCAACAATAATTTTTGATTAAAGATGAATTTTTAATTTAATGTATCTCACAGATACGCAGATAGTCGACGGCAGCAGACGAGAAAAAGCAAAAAAAAAAAAACAAAAAAAATAAAATAAAATAAAAAATAAAACGAGGGAAAAAACGCACGAAAAATGTTTTTTAATCTCAACGGCAAACGGAAGCGGAAATCAAACGACCAGAACAGCGGCCCAGCCGGCCAAAGTATCAAACAAAATTTTTAATGTCTTCATGAACCGAGCGCGGGGAGGGGTGTGGCACTAGCAAATGCTGAAGATATGGCCGTATGCCTGCTGCCTTGCTGCCTTGTTAAAGAGCCCACGAAATTTACCTACCCCCCACCACTCCACCAAGCACCCAGCTCTCTCTCTCCTCTGCCCATTCCATTTCCCCGGTCAGCAGAGGCCTTTGATTTTTTCCGAAGTTTTTTAACTTTTTTTTGGCTGGCTTTTCTTTTGGCTCATTAGGAATTTTTCTTCGCCCGGCAAGCGATAAAAATGTAAAAGGCAGCAGCAGCGACCGCGACGCGCACCACCCCCGAGAGCACCACCCAACCACTTTACCCATCCCCCGTCCCAGCGCATCGCCAAATGGTGTTTAATGATTTATGAATAATCGCCATTTTGCATTTGAGTGATGAGAGTGGGTGGGTGGGCTGCTGTGTGTGGTGCTTGGGTGGCTCAGCGCTAAGTCAGTCAGTCAACGGGCAGCCAAGGTCCATTTACACGTCTCGTTTGGTGCGGGTGGTGCGGCGGTTGCCGCTGCTGCTGCTGCTGCTGCCCGATTTGCATCGGATGCGGATTCGGTTTGCGTTTTGCGTTCGCCTTATCAATGGTCGCTCGGGTGGTTTTACAAATTTTCTTTGATAATTTTAACAGCATTTTTTGTTTTTTTCTTGTTCTTTTTTTTTGGTGTTTTCTTCGTGGAAATGCGCTGCGCCCTTTGTTGCTGTTTTTATGCTTTTCCACTTACGCGTTAAATTTTCTGACAAACAACACGCGACTCGCAGGTGGGGCAAATCAGGTGGAGTGGGCGCAGCTTGGCTTTTTCTTTTTGCTCTCACTTTTTATTTTTATTTATTTTGTTTTTGGTAGATAGGCGTTTGCCATTTGACAGCTTTGACAGCTGAGCTGTGTGAGAGCGTGGGCGGAGGCGTGAGCAGGAGAGTGGGCAAAGTAGTAGAGAAATTAAAAATCAGCTAAGTGTAGCTTGTACCTGAACAAGACTTAAGATAATCAAGCATGAATAAACATGCACGAGGCTAAAAAAGAGCGAATTGAATGTTTTTGAATAGGACAAAATGTTGTGCTAGAATTAATATCTTATTAAAAAAAATATGATTTGTTTCAGAAATCCGATAACTCGTATATTTCCAAAGTTATCGATAAACGAATTTATCGGGAACCTGTTATAAAATTCTAGCTAATTCATCTTTAGAGTTAGAGTCTCCAAGTCTTCTACATATATAAAGATACTAATTTAATACAATTTCGGTTTTTATCAGATTTTGGATTCCGGTGAAATGTGAAAAAAATGCAAATCAAATACTAGAGACATGCAGTTTTGTTTAGCATATAGATATGAATATCATAATTATATGCTGAAGACATGAATACGATTGTCCATCTAGAAACAGAATTATTAATCAATAAAGCGAGACAGCAAGACGCTTGCAATGCTTACACACATGCGTACACACATACATGCCTACATGCGTAGATCAGCGTCTATGTGTGCGCGTGGTTTTGCATGAACAGTTTTATATGAGTGCAGAAACGAATCGAATAGTTCTTGGAATATGATTCGTTCGAAGAAGGGCTCAGGGGATTTCGTAGTCGAGCAGTCTCGACTGCAGCTTTCTTACTTGTTTTTATTAGTTTTTTCTTAATAATATGAGCTTAATATTTCTAGAGATTTCCTTTATTCGCTCATTCTGATTATATCTCATTCTCTCAGCTCTTTATTTAAATATACGAGACTGTTCGACTATGACATACCCTGCACAAGGCAAAGAGCTGATATTCCACTGATTCTCAGCTTATTTTATATGCACATAGACAAATGCAAGCAGCGATAGTGGGCTGGGCTATCATTTGAGTAAATTTTCGTATGGATTATGAATTGACTTCATCTCTTAATTTACTTTTATATTATTGGAATATATACCTCTTAAGTGATTGCAATTCTCATTTCCATAAACTCTTCACATTCATTTAGTAATATTTAAACTTTTCGCAACTCTTCAATCTTGACGAGTCTATAAAGTAATTTCTCTCTCTCTCTCTCTCTGGCTCCCTCTCTCTCTCTCTCTCTAGCTGCCTCTCTCTCTCTCTCTCTCTCTGTCTCTGTCAGTTCCAGTGCAAATATAAATATTCGAAATGTAAGCGAACTTTCTTATGATTAAATTGAAAATCTGTAAAATAAAAGCCAACTTTCAGCTCTCGGCGCTCAGCGCTCAGCGCTCGGCTCTCGGCTCAGCTCTTAGCCTGATGCCTGCCTGGGCTTTCTTTGGCTTCCGTCTTGGCCACATTTGGGGGCTTCGCCCGCATCACTTTGCCAACAATTTCGACTTAATTAAATGCGTCTTTAATACTTTCCCGGCTTGCATAGGCAAACAGACAGATTTGGCAGGCGGGCGGCGCTGTCACACATTTACAGTTATGTTCATATTTGTTTGGCTAAGACAAAAAACAAAAAAAAAAAAAGAAGCAGAAAAGAAAAATGAAAAGCCAGAAGACTGCAAACTTTTCACGCACGTGAACCAAACGGGGGATGAAGTGGGGTAGGCGGTAGGTAGGCAATGGGGCTCGACGTGTGCCAGAGCAAATAGCAGAGCTAAAAATAAAGTTGATTAAAATTTGAAAGATTTTTGACAGTTATTATGCCGCAGGCACAAAAAGTTGCGCGATTTCCACGCAACGAGTCAATATTGACAATGGAGCTTTCGGGCTCGCGGGACTGAGTCTGGGCCTGAATGAGAGAGTCGGAGACAGTGAGAGAGAGAGGCAGAGGTAGAGAGCGCCATATGTATTGAAGCATATGCCAGAAAGGAAGTTTAACATAAATTAAGTTTACGGCATATAGCGCGTACCAGAGCCGAGAGGTGACCAGGGAGAAGGCCAAGCAATTGAAAAGTTGATGCATGACAAAAGCAAAAGTAGCTCATTGCCTTTCTATGTGATTCTCAGCATGGCAAAAGAGAGGCTGAAGTGGAAGAGAGAACGAGAGAGATGAAAAAGAGAAGAGAGAGAAAAGAAAGAGAGAGAAAAAGAGAATGTGTAATCTCTTCTACTATGTCTGCATACTACCATTACCTTTCTATGCGATTCTCCGCATGTCGAAAGAGAGAGAGGGAAAAGACTCGAGAAAGAGAGAGAGAGAGAGAGAGAGAGAGAAAAAGAGTGAGAGAGAGAAGAGACTCGAGAGAGAGAGAGAGAATATAATAATGGAATGCATAATCTCTTCTACATGTCTACATATTGTCATTACCTTTCCATGCGTTTCTCAGTATGTCGCAGGGGGAGGGAGAAGAGACAGAGAAAAAAGAAAGAGAGAGAAATTGAGAGAGAGTTAGAGGGGAGAGAGAAGAGAGAGATTAATCCAATCTTCATATTGCAGCTTCCTCTCCATATGAATCTCAGAAACCTGACTTGAATTTGAAGGCTCAAATTTGTTTTTCCCATAATCCAGATGCTTTATAAATTAACAAAAACTCAACTAAATATGATATGAAGTAATTCGACATTTAAGTACCAATAATTTCTACTGCCGCTCTATGGGATTCTCACAGTTTCAGAACTTGATTTTAAGTTAATTCTCGCTCTTCTCATGTCACTCAAAATTCTCTTTGTGATGATTTTCTCACGAATTCAAATTGAACTTTCAGAGCGATCTCTCTTTCTCTCCCTCTCTGAATACCAAAGAAATGCTGAAATATGAAAGTAAAATCAAAGATATTTGAAATAATCGATTGAGCAAAAGCCAACTTGCATACGATATATTACCGCCTCTATATGTGATTCTCAGATTGTGAAATGGAATTCCCCACATACTCCTATACATTAAATGTGAACTAAACTCTATGAAATTGTCTCATAGGTAAACTTTCTAAATAAATGTGCAGCATACTTGTTCGCATTGCCTCTGTATGCGATTCTCATAACTTCAAATTGACACTTTGTGCTGCTTGTGGCACATGAAAGTTGAGCGCATTAAATGTTAAGCAAAGTGCCGTCTAAGTAGATGCATAAGAAAAGTAAGAGACTAGAAAATATTAAAGCACCTTTGCTGGCTGCCTCGTTTGCGTTTGCGTTTATGTTGATCGGACGTTTACAGGTCGTAAAAGCCGTGCACGACAGCAGCTCGATATAAAAAGGCATTTTATAGCGCCGCAGCAACAGCAGCCGGAGATTGGGCTAACCGAAAGGGCGCAGGATGCAGAAGGCAGAAGGCAGAAGGCAGGACACATTGGAACTAATAAGCCAAAAGGCGGCGCGGTTCGATTTAATGAGCAGCCGTCGCAACTTTCCGCAACGTTTGCCGCGTTAAACTAATCAACGCACGGGCTCCAATTGCAGACGGCTGGCAGTCGTCGTCGTCGTCGTCGTCGTCGTCGTCGTCGTCGTCGTCGTTGTTGGCTACGGCCACATTCGACAGCTGCCACCTTATGCCAGCCACGCCCCCTGTGCCGCCTCTTCAACAGTTGTTTGTTTGTCTGCTCAATTGCTTGTTAACATTTTGCGCAATTTGGCGAACGACGAGGCCGGCGAGGAGCTGACCGAGGGGGAGCAAAGCTTAAACTACCTGCAAACATGGAAAAAAGCTGAAACCAATTGAGCGTGTGCGTATGTGTGTGTGTGTGTGTGTCGGTGTGTGTGTGTGTGTGCTGGCCTGTAGAAACTCATAAAATTTTATAGTTTAGTTTTGGTCCCCAGCGGGTGGACATGCCCATAGATGGGCAGTTGGGGGCCGCCTGGTCGGTGTGTTATGGCTGTGAACTAATCGCCACAGCGTTTTCGTTCGGACTGCGCCCAGTTAATGAAATGGTCAGCACTGCTCCTGCTGCCGCTTGTCCTTCGCTGGAGGATGGGGATTTGAGTTTGTTTTTCGTGCAATTAAAAGCAAACGCGTCTCGTGACGCCGGCTGCCGAAGTGTAGGGGGGTAGGCGGAATGTGGGCAGACAACAATTGAAATGAAGATGTCTACGTTCCTTAGCCGAATGCTCATTAAAGACCACAACGAATTTTGGGCCCGATTTGCTTCCGGTTGAATGGATGGAATGTCGAAGATATTGATGAACTCTATCAATTCTGATAATGAGAGCTGAGCTCTTATATGAAAACCAATCGACAATATCAGAGTGGCCTGTGACTATGCTTAGATGTAATAATGATATTGTTTAGAGCTAGAGATATATCATAGGGCGAGATCTTTAGATTTTGAGTTCTATGTAGAAACTATGTGATATGTTATAGATTTACCTGATTATTCCAATAGACTCTATAGGTTTTACCTGTAGATTCCATTTTATGACTATGCCTTATGACTCTATCTAGAGAGTTTACATAAGGTACCAGCCGGGACGCTCTTGCTATAGATTCTACTCAATATCTCTACCTATTGACTCTACCTATTGACTCTAACTAAGGTGTAAGCCCTTAGTCCATAGTTTCTATGTATAGTTTCTATAGGTATAACTCAGTGTGCAGCCTCTAAGAGCTATTGACATAACCTCTGAGCCGACCAAAGCGCCTAGTCCATATCAACTATGCACAACTTATTGCATGAGATTATTGTCTTTACCTTCCCTAGCTGAGGTCTTAATTCGCATGGAACAAGAAACTAAACCCAATTGAGACATCGAAGAGAGATCTTCACCTAATTGAAGTCTGATTCATCACATATGTACATAGTTCTACAACAGCTCAAATTCGCATCGCAGACAGATCTTCGCCTAATCACTGTCAGCTCCAGTTCAGCATTATTTGCATCCAAGTCTTTAACTCTTTACTGATTTGAACCTTATGCTCCAACAGCTCACATTCGCCTCAATGATAGACCCTAACCCAATTGTAGCCTGGTCTAGTTCAATATGTGAAACCCGCTACCCCCAATCTCAAACCCTCCCCCCCACATAGGGCACTCAATCAGCCGCTCTCTGCTTACATATGTACATATAGCATTACAGACAATCAAATCAAATCAAATGAAATCACACAAATCAAGCCAAATCGCTGACGCAATTTGCCTCTGGCTAGGAAAAGGCCCATATCTATGGCCATATCTATAGTCATATTCGCATGCAAAGTCATATTTGACTGAGGTGTATGGGCGAGGGAGGATTGAGGTCGAGCAACCCCTTGGCCGCCGTCACTCATAAGAAGCATAAAGCATAACTCACGCTTATGATTTTTAAGGGCACATCAAAGCAGACACGAGCCAGAGCCAGAGCCAGAGCCGAGGCCCAGTTGCGAACCCTTCGGAGCCCGGGGCAACACTATAACCAATAAACATTGTAACAAAATTGCTTGTTTTTGCAGCTAATAAAATCATAAAAAAAAGCTAGAGAAAAGGAAAGTAAATAGCTGGGCAGGGTTGCAAAGAAATGACAAGTGACTTTTTTTCTTTTTTATCACTGGGCCAAGGAGCAGCGGCAGATAAACACGAGCATGAAGCGATATGTGTATGAATGGCTCCAGTTGAATGGATGGGAACTAGAGACTGGGGGCGTATGGGGGTGATGGGATAAATAAATGCCCCACCACAATGCATGCAAATTGTAACAAGGATAATGGCAAAGTCGCAAAAGACCACCGCAAAACAGGACTACTACACGAAGCCACCCCTCGATCCCAACTACTACTCGTCATTGCCCAGCTGAAAATCTAGCTACGCTGGGAACTACGACGGACTGAGGGCTGCGGCGGCAGACGCACACACGCTTAAGTGCCACTTGACAAATTGGTCAAGTGATTTGGCAAAAAAGCAAGGCACATGGCCAAGGCGGGTTGCTGCTGCGGCCATAGAGGAGAGCATAGTAACTGAAGCGAAAGTATGGGGCGGAAGCTCTAGATATCTCAAGAGCTTGGACAAAACCAATTTTTATGGCCAATACAAAGAGTCGAGGACAATGTTTCAATTCGATACAAATTACATTTTGCAAGATTCTTAAGAAATACAAAAGAATTTTTGAGCTGCCAAGATTAGAGAAGTTTTTAATGAAAGCCTTTTGCATACATTGTAATGGATGCTATGGAAACTGCGATTATAAAACGTGTTCCTAACTCAGACTTAATCCATTTGATATTTATATACAGAATGCAATAGCTCGATCAGTCAGCTGCTATATAGTGAAGCTTTACTTACAGCTCTAACTTACTTTATTAAAATTGACCTACATTAATTTATGTATTCAGAGCAATTGCAACTTTATATTATCGAGCTGTGGCAGACTTCAAATAATTCGACTTGAGCCTTATCGTAAGGTTGATAGAACACTTCATTTTGTATATCCTGAATCCATTGAAAATGGGAAGTCAGGGTATAATGGTTTTGTTAATAGTATGTAACGGGCAGGCCTGATAAAAAAAAATATATATATATATATCTTGGTCAGGGTGACGAACTGAGTCGTCCGCGTCTATCTCAGAAACTATGAGAGCTGGAGACTTTACACGAGTTATACGATTTGGTTTCAGTAAATCGATAACTTTTCCTTTCAGACTTATCGACTTAAATGATATCTCGTCCATCTTAGATTCTTTAAGTATTCTGCACATATATAGATATTAATTTAATATGATTTCGGGTTTTGTTAGATTTTAGATACCCCCAAATTTGGAAAAAAACTTTATTAAAATACTAGAGACTTGCAATTTGTGCATTGAAAACTGAGACAATATTCTGAATGCTGAGTCAACTTATATTTTCTTTAAGTATATATAGCTTTAAGCTTTCTTGAAATCTTGATATTGGTTATAGGCCAAATTTAGATCAATAATACTTAATAAAAATGTTCAACGGCAATTTAACTGTTCTTTTGATATACACGAAGATTTATGCTTACTTCAAATCTTCAAAACTCCATCCAGAGTTCAATTAGCTTAGCTGAGATTTTATCCAGATCTATAAGAAACCTGGAGCGCAGCTGCTCTCTTCACACAAGCTAAGCTACCCTATTTCTAACTCGCTCTCCCTCTTTCACTCTCTCTCTCTCCCCCATTCTCCCTCTCTCTCTCTCTCTCTCTCTCTCTCTCTCTCTCTCTCTCTCTCTTCATCAAAATCTATTCACAGTGGTTCAATAGGCTTCAATTAAAAACGTTTCATATCCAACACAAAAAATATGAAAAGACAAATTTGATATCTTATTCAGTCAGTGGCATTATAAATATATATATTTATATATATGTATCTATAGTGCACACTCATTGCGCTCAGCCCTTGGCAGCAGAGCTTAACTCTTTTATGGATCCCTTACGAGGATATCCCACCCTTCAGTTACCACGGCCATTCGTCAGTCAGGATGCGATACGATAAATCGCATTTGCCAAAATGTTCTAAGCTCATCAAATCGAGCGATTGACAAATTGCTTGTCTACGTGTGTGTTCCTTGGCTCCATATGTCCTGGCCAGGGGCTGGGGGGCGCAACGATTTGACTGACAACTTTATGAAATGTTCAAGAGAGAGAGCGAGAGAGAGAGGGGGAGAGAATGGAAAGAATAACAACAATTGCGAGGGGGTTGCTCTTGCTCTAGGTATTGGCAGAATGTATCGCTTGTAATTGTCTGTTTGATGGACCAAACAATTTTGATTGAATTCAATTACGTCGCCAGCGAATCCTTTGCCAAGGATGCGCTGCGGTGGTTGTTCACGAGTTGTTTGTTTGCTCAGTTTTGGCCAAGTTCTTGTTGTTGGTTTTAGTGATTTGCAATAATTTTGAGCGGCGGCTGCCCTCAGTTTTTTGCTTCAGTTTTTTCCACTACTTTTTTTTTGCCTTGGCTTGGTTCGTCTCATATGTGAAATATGCCGTTGTCATGGTTTGTTGATTTGTGCGGATGTCCTGGCTATAGCAAATAGTAGTTGGCCCAACCTTTTGGGGTTAACCGGACGCGCCCTTAAGTATGCAGTAAGCAGCGCAACTGGGCGGGGGCGGGGATCTCGGCGGGCAGTCGAAAGGGTTTCGGTTACAGTTTCGATAACGCTCTTTGCATTTTCTTTGGCCTGTGCATGTGCCTTGGCCTTGTTTGCACGCCGCCCGTTTGTTTGCCGGCTTGTTTGTTTGCTTTTTTCTCACAGCAGCGAGTAGATTAAGTGATTTTCAAGTCATGTCCTTTTTGCGTGGAGCCTGGCCGACAGATGGACTGCTGCCAAGTGAAAGTCATGTCATGTATGGGTGGACTTGATGTCCATTCCCTCACGGGACTCGCTCGCTCGCCCTCTCTGAGTCGTGGGGTTACCCCGTTTATATTACAAGGGTTATTGAGCAAATCACCAGGACAGCTATAGAGACAGCGACAGCACATAAAAGCAGCTCATGAAATCCCGTTTGTTAGCATAATTTGTTTGATTTTTATTGGATAGAGACTATATATGTTTAGCCGTGCACTAAACGCACCCACAATTTTCACAATTTCCACAATTTCTCTTCTGTTTTTTTTTTTTTTTTTTCTTCTTGTGTTTTGTTATTCGCTCCTCCTGCAACTCCAACCGCCTTGGTTTCCTTTCTGCTTAGTCATATTAGTGGGTCGACTGATGCGACCTACGAGCGGCCGGACACGTTTTCGTTATTAATTTTTATTACGAGTCCAAATAAATTGCATTGCCTCTGCACACATTTTGTTAATTGAATTTACTGTCAGAGTTATAAAAAAAAAAAAAAATGAGAGCAACTCGAGAGAGAAAGGGTTTCATGTCGAGCATGTATAAAAACTGCAGACAAATGTTGGATTGAGTTCAGATGGGCGAGTTTGAAAGATTGAGCCAAGATGAGGGAGTGGCAGTGTGCTTAGCACTTGTTACATACTGTACTTAAATAGATTATGCTGAGCGACAAGTGAAACCAATTGCCAAAAAGAAATCATTCATTTGTAGGCAATGCAAGCTCTCTCGAAACGGCTCAGCTCAGAGAGCTGTGATTTATTATCTAATAATTTAATCAAGTTTCCAAACATCAACAACTAAATATGAGGTCAGTGCTCAAGAAGCTGTAAGAACCTTTATACAACTTCCTTTGCAGGCTCTCCAATTCAGAGTGGCAAAAGCATTAGCTCAAGCAAAAGTCTATTTGACTTGCGAGTAGAATATTTTGAAAAGAAATAAAAATTAATTAAAATATTTTAAGCTTGAAAGTCAGATGGATATTAGCTTGAGCGAATTATAAAGGTATTTGTAAATGTTCTAAGCATTTTCATTTTATTTTTTATTTTATTTTATTTATTTTTTTATTATTGGACAAGCGAGAGCGACGATCGCTGCAGTGATCTCTGCTGCTTTTAGCTGAGTGAGCTCAGGTATTTTTCTTTTAAATTTATTTTTTTAAATTAATTAAATATGTATTTATTACAAAACGAAAATTAATTAATTTATAAAACTACTTAAAGATATATTAATTTTCCCATAGGATACATAATAGATATTCTAGAGATACCAGGTATAGGTAGGTCTTATGGAGTCACATGGGATCATGGGAAGATGTTCAGGTCTAGACACGATCCAGCAGGACTTGTGTGGTAACGTTTAAGTCTTCTCCTAGTACAAGTGCGACGACTGAGAGAACTTTGAGCTGCAGTACCTAATCTCTATTTGGATAGACATTTCATCTCTTTTGATACTTTTTGGACACTTACTGGATTTTGTCTCCTATATGATGAGCTAATGCTTGAGGAGCAACAGCTTGTGCTTTGAAGAGCGTCGTTCAGATGAGCGACGTCTTTTACTTGAATTCATTGCTCACAAATAACTCTTGATCGTTTCTCAATGTCTGCATATAAATGTATTTCACTCAGACTTTGTGAAAAAAAAAACTCAGAGAGCAATCGATTGCATCACTTCGTTAACGACCTCATTCGCGATCGGCTTGCAATCGTTTAAGTTCGTTTCACCCATCTCTGGTTGGCTGAGTTGAATGAGGCAAAGAGTCTTTTGTTTATCGTTTCACTCTGATTGTTCTACGTTTCTTATAAGGCAAAAAGTCTTTTGTGTATGTATTGGCATGTATGCGAGAGTTGTGCTCGTTAATATGTCTAGCGTATTACTTCTTAGACAGATCTCAGTTTCAGCTTGCTCCAATATGCATATCCATATCCATATCCATATCTATCACACCTATAAGTCACTAGCTTACCTCGCTTGCCAATTGACATCCTGCTCCTCTCCCTACTCCTACTCCTTCTCCTCCATCTCCACCTCCTGCTGCCCATTCCTGGCAAAGGAAAAAGTTTCTCCAGCCGTAAGTAACATATACAAATATCATGGCGTCCATAAATTTCGCCGAGTGCCATTAATTTCTCGACATTTTCGAATGGCAAAAAGAAATACATAAACGACGACTCCACATACTCCAAAATACATGCCCATTGTTCCAGCCGTGTGAAGGCTGAAAATGATTTACTTGGGGCAAAGTTTCGTTGCCCCAACTCTCGCATATGTTTATGCTGGTACTTACAATACATTCCCCAACATTTTTAATAGCAAGAAATTTGTAATAAATAATAAAACGAAAAAAAAAAATTGCCTATGAATGTCAGGCGGAACAAGCGCGCATGAGGCGAGAGCTGCATGAAGGAGATTAATAAGATGGAAAGCATTTGCGATGAGTTGGCTTAAGGAAGTAGAGCTAAAGTAATGAAATGAAAAGGAAATATATATGTATTTTTTTTTTTTTAATTTTTTTTTTAATTTTATTTATTTAAGTGTTGAACCCATACATTACAAGTGTAGTATTTGATTGATTTTTAAATTGTTTTAATAATTTTAATTCACATTTCATAATTGATCATTTGAAGAAAACCAATTGCTTTTTTTTTATATATGTATTTTTTTTTTAATATATATATATATTTTTTTTTTATTTTTTATTTATTATTTAAGTGTTGAACCCATACATTACAATTGTAGTATTTGATTGATTTTTAAATTGTTTTAATAATTTTAATTCACATTTCATAATTAATCATTTGAAGAAAACCAATTGCTTACTTTAATTAAATAATATTATTAAATTAGATACATTGTAAATACTGGCTTCTAGCCCATAATTAGGTTAAGGCTTAACTATATCTGCGCTATAGAGTCACAGACAAAAAAAAAATTGCTTATTTTGTACAACATTTGATCCATCTGGCCAACGCTAGGCATATTTAACTTGGAGATGCCCAAGCACAGAAGTGCAGAGACCTCATTTGGTCGGGTACAGTTGTGCTTGGCTAAATGATCCGGCCGGTGTCTGCCATATTGTTATTTTAATTTTGAAAATTGCAACAACAATGAAGACGCCAGCCAACAATAACAAATGTGCAGTGGCACACCTGAACACACCTGCAGCACACACAAATGCATATGCAAGAGGAGGCAGGCATCAAACAAGAGAGCGCGCGCGCGCGCGTGTGTGTGTGTGTGTGTGTGTGTGTAAGGGGGCGTCGTATTTGTCTACATGACAAGTAGGCAATATTTGCATACTCAATTGCATTGTAAATTTTTCTATGCCAGGCAACAACAACAACAACAAGAGCAACATCAAGCAGCAGCAAGAAAATGAAGAAGAAAACAACGAGGAAGGCACGCATACAAATACAAGTGAAAAGTCGCGCCTAAGTGTATGCAATGCAAAAAGATGCAGCGACAGAGAAATTGTTGGAAAAATGCTGAACAAAGCAATCAGAGCAGGTGTAGCTGTGTGCCCAGGTGTGTGTGTAGGTGTGTGTGTGAGCTGTAGAGCTGTTGATGACTACTACAACGATGCTGATGATGATGCTGCTGTTGCTGATGCAAGGCGATGATGAGCATGACTATATATATATATATATATACATATATATATATATATGCACATGTGTTCAGCATAGCTGTGTGTGTGTGTAATACGACGTACAGTTTTCATTTGAATGACAAAAAGTCAGGTGGGCACTCGAGTCGCTGCTGCTGCTGCTGCTGCTGCTGCTGCGAGGGACGACAAACGTGTATTGTGTGGGCGTGGCTTTTGTATGCGCCCAACTTGACTGACTGACTGACTGTATATAAATATACAATATGCGGGCGCACACACACACACACACACACAGAGTGTGAGTGAGAGAGAGAGAGAGATACACGCATGCACACCTGCATATGTCGAGTGTGCGCCTGGCCCCAAAACACTTAACATATTCTAATTATTCATGCTTATTTTATATTGTTTTGTCAGTGCAGCATCCCAAAGCCAGGCGCTACGCCCACTGCCAACGCCCCAGCCCCCTGCCACGCCTTCCTCTTGACGGCATAGCCTCTGATGACAGTAGGTTGTGAGCAGAGGCGTGGCTTGCTTTGTGGTGCTGTCTTATTAAAAATTACAAATAGTCAACGCTTAATTATGACTGTGTGCTAGTGTGTGTGTGTGCGAGTGTGTGTGTGTGTGCGAGTGTGTGTGTGTTGCTTAACTATAGCCTAGTTTTGGCAGCGCTACCAATAAATTTGTTGCCGAGCTGCGTTGACAAAGGCGAATGCAACGAATGCACACACACGAGGAGATATTTATCTTAAGCACAAAGGATACATTGATGTCTACCTGTGTGTGTGTGTGTGTGTGTGCGCTGCATCAGCAAAAATATATATAAATAAAAAAAAAAAAAGAAAGAAAAGAGAAATACAAACTGAAGCATTTTGCACCAATTTTTGTGACGATGTCAACAGCAACAACAACAGCAACAATAACAAAAACAGCAGCAGCAGCAACAACAATCTGCAGTTGGGCGCACAAGAGCGCCATCTAGCGGCTGCGCCACAGCATTGCAAAACTAATGTTGATGACAATGTTATGGGCGTCACGACAGCCATAAGCGCACTTCAGCAGCAGAGGCAAGTCGACATGCAAAGCGAACGAGAGAGAGAGAGAGAGAGTAGCTGGGTGTGTGTAGGCGACACCTGCAAATGTTAGACTCTGTCTGCCTACGAAATCTGCACCTCATTTCGTGTGCATGCAGCAAGTGAGAAATTATTATAAAAGAAATGCAGCACAAAAGCCAAAGAAATGGAGAAAAATTGTACAAAGACAGAAGCTAATATGAGTAGAAAGAGAGAGAGATAGAGAGAGAGAGCGAGAGAGAGAGTGAGTGCGGGAATGACTGAAAGAGAGACAAAGTGATAGAGAAAGGAAGAGATCGATGAAGACATAGAGAGAGAAAGAAAGGGATAGAGAGAAAGAGAGATAGAGAGATAGAGAGAGAGAGTGAGAGAGATACAGAGAGAGAGAGAGAGAGAGAGAGAGAGAGAGACAGAAGCAGAGAGCGAGAGAGGGAGAGAAAAGGCAAAGTGATAGAGTAAGGAAGAGATCGAGCAGGGGATAGAGAGAGCGAGAGCGAGAGATATAGAAAGATAGAGAGAAACACATAGAGAGAGAGAGAGAGAGATACAGTGAGAGAGATAGATAGAGAGAGAGAGAGGGAGAGAGGGAGCGAGAGAGAGAGAAAGAAAAAATGAGAGAGTAAGAGAGAGAAACGAAGTAAATAGAGAGCAAATTCTTAAGACAAATGACAATGAATAGAAACCTAGACAGAAATAAAAAGATAGATCTGTAAGGAATGATAATGATTGTAAAAAATATTGCGAGACAAAGAGAGAAAGCGAAAAAAAAATGGAGAAACAGCGAGAAATATTCATATGGTGTTGAGATACATTGAGGTAAAAGGAAGGAGAGCAGTGAGAGTAAACCAATAAGAGAGAGAGAAAAAAGGATAGAGACGGAAAGAGAGAGAGAGAGAGAGAGAGAGAGAGGGAGAGAGAAAGGAAGAGGGAGAGGCAGAGAGAGAGAGAGAGAAAGAGATATGTGAAAGGGAAAAAGAGAGGGGATACTGATTAAATGAGCGAGTTGAGCGAAAACTGAGAGTCAGAGAGAGAGAGAGGGAGAGAGAGAGAGATACAAAGGAATAGATAGATAAGCAAATGAAGAGAGTGAAAGAGAGATAGATGGAGAGATATGCTAAAAATATATTGAGCAATATATAAAATGCGATTTCAAACATGTTCCCAAATGAATTTTGATTATTCGCATTAGTTATAATAGAGTTTAAGATATAAGAATGGAAATATGGTATATTTTAGTATAGTAAGTTGCAGTCAGCGCTATATCTAATATTGTAATTTAAGAACGGTAATCGTACCACTAGACTAGCTGTGTAAAAGATTTATATATATGAAGAGATTTCATTAATTCGTTTCGTTTTTCCCTCTGTTATCTATGCTTGTTCCCACGAAGCATCGGCTCGATCATGACAGCTTATACAGCTTATATAGTGCTATAGTGTTATAGTAGTATAGTATTTTGTTAATGAAAATGGATAGCTAATAAGAAAAGTTTCAGGTCTGTAAATTTGTATATAATATTTTATTTGCTTAATTTTTTATACATTTTTCCAGAACATGTAAATTTGTTACTCTTTCGACTCATCTTGGTATTTAGTTAATATATAATAATATATTAGTTAATATATTCGATCTATAGATTAGAGAGAAGAAAGCAAAAGTCTGCTGCTGCTTCGCACCTTAGGCGATGCGAGGGGAGGTGAGCAATGTTAGCTGGCCATGGAGCTCGGTTGCACAGATATTAAGCGTGGAGGCATCGAAGTCAGCAGCTCAGCTGCTGTCGCAGTCGGCGTCGCAGTTGGCGTTGATGTAGCCGTCGCTCGTTGACGTTTGTTTATGTGTTGTTCTTCCATGCTTTATGAGTAGTGAGAGGAGGGGTAGGGGTAGGGGTAGGTGCAGGTGCATATGCCATGTGTTATTGTTGTTGTTGTTGTTGTAGTGTGTGCAAGAGATTTGCAAACTAAAGCCCCATCACAATGTCCTCAAAATTCAAATAGCAACTGCAGCAGCAGCAGCAGCAACAGCAACACGAACAACAAAAGTAGTTGGGCACGCAAAGCAGCGAGATGCCGAGACTCAAAAACTGGCGACTGAGCCATGTCCATGGCTGTGTGTGTGTGTGAGTGTGTGAGTGTGTGTGTGTGTGAAGCCGAACCCAACCCAAGCCCTAGCCCAAGCCCAGCAATTGTCACACGACGCTACTTTTGCAAATTATTATTATTTTTTTTTTTTTTACATGCATGCAATGTGCGAGTGTGTGTGTGTGTGTGTGACGTCTGCTGTATATGAATTGCAAATATGGCCAGCCTTATGCCGGTCTTCTGGCCCGCTCTCTCTCTGTGCCTGATTTCTTAACAAGCGGCACCTGTGAGCTGGCACCTAAAGCAGCCCAAGCCCAGGCCCCAGCCCAAGCACCAGCCCCAGTCCAACCCCAGGTCCCTCCGCTGCAGCGCGCTGCCTGAACTCTGAGAACCAATGCTGGCTGATGGCAGTGCCAGCGCTCTAAGTGGAATATGTTTTATTTAGCATTTTTAAGTGTTTGCTGGCTCTACCAGCGCCCAAGCCAACCCTAGAGCCTACATTGCCCAACCCTTAACCCAGACACCCCATCGGCCACCGAACCGGGCAGAGACGCTCTGTTTGTTGCGTTGCTGCAACTGCAATTGTTGTTGTTGTTGTTGTAGCTGCTGTTGCTGCTTGAAGCAAGAAATAATAATTATTGTTATAGAAAGGACAAAGTATAATTTCAGATATGTAACAGGCGCTCAAGGGGCAAACCGTGGAGACAGGGCACACGCGCACATTGCACTCATGCCCAAGACAAACAGAAATAGAAATTAATGAGTTGATATAAGGCGCTACACAACAACAAGAAGAGAGAAAGAGAGAGAGGGAGAGAGAGAGAGAGAGAGAGAGAGGGGAAGAAAGGCAGTAGAAATATAAAAGATGAAGGTGACAACATTTGTTGGCCAAGCAGCCAGAGATAAAGTGCAATATATAGGAAGACAGACAGGACAGAGAGCAAGAGAGACCACGAGAGAGTGAGAGAGAGAGAGAGAGAGCTAGCTGGGGCAGCTGCTGACACAAGGACTGTCAATTAGATGTGAACTGCTGCTGCTGCTGCTGCTGCTGTTCAGTGACTCAGCACAGTTGGTTAGCCCAGTTAACAACCGAACTGAGCTGTCAAATGTGTTTTATGTGTGAACTAAGCTTACAGCATTTCAAGAAGAAACAAGTTCAGTTACTTCATCGAAACTATGATGGAAGCTGTATTGCATAGGATAGTGGGCTAGGCTAAGTAACTAAGACTTAAAACTAAGAAACCTCTTGTACAATTACTTTCTGATCCAAAAAGCTGCTCAACTTTATTTATAAGAGTTAGAGCTTATTGCTTGTCCAGGATCTGAGGCTGGAAGAGAGAATAGGAAATGCTCTCACTCTTGTGTTTTTTGCTCTTCCTTAGGATCTGTGTTTGAAGATAAGTAATAGAGATGTTCTTTCTTCTATTTTGGAGTTTTTGAAGGCAAAGTTCTCTATAAGGGTTTCTGATCTGCGTGGGTAATCTATTCTGTTTATTCCATTACCTTGTCGATCCGATATATGCCCATATTTCATATTCATATCAAATACATTATTAAGTCAATAACTTCTCTAATGAGTGCTAAAAATTTCACTTTTTAATCTCATTCATTCATTCTTCTTCTTCTACTATATATTCGTTATTCTACAATTACGTCTAGCGAAATTCTCTTAATACACTTCTCCCTCCCACTCATAACCGTCTTCATTGTAAGCATACATAAGACAATCTTTACAGTTATCTAAATATAAATGTCAATCTCTTTGAAGTTTTTCAGCTTCACCTTAACCCTTTTAAGCATTCAACTCACATTTGCTCAACTCCCTGGCCCTGGTCCTCGCCCTTAGCCCCAGATACATCCCCTTTCCAGAAGGCATTCGAACAGGGGCAATTAAAACATGTGGAGGAACGTTTTAAGCCTTGGCTCCAGCAGCTCGAGCAGTGACAAATTGTTCAGCTGTCAAATGTGACGTTCAGCTGTCAAAATAGCAGCCACGTTAGCGCCGCCAACAAGGACGATGACGACGTCAAAGTCAACGCCAGCAGAGGCAGCGGCCAATCAGCTGGCACAAAAAAAAAAAAAAACATCAGGAATTCCAAAACCAAAAACTGTGCCAAATGCCAGCGAGCTGCGCCTTGCGCCTGAGACGAATAACTGAACTGGAGTTGGAGTTAACATTTTTATTAGATGAGCACACACACACACACACACACGCACACACATACATACACAGACACGAGCTTTGTTATTAGTCGGCTTGGGCAACATTTAAATTAAAATATTCCCGATGCTGAGCTGCATATGTGAATCTCTTAGGGAGTGGGGGTTGGTAGGTTTTTGGGGATTGTGGGTTGGCCTGCCTGAATGCTGAAGTGTCAAGCTGTCAAAGTTGCCATTTTTCACACACACACACACTCGCACACACACACGCACACTGCTGCAGCCTGTTGTCAAATATTGAAAAATGCTTTGGCTGCTGCCTTACAGCTTCTTCCTTGGGCTAAGGCTCAACCACATGTGCGACTGCCGATGAAAAAGGCACAGCTCTACCCCCTCTCTCTTCCCCCCTCTCCCTCTCTCGCTCTCTTTTTCGTACCTTAAGCCTGCACGGCCTTCTCATTTCATCATTTCGGCTAAATAATAAAAATGATGACGAGCACGCTGATGAGTTTTAGTTATCAAATAGTGCGACAGGCAGCGTCAACCCTTGGCTGCCTAGCGCCCCGGGGCCAACACAACTAATAAGTATGAGCACATACATATATATATATATACCTGCCCCACACACACACAGAGACAAACGTACACAGCTGCAGCTACTTTAAATTCCATGTGTGACACTTGATCATTTGTCATTTGGCTCTGAGCCGTCCGTCGACTCTTGGGCTTTTTGCGGTTACCGTTGCGAACTTGGGCAACAGCATTTGCCCGAGGGTTGGGCTGGGTAGTTCCGTCATTACTAATGATGATGATGACCAGCGCTAACAGGGGGCCAGCCACTCGTCTGATATATCACTTAGTGTGCGATACAGCTGTGCCGCATCGCATTGCTATCAAAGCTGTCCATACCGATAATACATGGAAATCCTCTAAGCATGCATACGATATGAGATCATGGTCTAATAGAGCCTTAGGATTCTAGTTGTGTTAGCATCAGTTTGAAGCGAACTGCAGCAGTAGCTGTAGGGGTAACTCAATTCTCTTATACTAGTCTTACTTCTAAATAATCTATATCAATATATTTCCCATCTATATGCACACATATATCTAATATACGATCTTTTCATTCTATCAATCTGCGAATTGTCAACTCTGCTCTGCATTGCCCTAATCCAACACTGGCTCAAGCTCAACTAATTCGCATAAGCTAGTTATTGAAACGGGTCTAGGTAAGGGGCGGGGCTAGATTAAATATCCCCAATTACAATTCAAATACAAGCCAAGCATATTGTAAGTGACACTCGGGATGCTGTTAATTTCGTTGAGTCGAGTATTGAAGTTGCTTTAGCTCTACCCTTGCTCGAAGTTTTTCAGGTTTTGTAGTCGCTCCTGCCCCGTAGACGTCGGAAAATACATTTACAGTTATAAATTAAATTTCCAACTCAAACAAATCAGCCAAAATACCTTTCAATATCTGCGCCCCAGGCGCATTTGGCATCGAGCAGGCAACGCCATCTTCGCGTTCTCATCCTCATGAAAGGTGCGCCCGCGGCCATGAGGCAGGAGGCGACAGCAGGAGGCGGGCGGCAGGGTAACGCAAGAAACGTAGCTGGAATTGAGCGGCAAGCGACTGGGGTAACATTTTTTAAGCTTGGTAATAAATTTTTAATAAGCTTGCTTGTTGTTTTGCCTCGATGCCGTGCCAAAGATATTTTTAATAAATCGTTTTCGAGTACATTGAGAAATGCAAAGACGACGCGACATTCACGTCGACATCGCATAAGGGCATATGAAATATACATACGACAGATAGACGACTGAATGCCAAAATGGTATGGTATGGATGGGCAAATCAACGGACAGACGGGAGTATAGCGGATGGCGGATGGCGGATGGATGGATGAATGGCTGTCGGTAATGGTAACCCCCGGTGAGTCGCTAACTTACCGTACCGGAGGGTGTCTTGCAATTGTCCTGAATGTCGCCGTCGCTGTCGCTGTCGCTACGCCAGTCACAGTCTCTGTCACCATCGATGCTATGCCCTACCCCAGCACCAGTAGACCGCTGCGCCTTGCAAGAGTCCTTGCGACTTTTCATCGCTTTCATATGAGTACTTCTAGAAGAAGAAGAAGACGAAGAAGATTCAGTGAGACTCGACTAATCTCAGGGAAATCTTCTATTTGCATTTCTTTATATAGCCAAGCAAGTTTCTTTAATAAAATTCTCTACACTTTCTTAATACAGCACTCGCTATGAGAGAAGCCTCTACCGCTACCCTTACCTCAGATTTTACAATTCAAATCCCAATATCTCCTCAATGACAGAGTATTTACAATTCGTTCAGTCTGCATTCCTTATTCTATTTGTGTTTCTTAGCTTTTCATTGACTCGCGAGCGATTTTCTCCGAGTCGTGTTGTTTTTGTTTTTGTTTTGCGCACATTAACAGAGCGCGGAACATTTTTACATCAATGATATTGAAATGATATGAAATACTCATAGTACCTGGATGGGGGTGCGGGTCGCGTATTTTTCAATTTTAAATATTGACAAGCACGTGGATTGAGATGGAGCGAGAGAGGGGGAGAGAGAGAGCAAGAGGTGGGGTAGAGGGTGCCTGCCCGGCGGCTTGCTTAAGGTAATTTGACAAGTTGTCGAAGCTTTAGCAATGTCACGACTGGGGTGCAAGTCAACAGGGCAATAGATAGGCGGAGGAGTCGTCAGGCTCACAGTGATGTCTCACTCTGGCAACGATTTTACATTGGATGTGGCATCCGGTATCCGTGCTGGAACCGTTGGACTATTTGGCCGAAGGCAGCGTGTTGTTGGGCGTTAGGATGCGGCTAATAGATGCACTTGGATTTGTGTGTTCCATGTGGCAGCCATCCAGCGCAAATGACAGCCGAAATGAAAGCAGTCAACAGGGCGAGATGACTGCTGGATAGGTAGGGCGTAAGGGAATGACAAGGTTTCAGGTGGGAGGGAGGTGGGTAATCTCCTAGCTGGTCCTTCCAGCAAGTGAGCGAAAAATACGAATGTCAACATTGCAATTACGCAAACATTTTCCGCACACCAATAATATGCCATGACAGGCAGGCAGGCAGGTGGCAAGCAGAAGGGCAGTTAGGATACAGATAGATACAGCGAAGGAGAAAGCGAGCAGGATATGCACACAGATACAACAATGGGCTAACTGGCAAAGGTGAGCTGATGATGCCAAGCCCCAACAATGGCAGTTGTGGACGAGCGACTAGCCCCAGCCTCAGTCCGGGGCCAGGGCCGGGCTTGGGCAGAAGATGCAAACAGCAATGATGACGTTGATAATGGCGTAAAATGGTTGAAGCTAGCAGGTCAAATTTGCAAGGACAGCCCGACCAAGATAATACCTGTACTGATAGATAGAGATAGAGATAGAGATAGAGATGGAGGTAGAGATAGAGATAGAGATAGAGATAGAGATAGAGATAGAGATAGAGATAGAGATAGAGATACAGATAGAGATAGAGATAGAGATAGAGATAGAGATAGAGATAGAGATAGAGATAGAGATAGAGATAGAGATAGAGATAGAGATAGAGATAGAGATAGAGATAGAGGATAGAGATAGAGATAGAGATAGAGATAGAGATAAGAGATAAGAGATAGAGATAGAGATAGAGATAGAGATAGAGATAGAGATAGAGATACGAGATAGAGATAGAGATAGAGATAGAGATAGAGATAGAGATAGAGATAGAGATAGAGATAGAGATAGAGATAGAGATAGAGATAGAGATAGAGATAGAGATAGAGATAGAGATAGAGATAGAGATAGAGATAGAGATAGAGATAGAGATAGATAGAGATAGAGATAGAGATAGAGATAGAGATAGAGATAGAGATAGAGATAGAGATAGAGATAGAGATAGAGATAGAGATAGAGATAGAGATAGAGATAGAAGATAGAGATAGAGATAGAGATAGAGATAGAGATAGAGATAGAGATAGAGATAGAGATAGAGATAGAGATAGAGATAGAGATAGAGATAGAGATAGAGATAGAGATAGAGATAGAGATAGAGATAGAGATAGAGATAGAGATAGAGATAGAGATAGAGATAGAGATAGAGATAGAGATAGAGATAGAGATAGATAGAGTAGAGATAGAGATAGAGATAGAGATAGAGATAGAGATAGAGATAGAGATAGAGATAGAGATAGAGATAGAGATAGAGATAGAGATAGAGATAGAGATAGAGATATAGAGATAGAGATAGAGATAGAGATAGAGATAGAGATAGAGATAGAGATAGAGATAGAGATAGGATAGAGATAGAGATAGAGATAGAGATAGATAGAGGATAGAGATAGAGATAGAGATAGAGATAGAGATAGAGATAGAGATAGAGATAGAGATAGAGATAGAGATAGAGATAGAGATAGAGATAGAGATAGAGATAGAGATAGAGATAGAGATAGAGATAGAGATAGAGATAGAGATAGAGATAGAGATAGAGAGAGATAAAGACAGACTAACTAATCTATATCTCCACTCGAATGGGTGCAGGTATTACAACTTGTAGTCCAAACGCCGTGAAAATGTTTGAATGTGGCGCCAAGTTTGACTTGGACTCGGTTGGTAGGTTCGTAGGGTGGTTGGGTGGTTGGGTGGTTGGTTGGTGCAGCAGGGTGCCAAGGTGATGGCTGCTCCTGATGCAGCTGGGGGCGTAATAAAAAATGCCGAGGCAACAGCAGGTAGGTAGGTAGGCAGGCAGGTAGCTGACTCGCTGGAACGAACAAACAAATTGGATGCGAATGCAAATAAACGAAAATTATAAATAACAGCAAGCGAGCGAGGAGAGCGAGGAGAAGCGAGCAGAGAACAGAATGCGAATATAAACAAAAACGTGTATACGACAGCGGGAATGTAAAAGCGAATGGGATTGGCAATGGACATGGCAAAGGAAACGGAAGCGAAGATGGTTAGAATGAAGATACAATGTAGGGGCCGAAAGATGATGAGCCGCAATGACTCACACTCTCTCATTCACTCCTTCCTTCTGGCTAACATAAAAAAGATGCAACTACCAATTGAAATAGGAAGCAGCAGCAGCAGCAGCAGCAGCAGCAGCAGCAGCCAGAGCCACAGAACTGATGAGTTGCAATGAATAGAAATTGCCAAAACAATGCCACATGACGGCCCCAGCCAGGTGAACAGCGAGCAATAGTGACAAATGAAAGGAACCAAAACCCCCTCTACAAGCAGCTCCAGGCCCCGGGCCGAGCCCCAATCGCAGCCAAAGAGCGCTGACAGCTGACAAAGGAGGCGACATAGTCGTGCCATGCAAAATGGGGGCAGGTGGCGGGCCTGTCAGCACTGACAGTCCCATCAGCGACGCAGTGGATAACGTTGGGCCGTTCTTAAAGAGCGATATGCCTAATATATATATATAGGAGATATGGTATAACAAAGGGAACAGTAAGCGGAGGAGCAGCTGCTAGCGAGCTCTTAAGAAGGGGCCTTAGATATCTGTTGTAACTGATATTCCAGGAAAGTGTTTATTATATCTGATATACTTAGATATTTCTTATTTAAAGATTTTTTGTAATATAATCTGTTTGACTTTTCAATGTGCTCTGATCTGATCTGATCTTCAAAGATAAACTCACAATGGCTATAATTTCTCAATATCTAACAGTGGAAGCTGTTATAAAGTATATTCAATAATGAAACATCTTTGATTATAATCGGAAGGAAAGATCTTACAGATTGTACTTGCACAATGTTCCATAAAACTACCTATGAAGAGCCCTACTTGGCAATACTGTTGTCTTGAAGGATGCTAAAGTATCTGTAGAACCTTTAATTGAATATTCAATCATAGCTACATTATTATATATTTTATTATATTATATCATATTTCTTGATTCAGAATTGTCTACAAAATACATTAAAAAACAGCCATAAAGAATGATCTCACCTTGCTTATAAGACTTCATATAGAACTTAAGTAAAAATTATAGAGTTGTGGAATTGGCTCTCTAGAGAATTCTCAATAAGAAGGAAAGATCTCTCTTTTGGTTTTTTATTAACAAATTGACATGGTTTGATAAGAAGAAATAATGTCTCTCATATATTAGTGCAGTCCGAGAGCTTCAACACAGAAAGAATAGAAAGAAAGATCTTTGATTTCTCCAATAATTCTTGAAGACCTTTGCAAATTGACTCATTAGACGCCTCATCAATAGAGCACCTCGTAGAGCCACGACTTTTCTCTAAGCTCCAACTAGCAACAGTTGACGCAGTTGATGAAGATCTTCGACAGCTTTTCCGCACGTCCTTAATTTACATGAATTTGCCCATTCGAGAGGTTTGCCGGCTGTGCGCTTGGATGCATAAAATAATTAAGCTGGCCAACGTGCGCTGCTCAACAAGCCCCCCCCCCCCCCCACTCCCACCTCCCCTCTGAACAGTTGCTGCAAACATCCGGAGCGATGTGCTCAAGTGGCAGCGGAAGATGTGGATCTGCTTGAAACAACGCATCGTTGCCCGGATATGGATTTGGTGAAGCGTTGCGCGAATTGATTAAAATTCGATTGTTTCTTTTCTCTGCCAGCTGAAAGTTGGAGCCTGATGAAAGGGTTGTATAATGGCTGCTTCATCTGCAGCTTCTTATTACCGTTGTTGTTGTCGTCGCTCCTGTTGCTGTTGTTGTTGTTGTTGTTGGTATTTATTGGCCGTGCCTGCCTTGGCATTTATTACGCGACGTTGGGAGTTTTAATTATGCCGGCGTTGTTGCTGCTGCTGTGCCCCTTTGCCCCCCCATACATACAAACCCACACCCATTGGCCCTGGGGCGCTGCCTAATCAGCGGCAGAGCATCAGGCAGTCAGGCAACCCCAACCCCAACCACCGTCAGCACCACCACCACAGCGCTAACCATCCACACGCCTAATCACGTTTCACCCCTTTCGCATTTTTACCTTTTGTCGTCCTTGTCCTTGTCGTTGTCGTTGTCGTTGTCGTTGCTTTTCGATTTTTAATTTTTTAATTCGTTATCCTTGCGCCTGCTTTTTCAGGTTTTAGCTTTTTTTTTTGTTGTTGCTGTTGTTGTCGTATTTTTTTGTTGCCTTCTACTTTATTCGCCTGGTTAATGGCAACGCGTGTGTCGACGGCGTATCCTGTATCTAGGCAGGAGCTGGAGTCGGGCGGGGGTGGGTGGGCCGGTGGTTGGTGGTTGGGGATTGGGCCTGGCAAGGGTTAAGTATTAAACGCTAAATCAGATAATGTTAGACAATTGAGCAGCGACGCCGACGCCCGACCGAGCTGACATTAAAACAAAAGACACGATGCGCCGCATCGAAGGGTCGCGGCCGCGCTTGTCGTCATGCAAATGCGAAGCTACCCAAGCAACAACAACAACAACAACAACAACAACAACAACAAGAGGAGAGAGAGAGAGAAAAAAACGAGAAAAAGGAAAAACCAACAAAGGGGTTAGCTTTTCATAAAATACTGCATATATTGACTCAAGTCATGTACACCAGCAGCGCGTCGAGGATTGTTGTCCTGTGACGGGGACTTGGCAAAACTTCGATTACAAAAATTCTCGTATTATCCGATTAAGCGATCCGGCAAAAGGCAGCAACCAACCAACCAACAACAAAAAGAAAGAACTACAAGTGGAAGAAGCAGAAGAAAAACAACAGCCGAAAAAAAAAAGAATTAAAATTTTAAATTATTGCTTTGGGTGCGCGCTTCGTTCAGTGTGTTTAGTTTTGGGGGCGTGGCGCCTATACGCCCATGCCATTTGAAAGACAGCCCGCCAAAGTATGCAACATAAAAATAACAGCAGAATATACAGCAGAAGCTGGCAGCAGTGCATGTGTGTGTGTGGCATGCCAGACTAACAAATACCCAGCAATTTCTCGCATGGAATAACTGAAAACAGAAAATGTAAACAATTTTTAAAATGCTCAATTGATGCTTAGCTATATTTGCTTATATGAAATAGCTGACAATGAAATGTCGAAAATTTAAAAATTACTATTATTAACATATTTAATTAAATTAAAATTATTTATTATTCTTCTTCTTTATTGAAAATGAAATTTATATATTAAATTAAATAGATATTTAACTGAGTTTCAAAATAGTTTGCCTAGAAACAAATAAATTAAAAAAAAAAAAATAAATAAATAAATCCAAATAAAAATTTGGAGAATTAAAAAAATTTTATAAAAATTAAATTAATATTTATGTATTTTGTAATTTGTTGTATATAAAATGTCCCGAAATAAAATATATAAAAAAATTGTATAAGAAATAAATTGAGCTGACTTTTGGAAGAATTTGTATATTTATTTTTTATATAAAATATTACAATGTAGTAAAAGTAAAAAGTTGTATAACAATGAAAAAGACAAGAGGCTGAGATTTTAGAATATTTTAGATAGATATATATTGCTTATATCCTCAAAGACTGTTCCGCAACCTCTCTCCTCAAAACTCAAATCTTCGAAAACGTATGCCCTATAACGATCCTCGCAAACCCAACCCCAAAAGACATTGCTAAGATAATTAAGTGCCTCTAAGAATACATAACATATCACCTCATATAACAATAAATGTAATACCTTAAGCCGAAGGCTTCAGTAGCCAGTGCTTTAGCTTTTAGTTAGCTTTAATTTAACATTAACTCTAACTGATATAAATAACTAAATAAATATTTTTTATTACAAATATCTGAAAACATTAAATATAAACATAAAAAATATTTTACAAAAATCTATATGATATTTAGTTGAATTTATAAAATATTGTGTATTTATTCATTTTGAATATATTCATTTTGTATATGGAAAATCTGGAAATAGAAAATGTTAAAAAAAATATAATTAATATTTATTTATTAAATTCATTTATTAATTTATTATTTTTTTTTATTTTTTTATTAATTTGAATAGTTTGTATCTCGTATTTAATTTTAATAATTATATAAAATAATTAACTAATAAATAATTGTATACAAATTTTATAATGATGGGAAAAATCTTTAAAATTCTTTATAAATACTTTATTAATTTAATGAATTATTATTATATAATTATTATTATTTTTATTACTTTTTATTATTATTAATTATATTTATTATTATTTATATTAATTTGATTATTTTATATTAAGAACTATTTTCACTAAAAATTCATATTAAACTAAATTTATTTGAATTTCTTTGATCAAGCGTACTATGCACACAATATGCTCTCGCATTTGCCGCAGCATAGTTAAATTTATAAAGGCAAATATTTGTATACGCAAAGGGAACTACCTTTGGTAATGGATACAACAAAAATACGCTGAGTAAATAAAATAAAATGAAAAAAAAAAAAAAATAAATAAATAAATAAAATAAAAAAAATCGCGTGAAACAGCAACGGAAACCGCTGGCAACGCTGATGATGGCAGTGACCTTTTTCTCCTTTTTCTCCTTTTTTTTTGGCGACTCGGCTACTCAGTTCCTTTTCAGAAATTAACGCAAGTAACTGCGCGGAAAATATGCCATCTCCGTGTCTGCAGCTAACTCCCATTCTCTCTCTCTCTCTCTCTCTCTCTCCCTCTCTCTCTCACTCTCTCTCTCTCTCACGCACACTCTCTCTTTCTCGCTCTGTCTTTTTCTGTTCCTGTTTGTGTCCACTGCGCTGTCCGCCAGACATAAAGTTTGCCCAAAACGTCGCCGGTTTTTGTTGTTGTTGTTTTTTTTTTTAGCCCTTCGATGGCAACATTTGATTAGATAACACTCAAGGGTTAACGGGGAACATAAAATAGTCGTTAAGCGGATCACATTCCTAAGCCTAACGACATTTCTTCTGATTTACTTATTATGCATTTGGTTCGAGCGCACATTAAGTGAATTCCTTAAAGACCGCAAAACAGCTGAAACGAATGCCAAGAGCCAATTGATAGTAGTTGGATTGGGGATGAGAGAATTATCCTTGGATATACTATATAGAAGCTGTATAGGGATATAGGGATAAAGGACTCACGAATGAGTCAATACATGACTCACTTTGAGCTTTGCTTGAAGGCATGCAGAGCTATACAATTTACTCTTCTATGCGCTTCTCATGCATGCAATTTAGCTGCACTCTTGAGCATAACTCGCAAATAACAGTTATCCGACTCACTCCTCCACACACATACACACACGCACTTATTCTGAACAGAAGAATTTAGTTTAGTTTCATTTCGTTTCGTTTCTATCTTCGTCTGACAGTTTTGCGGTATATTCTTTTAAGCAGACTCATTTCGCGAGTATTGTGATAGACTCTCGTACACTGTGACTTTTCGGGGGTAAAGATCTCATAAGGGCAATGCACAGCGACTTCAAATTCACATACACATACACACATGCACGCACATCCATTCACATGCCTGAATGAAGATCGTGGAAAAAACTCAAACACATTTCGTTGCTGTTCGAGTAAAGATAAAAGTGATGTATACTTAAAAAATGATGTATAAGGGATGTGTATGTATACATAGTTTCTCTCAATGAAATTTAAGTTAATTATAACTCTCTTCCAAGTCGTAATTTTGATATTCTCATAAGTAAGAGACGACATTGTGTATTTTATGGTTAAAGTTAACTTTTTTTATATTGTAAGCCAGTTAGAATAGCCAAACCCATTTAAGTGCGCCAAAAAAAGTGATTATTTCTTGTTATGTTTTTGAAAAATAATTACAACTTTATTAACAGACAAAGTACACAAAATTTATTGCAATAATATTGGAGCATTTGTCAAGAAAATATATCGTATTTAGTTTTCAAAAAATTCAAACCTATTCAAACCTATTTCTATATAGTATACACATATATATTACTCTTTTTCATTTTTAAATATTTTTATTATATTTTTCTTAGATATTTTTCAATATTTTTCAATATTTATATACATTTCCTTTAATTACCTTTTTTAGAAATTTTTTGTCAAAGCATGAGTGAACGTGACTTATTTTTGAACTTTGAGAAATGATCAACGATTCCAAGCGAGCTCTGCTCTCGAGTGATTCTTTCTTTTGCATGAACTGCATTCATGCCTGCACCCACTTCTATAGAAGAGAAATCTTTATTATAGACTTCTTTATATAGACTTCACTCCATTATTGCTCTATATCTCGAATATACTCATAATCCGCTCGAGTAAATCTCGTGCATGTATGATTTAACGTATATTTGATTTACTTATCTACTCCATAATTATGTTGTAAATCAATCTGTATACTATATAAATTACTTTTGATACTTTATGAGACTTCCCCACAGTCACACTCCCTTCGCAGTCGCCTCTCAGTCAAGTCTTATTAGACTCATTCCGCTTTTGCATTGTATTTGCCAGGCATCTTTGATTTTCGTTCACTCTGGTTTATTTATGAGCCGTAACATGCGAGTAATTGAAAACGTTGCATGTGTCTGGAAGAGCTTTGAGCCACTTAAGAGAATGCTCTATGGCACACTACACCCACAACTCTCAGGCACACTTTCATCATGCTTTCCCTTAAAGCACACACACATCTCGAAAGGTTTCTTGTTTTTTGTTTCTCTTTTTTTTTAGCCTTTTTTTTTGGTGTTTAGCCAAAGAGCTGGCCTTCAACTGGATGGCGGCGACTAAGCTGGCTGGTTTTTCTGAGCTTTGCTCAGCTTTGAGTGGCAAAGGGACAAGGGGCAAGAGGCAAGGGGAGGTGCGGCAGGTGGGTGGCCTGGTTGAAGTGTGAGTTTTTCGGTGTTCACTTTTGGTTTTGTGCATTTTTAATTATTGGCTTTTTTCTTAGACGCTTTAATTGTATTTGCTCAGCGTTTGGGCAAAGTGCGCACACAGGACGCAGCCAAGACGCATAGACAAGTGAGCGACAGCGATGGAGAGAGAGAGAGAGAGAGAGAGAGAGAGGGAGAGTGAGGGGTCAGTTGGGCTGGACTGGCACGCCCTTGCCATTGGCCGGTTGTCGCATTTAAATTGCATGGAATTTGCAAACTGAAATTAAAATAGTTAATGATTTTTTGGTCAGGCGACTTAAGTGCGTCTCAATGGGGGCGTGGCTGGAGTAAAGCAAACGGGCTTGGGGAGCCGACTGCTGTGTAATTGAAAAAGCAGCCACTGCAGCTGCTTCAAAGACAAATAGAGAGCACAACTGTGGCGCAAACTTTTGCGGCGACAACCCTGACGCATGACGCCGAGGCAGCGAGCGATGGCAGAGCTCCGAGCAGAGCTCCGAGCAGAGCTTCAAGCAGAGCTACGAGCAGAGCTACTCCTAATGCTGCTGCGTAGCATGTAAATGCTGTAAAAGTTTTTACGATTTGCCAAAACTATAAAAAGGGGCATCCGGGCTGTGACTGTAGCTGGTGGGGGAGGGGGCGTGGGTGTGGGTGTGGGTGGCATGTCCACTAGCCACGGCCGCTGCGTGCCAGGAGCTGGAGACAAGCGCCAGCTCGCAGCGAGTTGATACTCGCACTTACAATATAATAAACTAAGTAATTACATGTGACTGTGTGAGTGCTCTTGTGTGTGTGTGGGCGTGGCACACACACTATTTTAATTCACTCATAAAACGAGGCGGGCACAAAAAGTGCGCCCAAATTACCTTTGACATGTGAAGCCGAGGAAGCCAGAAGGAGGCGTGGGGAGTAGGTGGGTGGGTGGGTTGGTGGGCGAACTGATGTCAGAACCGAAGCTGTAGCTGAAACTAGAGTTAGGCGCACAAGTTCCATTCCCCAGTTGCCTTTCACTTTTTATGACAATTTCACTTTCGCCAGGGCAATGATTGTGGCATGAATGGACAACAATTTCTTGTTGCTTTCTTTCGTTCTAGTGCGTGCATTGCGTGTGTGACCATTTTGCAGGGCATCTGTCAAGCAGGCATTCGGCACCATTCACTACCAACCCCTCCTTAACCATGGGGCACTCGGAGTAGTCAGCGACCATGCTTGGGGCTCTCACAGAGTCGTCAAAGAGTCGCGTTTACAGCCGAACGCTGAATGACACTTAAATGTCGAAGGCGCATCCATAAACATCCATAATCGTAAATATAGATTTGTGCGGCACGTAGTGGCCACACTGGAGACACACACACACACACACACACTCACACACACACACACACACGCACACACACACGCACACGCACACATTCAGGCCACAGTCACTCAAGCACTCTTAACGACTCAGATCGCATTCAGCAGAGTTTCTCTGTGGAGTTCTCAAAAGTTTCCTATCGAATGCTGGTAAAATTTCTAACTGTGAATGAACTCTATCATTTAGTTAACAATTACAAGCAAGTATAAGCTCATAACACTCAGCTTTTGCCATTTATTTGCTATGAATAATCATTGATCAATTATAAGTCAGCGTTTCATAGCATTCAGCTTTCGCCATACACTTGCCTTGGCTACATGCTCATAACACTCAGCTTTTGTCATGCAATTGCTAGAAGAGTTGAGCTACTATTTAGTCATATGCATGCATGTGCCTTGACTTTGACTTACAATGATCAAGAGACGTTTAATAGTTTACGTTTCATAGCATTCAGCTTTTGTTATACTGTTGCATTGCCTCATGTTCCATAACTGTCAGCTTAAGTTATTCATAATGTAATAGTTAATAGATAATGTAAGATAAAGTAAAGCTAGCAGAGATTCCTTGTCTTATAGACAAGCAGCACACAGAGTGCAGTTGGTATTTGTCTGAAAGCTGAAAGAGCTAAGTTGATAGCGAAAGGACTTTCCAGAGATTGCTTAAAGTAACTAGAATCTAATAAGAGTGAGTGTAGCGATTACCTGTGTGTGTGTGTGTGTGTGTGTGTGAATTGCAATTAAAGATTAAAGCTTCGGTTGGCCAAGACTTTTACGCTGTTGCCACTAGCTACATGTGATACAAGGATAATATGCTGGCTAGGATAATGACAGGGCTGCGTATAGAGATGCGAGTATATTTTCTCTAATGACACTTTTAACAGCTGTTATATTTCTCGACGTTCTTCTTTGTTGTTGCTGTTGTTGTTGTTGTTGTTGGTGCCGCCCCCGAGTTACGCAACGGCTGAGGGCAGGCCGCACATATTTGAAGACATAAATAAATGTCAAAAAATGCAGATTACTTATTAACCCCTGTGGCGTGCCACAACTCCAGCTCCAGCTACAGTTCCTGCTCCCACTCGCAGTTCCACTCCCACTCCTGCTACTACTCCCACTCCCACTCCTGCTACAGATCCAAGCTACGAATCCTCCGATGCCGATGCCGATGCCGATGCCAATGCCAATGCTTTAGCCGCGATATTATTCATTAATAGAAGCCCGCAACGTTCGCCGTTGGCTCAGCTCAGCGCAGTTAACGCACACACACACACACACACACACACACGCACACAGATACAGACAAAGCGCGCCTCACGCAGCGCTTTTGCCACCTTGAAAGGCGGGAGAAAATTATTAGCTCTTTGGTAATATTTTCTTGCATAAATTTTTGAATCATTTTTTGTTTTTTTTTTTCTTTTTCGTTTTTTCTCTCCTGCTCTCTCTCTTTCTCTTTTTTGGAGTCTTTATAATTTCATATTTGGCATCGTTTGGGCAAAGTCGCTTCGTCGCTTTATTTTCAATTTAACCCTCATTGTTGTTGTCGCCCCGTGTTTTTTTTTGTTGCTGCTGCTACAGCTTTTGCGTGTGGCATAAAAATTGAATCCTAATCCATGAATATAGATGATTATTATATGCCCACAGCCAGCACCTGGCCCTCCCGCCACCCGCCACCCGCCAGTCGACAGCCTTAGCCCTAGCCCTAGCAGCGGGATGGCAGCCCATTAGAATATTTTGTCTGTGCTCCGCTTCGGCTGGTAATTTTCTTTTGTTTTGCATTTTGCAGCTCACCTCAACCGACAATGGGCAACCAGCGAAGCAACCGCCGCAGCATCCATGCCCCACCGCATAGCTACTGCCCAGCCAGGACCTCAGCAAATAGCATATATATATACATATATATATATATATATATATACATATATATAGATACACATATATACGGCGAGCTCCAAATGAAAACGCCGCCAAAGTTGTCGTAAAATTTTGTTATGACTTTTTCTTATTGCCTTTCGCCGTTCTCGAACGCATTCGAAATGGGAGGCGGCGGTGGTGGTGGCGGCGAAGGCGTGGCTGCTTGCAGAACTCATGCAGATGAGCATGTGGACGAGCAGCAGGGGAAGGCAGAGACGCAGTCAAGCTCGTTTTTAAGTTACTTCCTGCTGGTATTTAAAGTTGTAAAAATTGATGAGTCCTCGCTGACTGCTGCTCAGGATAACTGCGGCCCTTATAAATATACCTATATATATGTAGATATGTTTGTATATATGTATATAGTACATATATATATAAATATTTCATTTCAGCGACTGCAGTTTCATTTCGGCATTTCCTCCATTTGGACTAAGCCTCATAGATATGGCCATCAGCTATTGTTACATTGTTGAGAAGCAGCTGATATATCTCTTAAAGCTATTGAATTTGCTTGGGCGGAGTAGACAATGTGTATATAATATATATCTAGAAGAATAAGTAGATAAAAGTAAAATAAAAAAAACATTTCTGAAATATGTACATATCTGCAGCTGTCTGTCTGGTTTTTTTTTTTTTTTTTTTTCATATATATGACGGCTTTTGATTGGCTGCCAATCTAATTCAATAATTACCTTATTTTACAGAATCCACATTCGCCTCCTCTTCGCCCACATACATAACCTACTCTCACTCATAATAATCCTTTGCCTAGGTAGCTATCTCGCTCACACGCAGCAGCGCTAGGCAGCAAACGCTGTCTTTGTCTCATTCCCTCTTTTTAATAAGTTGCGCTTACCTAAAACGCAAACTCAATGAGCTAGTATCTTTACAACAACACTAGTCAAACTCTCACACTCACTCACTCTAAAACAACCGCAAGATTAGTAGCCAATCACGACAAAATCGAAGAACATTGCAAAAGTGCAAAGAGCAAAGACATTGATAGTGCAGCAACGAAATACGTAGATCTGTACAGTGGCTCACAGCTTAATTGATACAGTGCAATTCTTCGACTTTCTCTCTTGAATATCGAAAGTATGCACACATATATTCATATGTATGTTCTGCTGTTAGCATAGAATAGAGGCAGAGAAACTTGTGAGGCAATTGCCTATACTATATATGTATGTATATTATATTGGTAAGTGCAATTGTGTGCAGCGATGTATATAGTAATGCTGCGCCATATAAATGGCATTTTTACCGTGTGTATTTTTATGCACTGTATTGTAAGTATGTATTTTCTGTTCACTTCTCTTGCTTGGCGCCTTCGCTTTCTACGTACCTGTCAGAGCTCTCCATGGAGTCTCGGCGCGCAAATGAGTTAAAGCGAGAGAAAGCTAGTGTCCAGTTGTATTCGAGTGAGTGTGTGTGTGTGTATTGTGCTTCTGTTAATATACGCTCGATCACTTGAAACGGCAGAGTCTCGAAAAATCGAACCAATGGCAAATGACAGCGAGAGAGTCGCTTCGAAGTTCGGGCTGCTTATAAAGAGAGATGAGATATGCCATAATTAAATTATAATAAAATGCAGTGTAAATATATACGGAAGATGCAATTGGATGCAACTTGTGAATATGAGTTAAATATATTCGTATAAAATTATACAACTTTCATGACGATATATGGACTTCTCACTAACTCTACGTTATCCCGAGCCTCTCCCCAGCCTATCGCCATCCCACTCCCACTCACTCATATCTTGGCTTAGCCAATCAGCCAGCTTTGTTGTAATTTGCGACATGTAAATAAATAAATTATTAGAAAATTAACAATTTTCGCAATTAAAACTACAACTAAATTACAAATGCATTAAATTGCGCCACACACACACACACACACACACACACACACCTATCCAGCTACACCTACATAACGAGCAAATAATAATGGCCGCGGCATTTGTAATAACAATAATGAAAAGCCATTTGGCCATTTGAGCATTTGACCATTTGGACGTTTGGCCATTTGTGTTGGCCGACCAACGGCTATAACAATTAATTAACAAATAAAATGTCAATTAATTTTACAAACACTGCGTGAACTGCAAACAAACAAACAGAGCCAGAAAAAAAATTATATATACATATATAAAAAAAGAAAAGAGAAAAACAGAGCGAATGTTATTATAACAGTAAAATGTAGCGAGTACACATACACATACACACTCAGAGCACACACACACTCATGTTACGCATACGCCGCGTGGCGCCTCGCCCAAAAGCAAATAAACCCGTTCGCACTCGCACAATTGGAAGCCAGAAGACCAAAATACAGAGAGAACAACAATAACAACAACAACAATACAAATTTGCTCATTTATTTATGATTTCAATTTCAATATTAAAGGTGTGTGTGTGTGTGTGTGTGTGTGTGTGTGTGTGGCAGTGGTGAAAGCATTTTTTGGTATTTTAAATATTTAATTGAATGATAAATAAATTTAAGCACTGCCATGCATAAATATAACAGCACAAGAGCAACAGTGACAGACTGAAGCTGAAGAAAGAGCCAGAGAGACAGAGAGAGAAAGAGAGAGAGAGAGAGAGAGAGAGAGAGAAAGAGAGTGAGAAGGCGCTAGCAATAATATTGTAAATTGTGCGGTTGTATGAAGGCGCCCTTTCAACGGCATAAAAAAAACTGGCCAAAACCAATGACTGTGTGGCGGTCACATAAATATTTTTACAACACACGCACACACACACACACACACACACACACACAGCACACACCGCCGCCATTTTGTTTGAGGGACAACGGCCGCAGACACAAATGCAATTTAATTATTACATTTGCCTTTCGCATCCCTTTCGACATAATTTTGCCTGCTTTCAATTAAATTTATTTATATACAAATAAATACATAAATGTGCATATAAATATATATACTTATAAATTTGCCATTTTTTACGCCCATATTTATTTAAACATTAATTTATTGCAGCGGAAAAAAATTATTGTTTAAGCAGGAGGCGCGTGGATTGTGCAATAATGAAATCATTGTTTATCCAAATATTCCTATTGGAAGTCGAATGGAATTCAGAGATCAATTTCGATAGCTTTTTTGCATTATCCTTGAAATATTTTTGTACAAACTTAAGTTTTCCTGTGTGAGTGAAAGATAATGCGTGCTCTGTTTGCTCAAAGTGAATGATCAAAATACTAAAAAAAATACTAGACATAAAACAAATCGAAAATATAACAAGAGAGCTGTAGTCGAGGCTGCTCGACTACGAAATCCCCTAAGCACTTCTTCGAACGAATCATATTCCAAGAATGCTTCGTTTCGATTCTCTACGCCTAAGAAACTATACATGCAAAAACACGAGCACACATAGACGCTGATCTACGCATGTAGGCATGTATGTGTGTCTCTAGTATTTTAAATGCATTTTTTTACACATTTGGGGGTGTGGGCGCGAAGTGGAGACTTGAATCCCAAATCTGACAAAAAGCGAAATTGTATTTAATTAGTATCTATATATATGCAGAAGACTTGGAGACTCTAACTCTAAAGATGAATTAGCTAGAATTTTATAACTGGTTCCCGATAAATTTGATTATCGATAACTTTGCAAATATACAAGTTATCAAATTTCTGAAACAAACTCGTACTGCGCGTGCAATATACGGATCTAACTCAAAAAGAATGAACTCTCTAGCTTTTGTATCTTCGGAAATCGACGCGTTCATACATACGGACGGACGGACGGACAGACATACAGCCATGCCTATATCAACTTTTCTCGTCACCCTGATCAAGAGTATATATATTTAATGGGGTCTGCCACGCCTCCTTCTGCCTGTTACATACTTTTAACAAAACCATTATACCCTGATTTCCCATTTTCAATGCATTGCAATGGACTCAGGGTATAAAAAATACAAAAATGCATCAAAAAAGACATATAAGTATTTTTTTGGTATTTTCTACGTTTTTTATATTTTCGTCTCTCGTATATTCTTCTGGTAGATATAGATTTATATAGATAAACAAGTAAATACAAAAAGTATTGTTATTTTAGCAATTATTATTAAATATTACTACAATTTTCTATTTATTATATACACACTAAAATTCCAAACCTGAGCCAGAGAGACCATGCATACACATCGAAATAGATTATACGGTATTTTGCATAGAGCATACAGTATTCGATTTGATTTGTTGTGCGCATTTTGCAGGTTTCGCTAGACAAGTTTTTTCCTCTTACAATCGCTGCGCACGAAGGAGAGCAAATAAAACTTTATCATTTTGAATATCGACTGGGGAAGTTTGTAACGGCCAGTGGATGGAGTTGAGTTCAGTGGGCGTCATATTTTTAGCAGTCAGTGTTGAATTTTTATAAGCAACTAGCGTAAAGTTCGAAATATGCAAAAGAGCAACTGGCGCGCCAATTGGCCAGGGAATTGCTACGGCTGATTGTGTGTTCGTGTGTGTGTGTGTGTGTAGATATATATATATATGTAAAGCTTAGTTAGCTGGGAGTTGGCTGTCGGCTCAATATGAAATTTAAAGTGTCCAAATGCTGTTACTACATCAATCTACGTTTTGGCTGCTTTCTGGTTGTATTCTTAGACATTTGCCTGCATGCGATGTACATTGATTTGGGCAATCGTAAGCGTAACACAATTGCACGAATGATCCGCATTAAAAGTGAACAGTTCCACAGACGAATACTTTAATTTCCTGAAGCCATTCATCTATGTATCCCATTTTGTGGGCTGTCTGATGCTCTTGTATAGCGCTACTGTCGTAAGCTCATTGAAATGCCCAGCAGAACAAATGCATATATATGTTATATGATATATGATATGATGTATATTTGTTGATTTACAGCAAATATCGCTGCTGATATTGGTTTATCTAACGACGGATGTGCTCAAAATGCTGTTTTTTGTCATCTCAGCCCATGGCTGGATCCTAAACTGCCAAAATTCGATATTCACACGGATCATGCACGTTGTAAACATATGCGAGTATCTGAATTGATCTGGCATCTGCATCACTCTCTCTCCCACTCTCTCTCATCTCTTCTTCTTCCCACCTTTGCAGTGCTTAGCATTTATTACTGGCTAGTGGCCTATTCGTACTACCTGCAATGTAGAGACAATAGCGCCAATACCGAGAGCCCACTCACGCTCGGATCAAGTGAACTAAATACTTTGCAACCGCTCGCTCAGTCCATTGAGTGACTTCTGTGTCCACCTGAGCCCAAGTCAAGTGAGCCTAGAAGCCGACTTCATCAACTAAGTGACGTTCGCATCGTTGCGTTCTCCAAATATGTGAAAATTCCAATCAAAATTCAAGCACCTCCGCAGCTATCGCAACTGCAACATAAAATCTATGTACTATGTGTATATGCGACAAAAAACAATAATAATAATAACGATAATGATAATAATAGTAATAATAACACCAAGAATTGCATTGCTCTCTCATTAGTTCAGTTTAATATTCAATTGCTTAACTTGAGCCGAAGATTTTTATTATTTTTCTGTTTTTGGGCTCTTGCGACTCTCTGAGATGTATGGGAACCACCGTGGATCGGGCAGCATGGCCTGGGCCGGCTCCATTGCGGACCGGCATGCTGCTCGAGCTGCTCCAGCTGCGCGCTCATCCTCAATTGGAACCGCCCTCCTGACTTTGCACCAGATGCTCCAACAGGTGAATACACACAAAGTATATATACATATACTTAAAGCAATGCATGCTGAATTTCAGGAACGTCAGAAAGTCATCGGACATTCTAAAACAGTTAAACAAATGATTTTGAAAAATTTCTATTCTACAAATATGAACGACAACAAATATCTGAAAGCAGGTCCAGGACATCAAACACAAAACACAGTTCGACGAAATTTTACACACAACACGATCCAACAGCAGTTGAGTAACAGTTGGTAAAGGTAAAGGTAAAGGATTGATATTTCAAGGCTCTAGCTTCAATGGCAACTGACGGGCATTGCGCAAAGCCCATATACTCATTTGCCTTTACTTTGTGAATGAGAATATAAAACATGCAAAAATATTTTTGCAAATTTGATAGAAAAATTAAAAAAAAAAAAAATACTAAAGAAAATATAAAAAAATTAATAAATAATTTTTCAAATTTGAGAGAAAAGTTTACAACAAAAATTATAAAAAAAATAAATAAAAAAAAAAATTTTTAAATTAATAAAAAATGTTTCTGATTTAATAAAAAAGTAAAAAAATAAAAATAAAATATATACAAAATAAATAATTAAATCACACAAAATAAAATGAATAATACATAATATCCAAATTTAATAAATAAAATATATAAAAATAAAAATAAATAAATAGATAAATATAATAAAACAGATAAAAATATAAAATAAATTTAAAAAATAAAATAATAACAAATAATTAGAAATTTTAAAATAAATACATACAATAAATAAAATAAATAAAGCAAATAAAAACAATAATAAGATAAATAAATAAAAATGAAAAATGTTATAAATAAAAAAAAAAGAAAAAATTAATAAATAGGAATTAATAATAAATAAAATTAATAAACAATAAAAATTAATTTAAAATTTGTCAAATTTAGTAGATGATTAAAAAAATATTAAAAAAAAAAATAAATAAATAAAACAAATAAGTAAAAATAAAATCAAACAAAATAAAATATAAAAAAGAATACGAAATATTTCAAATTCAATAAAATAAATGAAAAAAAAAAATTAAATATGATAAATAAATAAATAAAAAATAAAAAAATTAATAAATAATTTTAATAAATTGATGGAACATAAAAATAAATACATACATTAAATAAAATATTTAATAATTTCATAGAACATTCAAATAAATACATACAATGAATAAAATGTTAATTATTTTATTATTAAAAGAAACTAGAATTTAACATATTGAACAAAATAAATAAAACAACAAAAATAAACAACAAAAATAAAAATTAAAAATAATATTAAACTTCTTTTTTATGCTTACCTTCACATAATTTTGGCGCATAAAAAGTTTTCTCTCGTGCTCCTCCCAAATATTCAAAAGAGCTCTCAAGTTATCAGCCTATAGAGAACTTGACATAAAACTAACTAAAAATAGAAAAAAAAAAAAAAAATAAAGAAAAATAAAATAAAAAATGGAAAGTTCAGGCAAATGTTATAAAATGTTGGCAATTTCTTGTCAAATTTATGGCACTTGTGGGAGAAATAGACTCTTATGTTAAACTTGACTGCAGATAGCAGGACATTTAAAGAGTTTATAGTCACACACACACACAGAGAGAGAGAGTGAGAGAGAGTGAGAGAGAGATAGTCATATGTATGTACATGTGAGTTATCCTGCTTATCAGAGAGAGGCACACACCTCTTCGCCTGCCACTGCGAACGTTTACATAAATTCATAAAATTATTGCCCGTAATCAGCATTATGCATTTGTGAAAACCACAGCAAGAGCAAGAATGGTGGTTGGGCTCCGGCTGGGGCTACATAATTACAGAGAATCGTCTCAGCCCGTTCCAGTTGCCAAGTTGTTGTTGTCGAAATTTTTCTCCTCTTTTTTTTTCGACTGGTTTCTGCTGCTCGCTTGATTTGCCAGCAACATTTTCTTTTTAATTATTTATATTTGGGGATTTTTAGCAGGCAGCGCACGATTCAAAGGCTTTGCAACTTTTTACACACACACATGAGTGTATGAGTGTGTGTGTGTGTGTGTTGCTGGGGGGTGTTATTTGCATACATCAGACTGTATGATGCCTGCCTGTCGACTGCCGACTGCCGACAATATCTTTTTATGCTCTTTTGCCATGTACAAACACGTATATGCATATAAGGCGGCAGCAGCACCCTACAGCTCTACACACACACACACACACACACACACACAGAGAGACACATGTGTGTGTCTCACACCCCTTAAGCCATGCCCACCCTTTTGTGCCTTGTGTTTTATTAGGCATGTTAATTAAAAGACATGAAATGAAAATAATTAAAAATATGTATAAAAAATATATAAATATATATACATACATATATATACACATGTACACAAATACATACACACTCACACTCATACTCAAACACACACTCACACTCACTCCAACTCCAACTCCAATTCCAACTCACATTCATTCAGGTCTCGCCTTTCAGATCAGCACGCTAAAGACTTTTGACGCTTTGATTAGCTAGCTAAAGGCTAAAGCTCTAAGTACTTGCAACACTTTACACCTTCTAGACGCTGCCACGCCCACAGCCACAGCCACACCAAGTTTTGACTGTGTTGGATATTTTTATCGCCTTATTAACTCATTGCTGCGGTGTCAATTTACAACAATGGCAAACAGCAGCAGCAGCACAGCTGCTTGTAAAACAATAGCAGCCACCGTAGCCACCCAAACCACCGAGCCAACAAAGTGCCACAGTCTCCGCCTCAGCGCCACTTGCCACTTGCCGCCTGCCACTTGCTTCATTGTCTGCGATTTTTGGTTGCGTAGGTGTTGAAAAAACCAAAGTTCCAGTTGCCGCATAGCCAAGCCACCCAAAAACCACCCAGAGCCACCCAAGACCAAGCCAGCCAACGTGGACCATCTTAAGTGTTGCTAATAACGCCTACAACTAAGTAAAACAGCTGCCGGGGGTTTTCCTATGACGCGGGGGCGACACTTTTCAGAAATTGCAAAGTTTTCCATCTCAACAAAAGGCGCAACTGGCGGGCGTATGGGGGAGGGGCAGGGGGGCCAGGGGAAGTCAGCGGTGTGGGCCACTTCTTCAACAACAATACTTTGATGCGATTTTGCGGATATTAGGTGTTAATTTTTCAAAGTACCTACTCCAACCCAAACAGCAGCCATAACCCCTATTGCGACTCCTGCTACTGCTCCTGCTCGTACTCCTCCTCCTCCTCCTGCTACTGCTGCTTTCCCCTACCCTCGCATTGCCATGGCGTCTGCAGCCTTTTGTAATTTTAACTGCTTTTGGTTAACACTTTTACGCATTGCCAACTGCCATGGGCGCCCACTTGGCACACGCTCGCTTTGTGGATGACATCGATATCACATGGCTGAACGGTAGACGTTGCCACAACCCCCAACAACAAACTTCAACTCCAAGCATGATGAGCCCCAACCATTCAGGCCACTTCTCATGCATTGTTGCCAAGTCATCGATGGCCAAAGTTTTGGCCAAGTTTTTCCTGGCTTGCGTTTTTTATGCGCTTTAATTGCTCCCCAGGGCATGCGATTGCGATTGCGATTGCGACTGCTGCTTCGAGTAGGTTTGTCAACGCGCATTGAGTTACTGCCAGCTGAAGTGGAGGAGCCCCAGCCCCAGCTCCAGCCCCAGCCCCAGCTCCGGCCCCGGTCTCCTGCTCCGTCGGGCAACGCCAGCTCGCTGCTGCCATTTATTGAGCATTTTAGCCTTTCATCGATGCTTTTTTGGCCAAAATTATTTGGCTCATTTTAATTATTATAACCGCTAAGTACAGGCAGCAGCGGCAACAATGCCACAAAACAGTAGCAGGAGGCGTTGGGCGTGGCACACAAATTTTAACTGTTATGGCGCTGCGTAGGGTCGAGCCAATGGGGCCATGAGCATGAATGGGCGCAGGAAGAGTGCCAGCGAGCAGGAGGAATGGGAATGGGAATGGCCTATGGGCAATGGACAATGTGTTTCAAGCACTCATTGTCATGGTCTCAGAGAATTAGCCAAGCTCGTTGCCAAAGCCGCTTAGTTAGCCTTAGCCAATGAGCTCAATTGTTATGCCAGCACTGTGCACAAGAGCTATGCAATACAATATAGTATATAGCATATATACATGTAGAGCTCTCATCATTTATTGTCATTTTACTGTTTCACAACACACAACACAAAATACTCAATAGAAATTTCAGTTTTTATCTAATTGACTCCGCTTCGCTGACCTCGCATAGTCGGCCCCATTTTAAATTGAATTGTGATGTAGCTTGGCGCTGCAATGTGCATCTACTCCTATATTATTATCGTCATTGTCATTCTGATTATTATCGCGGTCATATTGCTGCACGTTCTCAAAATCGATTAGGAATGTCGCAAGACGGTGCTAACAGGTAAGCCATATTCATATTGCTTGATTTTGTCAATGAATGCCATCAATGCTGAGAGTTCGATATTGTCTCGGGGCAGTGTTGGTAAAAAAATATAGAAAAAATAAATATAAAAAAAAAAAATAAATATATAATGTCATATATAAAATAATTAGAGTATATTACATTATATAACATGAATTAGTTTAGAGTATAAATTTAGTACTTTTCGATTTATTACATTCGATGTTTTGACCACAAAGTAGTGTTGGTAAACGACTTATGTGAGTGGAACTGAGATATGAGCTAAATAGCTCTCAGCTGATATAGATATTGCAGCGTTATCTCTATGCCAATCCAATTAGATGAATATACTCCCATACAACACAGACATTACAGGTGAACCACACAGATAGATGCCAGGCACATCATAAAGCAGTGTTGGATAATGACTGCCAAATATACTTTTATATTTATATTAACTTTAATTTACTCTTGTACTTAAAATTTGCTGTATGCTTAAGAGTTCACTTGTCATCAGTGTTGAACAGCGTCTCTCTTAGGGCATAAATATTTACTGACATTAAAAAACTAGCTGTTGTATTTGCCGAGCAAACTTTAATCCAAAAATCTCTCTCTTTCTCTCTCTCTCGCTTTCATTCTCTTTGTAGTCTCGCTCTCTCTCTCTCCCCTTTCTCTGTGAAAATAAATGTTGCAAGCCTAGGCAGAGTTAGTCCCTCTATCTCTTTCACTTTCATTCTCTTTGTGGTCTCCCTCTCTCTCTCTCTATATTTCTCTCTCTGTGTATATAAATGCTGCAAGCCTCGGTGTAGTTAGGATCTCTCCTTCTCTCTCGCGATCTCTAACTCTATCCCTCTCTCTCTCTCTCTTTCTAGCTTTCCTATGTCTCTCTCTCTCTCTCTCTCTCTCTCTCTCTCTCTCTCTCTCTCTCTCTCTCTCTCTCTCTCTTTCATTTTCCTTCTGTATATATATGTCCTAGGCTAAGTTAAATTAAGTCTCTCTCAATGGCTCTGTCTCTCTCTCTCTCTCTCTCTATCTATCTATCTCTCGCTCTGTCTCCCTCTCTCTCTCTGTATATACATATCATATATGTACATATATCAAATCTCTTTATCTACAGATCCAAATATCTTTATCTACATATATATTATATAGAATGAACCTTTCAATACGTTCGACTGCTTTCTCAGATCTTCAGCCTCAGTTCTCAGTTCTCAGTTCTAAGGCCGCCCATGCGGTTCATTAAACAATTATAATTATATAGCAGCAGCTGCTGCTGCTCGGCTGGGCTTGCCGTTGGCGTATGAGTAATAATATTAATAAGCCGTCTTATTTGGCCGCCGCACGTAGACAATGTAAAACAACACGGCGTATGCGTAATTTTCTTGTCGTTATTATTTTACGGGCCAGCGAGCGAACAGAGTGCCAAGCTTGGTCATATCAGGGAAGCAGCAGCAGGAGTAGGAGTAGCAGGAGGAACAAAACTCGCGCAACTCGGCAGCCGGCGAAACTTTTTGGGCGTCGACGCTGGCTGCGTCTTGGATTTATGCGCTTGAATTTCACACCTTATTGCGTTGCTGCTGCTGCTCCTGCTGCTGCTGCTGCTGCTCCTGCTGCTGCTGCTGCTGCTCCTGCTGCTGCTGCTGCTGCTCCTGCTGCTGCTGCTGGCGGCCTTAAAACAATTAGCGACGGTATTTTATTTTATTTATTTATAGTCAACTCTCTTTTCATCAACATCCGCCGGCCCCCGGCACGAGCAACCCAAGCCGCATTCCAATTGGAGTCTGGCCGCGGCGGTTGTTGACTTAATTGGTTGCGCTTGCTCAAATGGTTTGTGTCTCGGCTGACAGTGCGCGTGAATGCATTTTGGCTCAGATTCAGACTCACTCCCTCACTCTCTCTCTCTCTCTCTCTCTATCTCTCTCTATCTCTCTCTTTGTTCAAGTTGCAATGGCCATTAACTTGGCTTTGGCTTTGACTTTCGCTTGGCTTAAACCCACCTGGCTGGGCCTGGTCTCTCGCTTGCCCATAAAACTAAAATAATAGCCGCATAACATTTTATCTACCGCAGTAATAAATATTCAGTTAATTATAGCGAGCAACAACATAGCAACAAAGCACAGAGAGAGGAGAGAGTGGAGAGCATGAGACGAATTCATATCATAACATATGCTAAGCTTATGAGTGCGAGCGGTGCGAGGAGGCGAAGAGCAGAGAGCAAAAAGAGTGCGAATCTCGTTGAGAAAAGTCAATTTGATTGACGGTCCAAAGGGTTTGCAAGTATTGTGAAGAGAGTAGTGAGAAGACAGAGAGAAGTGAGAAGAATAGAGAGGGATAGAAGATGGATGCAGGGAAATCGAGATGGACAGGCAACAGGAGATAGGGATAAAATCAGATGCATAGAGAGAGAGAGAGAGAGAGGTAGAAAGACAGAGAGGTAGTGAGAGAGAGAGTGAGAGAGAGAGAGAGAGAGAGAGAGAGAGAGAGAGAGAGAGAGAGGTAGAAAGAGAGAGAGGTAGAAAGAGAGAGAGGTAGTGAGAGAGAGAGAGTGAGAGAGAGAGAGAGGAGAGAGAGAGAGAGAGAGAGAGAGGGAGAATGCTATAGCGCGATATGGACAGACAGAGGGATTATACTGAGGCAGGGGAAAGTAATGGGAAAGAAAGAGAGATAGAGAGGCAGATAGACAAATAAGAGAGAAGATATTGAGGTACAGATATATAGATAGTTAAGAAGACAGAGAGTGAGACAGTTAGAGAGACAAACAGATAAAAAAGAAGAAAGAAAGAGAGAGCAAATATGGCCAAGTTAAATATATAAGATAGAGGATAAGAGAGTGAGAAGAGCGAGAAATAAAACAATAAAAAGAAATGGAGAGAGGAGAGAGAGAGAGAGAGAGAGAGATAGAGATAGAGAAATAGCTGATATGAAAATAGAAGAAGTTGGTTAAAATTTAATCATCTTGGAAAACTGGAATTATTTTTCTAATTTGCTTTCGAAATGCTAAAACACGAAATCTCCCATAGAAAATATACTCTATATAGTAAACTGACTTAAGCTTTGGAGCATTTTTTTATTCACTAATGTCAGAGCTATTCTGAATAATCGATAGTTGAGCTGTTTTCGATAAGTTTAGATGGTTTACTTACTTCATTTTACCATCAAAATCTTCAGGCTTATTGAAGAGAGAAGTGAAGTTCTCTCTTCTTTGAGGAGTTCTCTAATATTCAGAAAAACAATTATCTTGCATCTATTTTTTTTTTTTTAATTTTATTTAGTAGGAAGCACCGGAGCATCTTTCTACTCCATTATCTCCCTTGGATCATACAATTAACATCACAGGTTGACAATTATTTATACAATTTAAACATATATACAGAGTAGAACTAAGTTACAGTGGGGAGAAGGCTTCCGAAATGGCGTCTTCTTAGCCTTCTGATGGGTCTGGAGGTTGGCAGGTTTTTTGCGAGCCGGTTGGCGTGGACCTTCAGGCGGTCATTATAGCGACTCGAGTGGAAGAAGATTTGTTCTTCCACAGTGTCCAGGTTGAGGTCTCTATGTAGCCCAGAGTTGCGGACGAACCAGGGGCAACCAGTAATTTGACGCAGAGCCTTGTTTTGTATGACTTGGATCTTGTGCCTATTGGTCTTTGCGGCGACTCCCCATATTTGCACACCATACCTCCAGATTGGAGTGGTGATGTGCGACAATCTTGCATCTAGCAAAGCTTCGCTTTCGCCCATTACAGAACATCTCTCACACCGACATGGCAGCAATTTCGCTTATCTTCAGTTCCAATTCAATTAATGTACTTTTATATAAACTAAATCCATTCGCTAATAGCAACTAAACTAGTTAGTTGCTAGACTGTTGGACTGTTAGCTAATGCCAATGATGACTTATTTGGCTCAAATTACAAAATAGAAATAAAAAAATTGCTAATTGAATGACATTCAAATGGTTTTCACGTGCTCCAATTGGGATTTAATGACAGCTGAGGCAGTCGAGCTGAACCGCTTGAAAAATGAAATGAAATCATATAATAATGATTGGAGCGATCGAACGATAAATTAAAATTAATAATAATAAAATAATTAATAATTGCAGTTACACTAATTTTCACTCTCTCTCTCTCTCTCGCTCTTTACATTTAGCATTTCGTCATGGAATTCTGCTCAAATGCGAATCACATATAAAAGCACATCACGCCGTGGCATGAATCAACACTTCTCGACGGGAAGCCCAGCTCTAGAGATGCGTCCAAGCCTTAACTACTTGCTGAGCCTCCTGCTGTTGCTGCTCTGCAGCCAAGCGCTTGTGGTAAGTGCAAAGAGATCATGCTTATCATAGTCCTGTCTATTGATCACTCCCTCTCCCTCTCCCTCTCTCACTCTCCCTCTCTCTCTCTCTTGCAGATCGCCCGACCACAGAATCCTTGCGGTCCACCGCCCAGCGGACCACCACCTAGTGGACCACCACCATCTGGTCCACCACCTGGCGGACGCTGCGCACCACCACCCACTTCGACCTCTGCCGCACCCACGGGCTAAGCGAGAGCCACAAAACTCTCACGAATTCTGCATGCAATCCACTCGGCCAAAGACTCGCTCCACGTGCTTTTATATATACACGACACATATTGTATACACATTATATACATTAATATATGTATATATATATCGTTACTCTATTTGTTTTTTTCCTAACTACTACAGCAGCTGAGCTGTTGATTCTCTCATTTTAATATCTCTCTCTCTCTCAAGTCTCTAGCTCAAACGGTTTAGAAGGTTTGCTAAAAAAAACGTTATATGAATAAACGAATTTTCGATTTTTATCGATAATTTGGAAATGAAATGAGTTATCGAAAGGAGACTAAATAAACTCGTACTACGTTACTAACATACGAGTATTCATGTGCAATTTCTAACTCTCTAGCTAGTGGACGGACGGACGGACGGACAGGGCTATATTAACTTTTTTTTGTGTTGATCAAGAATATATATACTTTGTGGGATCTGCGACGTCTCCTTCTGCCTGTTACATATATTTTCACAAAACCATTATACCCTGAATTCCCATATTCAATGGGTTCAAGGTATAAAAAGCAGGCTGAATGAAGTCTTTAAGGTCAGCTGCAGCTCATGATCTCAGAGTCGCTAAGATAATAAGAAATATATGAAATAATAATAATAATAATGAGTGTGGAAATTGATGATAGAGAGAGAGAGAGAGAGAGAGAGAGACAGACAGAGAGAGAAACCGGTAATAAGGAAGAGTGAGAGAGACTTTGGATAGCAATTGTCATTAGTTTTGCGTAAAAGGCTTTCATATCAGGGCCCAGCCCGGCCCACTCCAGTCCACTCCACTTCACTCCAGTCCATCCCAGTTCACTTCACTCTCTTCCTCTTTCTCGTCCAGCTGAGTGCTCATTTAATTTGCCGTTCAATTCCACATTCGTTTCGGGTGTTGAATTTTTAATCACGCACACGCCTGACCCCAGCAAACTGGAGCGAAGCAGTGAAGGACCAAAGGAGTGAAGGACCAAAGGAGTAAAGGACTAAAGGAGTAGAGGAGTCTGGTGCATGAAGCGCTCTCTCTCTCTCTTAGCGCTCAGTGCTCAGCGCTCAGCTTCAATTGAATATGCAAGCCAAGCGAGACTCAGCCTGACGCTGAGAGCGAGACAGAGTCTGACCGACAAAAACTATGCACACACACACACACACACACACACTCTGGCACACACACACTATGGCAAAGAGGTCAACTCAATTTGGTCAGTCGAAAGTGGAGTTCGTTCCGCCCACAAGGCAATCCAGTGGAGCGGCCAACGCTTTAAGTTTAGCTCATTAAATAATATCCTTTGCTGGCTGGGGCAGTTGGGGCATGGACCAGGACCAGCAGCAGGAGCAGGAGCAGGAGCAAGAGCAGGAGCAGGAGCAGGAGCAGGACCAGAACCAGGACACGGACACGAACGTCGCTTATCAAAATGTTGCCTGTCGAACGGAGGGTCTGTGTGTGCGCAATGGTTGGGGATTAGGGGTTAGGGGTTGGGTGTGATAGTGAGGGTGAGGGGGGGGGGGGGGGGGGGAGGAGGAGGTTGGTGTATGGTACGCTTCTTTGGGACATGGCTGATGGCGCAGTCGATGCGTTTGGCCTCTGAACTGCGGCACTTTTTGGTCAGCCCACGTGCGCTGGTCAGCAGCAACACACACACAGCCTCCTGCTCCTACCCCTCCTGCTGCTGCTGATGCTGCTGCACCCTTTGCCACTTGCTGGGACAGTTTTGTGAAAACGCTTTTAAATATTAAAATCCATGACGATTTCCAACGGAACATTTTCGCCATATAATTTTGTAGTTGATTCGAGCTGCTGCTGCTGCTGCTGCTGCCGCCGCAAGGGGAGCTCGGACTGTGGAGGCTGTCTGGGTGTCTGCCGCCCGTTGCGCATATTGAATTTATTTAATTAAGGGTTCCATGTGCCACACACACAAAGCGAGAGAGTGAGAGAGAGAGATAGAGAGAGAGAGAGAGAGGGAGAGAGAGTGAGTTGCTGCTGTATGTGACTCTCAGCTCGATGACTTCATTTTCAAAAGTATGCAACGATTTCTATTTATTTTTAATTTTTATTTTCATTTTTCTGCTGCTGCTGCTGCTGCTGCTGCTGTATATTTCACAATAATTTGCACAAGTGGGAATAGTGTAGCTGGCTGGCCTTCGAGCGATGCTACGTGTCCATAGCTTTGCATAGTTTTTGGGGTTTTTTTTTTTTGGGGTTCTAAAGCTGCTCGACTGAGTTTTTTTTTTGGTTGTTGTAATTATGAAATGAATTGAAAGGAATGTAAAGTGAAAGAGAGAGCTGGAGTTAGCGTAAGAGTGAGAGAGCGAGCGTAACACAGAGAGAGAGAGAAGGAGAGAGTTGCTTAATTAATTGATATCCTGGCGACACCCAAATCAAATGGGCTTCCAAATAATCGGCCACGAAAACCGCTAATACGCCAACGTTAAGCAACATTGGCGAAAACAACAACAACTGGAAAAAAAGTGGCAGAAAAACGCGACCAAAAATCAACACACAAAACACACAACAGCCGCAGCATCTGGCAGGAGGCGTGCGGCAGGAGGCATGTTCGTGTGGCATGCGCCATGCGGCAGACTGGGCCAACTAAGCTGACTAAGCCAACATATGTGATTATGCTTGTGCAGGTGTGCGTGCGGATGATGTTGATCAATGCATTCGCTATCTCATTCTCTCACTCTCTCTCTCTCTCCCTCTTCCTCTAACAGCTTGCATAATAATTATGGGCTGTTGAATGACTATTGTTATATCTAACACTCCCACTATCACTCTCTCTCTCTCTCATTCTCTCTCTCTCTCTCATTCTCTCTCTCTCTCTCTCTCTCTCTCTCTCTCTCTATCTCTCTCTCTTTCTGATATTACCGAGCAGCAGCTGATTCTGGTAGTGATAGTTAGAGGCTGAGCCACATCTGGATCTTTAGTAATGCAGTTCAGTCTCGTTTATATAAACAAAATCTCAATAGAATGTGAAAATTAAAATGAATTTAATTTGTATAAAATAATATAAATAAATATAAAAAAATATGAAATTTCGTTGAGAAATTTAGGTTTTTAGTTTCAATAATGAAAAAAAAAAAAAAAACTTTTTGCCATATCATAAAATAATTTTTAGTTTATTATTATCTATATATTTATTATGATTTATATATTATATATTTGTATTAATACATTTATAATTATTTCTATTATTTTTTAATTTTATGTAATAATTAGAAAGTGTATTTATGAAAGAAACTGAACACATAAAATTTATCAACTAAATTATTTTTAATATATTTCTATATTTTGATATTTTTAATTTTTTTTTTATCTTTGTATATATTTGAATGTTTATTTATACAAGAAATTAAATACATCAAATTAATTAATAAAATTATTTCTTAATATATATATATTTTATTATTTGATATTTTTAATTTTTTTTATCTATATTTTATTTTTTGTTTTTTGTTTTTTTTTTTTTATTATTATATATTTTTAATTTTTTTTTATTTTTGTATATTTTTGAACTTTTACTTATAAATGAAAGTGAACAGAAAAAATGAATTCATTTAATTATTTATTTAATATATTTTTTTATTATTTTGTATTTTTAATTAGTAAATTATTTATTTTATATTTTTAATATTTTTAATTTTTTTAATTTTTTTAATTTTTTTTTTATCTTTGTATATATTTGAATGATTATTTATACAAGAAATTAAATACATCAAATTAATTAATAAAATTATTTTTTAATATATATATTTTATTATTTGATATTTTTAACTATATATATATAATTATATATATATAAACATATTTTTTTTTTTTGTATTTAATTATTTTTTTTTTTTTATTATTATATTTTAAATTTTTTTATCTTTGTATATTTTTGAACTTTTATTTATAACTGAAAGTGAACACAAAAAATTAGTTCATTTAATTATTTATTTAGTATATATTTTTTTATTATTTTGTATTTTTAATTTGTTTATATGTGTATATTTGTAAATGTTTATTTATACAAGAAATCAGTCTTTCTTCTTCTTCTTCTTCTTCTTTATTATTATTAATATTATATATCATTCCCTAACTAATCAATATATTTCCCCTAACTTTAACTTCTTACTTCTCATCTCTTCTCTTGTTGTTTTGGCAACTGCATGCAAAATGCAGTCAAACTGCAGTGGGCGGCATGCAAGTGGGCGTGGCTGCTGTCCGTGTTCACTTTTCGGCAGTTTTAGTCGAGTTGAACGCGCGATAATAATGATGAACAACAGGAGCAGGAGACGTGGCGGTTGGCTGCAAGAACTCTGCACAATGTGTGTGTGAGAGGGGCAGGGTGGCAGGGGGGGGGGGGGGTCAGTGTGGGGGGTAGACGATAATCGTAGGCGTGTGGCATGTGGCCAGTGGCGGCGGCACGCACTTTCGCTGCGACTACGCGACTACGTCAAAAAGTTTGTTTTGACAAATGATGTTGCTGACATTTCGTGTCCTCTCGCAGAGTGTGTCCCACTGTCCCTCTCCTTCTCCCTATCCCTCTCTCTTTCTCTTTGTCTGTCTGTCTGTTTGTTTGTTTGTTTGCTGGTCCTTTTGGCTATGCAGGACCTGCATCATTTGGTGTCCTTGGCCTCGCATGCCACATGTGTGCCACGGACGCCGGCGTTGCCTAATGAACTTTTGTGCCTGCGCCTCCTGCGACAATTGACGAACCAAATTATGACAACAAAAGAGCGAAAGAGTGAGAGAGAGAGAGCGGGGGAGAGATGACAGAGTTAACAATAGCTGTAATTATTTGGCAATCAATTTAAAGCTCAACAAGTCAATTAGAATTTCAGAAGAAGAAGCAAAGGCAGAGCAGAAAAGCAAAGCATAAAAAATGGTTTATAAAAATAAATAAAATTGCTATAAAAACAAATAAAAAAAAAACAATATAAAAAAAAAAATATAAAAATATATAAAAAATGTAATTATTTAATAAAATTCATAAAATATCAGCCTTGCAGCATTTCATAATTATATACTTCATAAATTTCATGTGCAAAACGCATTCAAATCAATTCACACTCAGTGAAACCTGTCGCTGTGCAAGTTGAGTTAGTTTCAGACTGTTTGCCACTCAAGAGTGGCTGAGTTACGCTCAATTTCTCCGCTCGAGCGCACGAATGTTTTCGAAAACTGGGGAAACCAATTCGAAATTGAGCGAGTTCGAAAAGCAGCACAGCGAACCGCAGCGCTGGCAAACGCGCTCAATGGAGGGGCTGGCAGCTTGAGTGCAAACGAGACGGCGTGCGAGTGAGCACGCAACTGGCTGAACGAGTGCGCAAGCGAGCCAGCAAGAGCAACAGTAGCGGGCAGCAGCAACGACAGCAGCAGCAGCAGCAGCAGCAGCAGCAGTAGCAGTGCGGCAGCTGAGTGCCGTTGTATGCGCTCACTCAAAAGCAACAGCAAGGGGGCAGGGCCTGGCAGTGGGCAGCAAAGCAGCGGACAGTCGATTGCTTCAAATGCGTTAGTTTCAAATGCAAATGGCGGCGACAGGTTTATCAATCAAAATTTATATTGAGTAGAATTTATTTATTATGCATGAATTCATTTCATATTTTTTGTGATTACTATTTTTATTTTTATTACATATTTTTTTTTAGTATTTTTTTTTAATTTTCCTTTTTTTTTTTTTTTTTTTTTGGCTTACAGGCTTATCGCATTTGCTGGCCATAAGATCAGAATTTAGCGACAAGTGCGTGGCTGCATTCGCCTGGCTCGGCTGGCTTGGCATTGTATGCAAATGCCGTGGTAAGTACATTTGTGGTGCGTGCCACTGTGGCAAGTTGTAAACGATTATCAATTTGTCATAAATGGATGGGGGGCTCTGTTGCTGATAGATGTTTTGGCCCCGGCCAAGGCAATTGGCCAAAAATGTGCATCTGCTTGCCGCGATAGGCCTACAAGAGAGTCGACAACACTCTGTGTGGGCGCCCGAAGGGGGCGTGTGAAGCGTGAGTGGGGTAAAGCCACCAAAAATGGGTCAAACAGAGGCAGACAGACAGAGAGAGAGAGAGAGAGAGAGAGCGAGAGAGAGAGAGAGATAGAGTGAGCGAGATGGTTGCAATGCAACCGATTCGTCTCATCGCTGCTGTTGGCCCCTTGTAGATGTTAATCGCATTTGATTTAAATACAACTTTGGCTAATTTATGTCGGCGACTGTCAACGCGCTGCCTGCATCTCCTGCTTCTCCTGCTACTCCTGCTACTCCTGCTGCTGCTGCTCTGTCCACTTCCTGCCTGTTCAGTCCATTGTCCTAGTCGCATTCGCCGCATTTGGCAGCCCTGGCACACGACTCGATCCAAACAGCAAGCGAAAGGTCAACGCAGCAACAATTCACAATGAATGCACAGCACACAGATTGGCCCAGGCCTAGGCCGGTGCGGCCAGGCTGACTGCCCGACCGACAGATACCCTGTACAGCTAAGCAGTTTAGCTTAGTCTGAGCGGAGTCACCAGTTTGAATTGTGCTTTTGATTTGCTCTTATTAATCTCTATAGCTCTGCGACAATAGCTCTCATAGGCATATCAATAATAAGGCGTCCTTCACATAGATCACTTTGAAAACTATTTAGCTTCGACTTTCATGAATGCGTTAGCAGCTTTCTCATTTGATTGTCGAAAACTTTTTTGCGCTTGTAGAGGCCTAATCTATCGATCTGTCGCTCTGTCCGCCTATGCATCTATCTGCATGGTCTGACGTTCTCCTGCCGGGGGAGTCCTTCCATCTTGAGTCTAACCGAATGGTTCGCCTGCTTGTTTTCTAAACATATATCTTTGTAATGTTTATTATGTTTAGTATTTCTTATTTTTTATAGCTTCCTTCCATATCGTCAAAAATTTTATTGAAATAAAAAACTAAATAAAAATTTTAATCAAATCAAAAAACAAATTGATTAAAATTAAATATGATAATAACCAACTAAATTAATTAAATAATTCAAATCATATAGCATTAAATTAAATAATTTAAATAAAATATGTTTTTATTTAATTACAAAGTAATTCAGTTAATATATTATTTTAATAATTAAGAAAACAAAAAAACATTTAACAACATAAATGTTATTTATATAATTTTGTTTGTTATATAAAAAAATTTTTGTTTTTAAATATATTTTTTTTTAATTATTAAAAAATATTTTAACTAAATTATTTTGTAGTTAAAGAAGAACATATTTTATTTAATAAAATTAAATTATATACATTAAATAAAATATAATTTTATGCAATAAAAGAGTACACCAATAAAAAATAATACAAATTTTAAGAATAAATTAAATTATATTAAATATATTTTAAATGAATTAAAAAATACTCAAATTAAAAAAATGTAAATAAATAAATAAATTAATAAATAAATAAATAAATAAATAAATAAATAAATAAATAAATAAATAAATAAATAAATAAATAAATAAATAAATAAATAAATAAATAATTAAATAAATAAAATTAATAAATAAATAAACATGAATAAATAAATAAATAAATAAATAAATTACTTAATTAATTAATTAACAAGTATTAAAAATAAATTAACTTATTAATATATTAAAATAAAATAAATTTTCGAAAAATGAATAGTTTTATTAAACTTTTTTTTTCTAATTTAAATAAATAATTTAATTGAAATAACAAATAATCTATTTTCACTAAAGAAATAAAATATGGAATTCATTAAGAAAGTATTTAGTACTTTAGTCCAATTTCTTCCATAACTATGCAAAGTAATTGCCATTCTGTTAATTTGCGATACTCTATACTATATAAAATACATGATTGAGGGTATCCCATAGTCAGACATTCCCATTCTACGCATTTCTTCATCAACGTTTCATTTCTCCCTCGATATTTATCTACGCAAAAGTCTTAAACATAGACTCCATATTGATTCGTTAACTGCAAATATCTGCCTGGCTTAGCAGCAACTGCATGGCATGGACAATGTCTAGCCATAGACAACTGGCTCCAGTCTAGCTAGACATCGCTTGGTTCACTATGCTAGTAATTGAAAGACCTGCGAATCTTTGGTTAATTTAAATTCGAAAATGATATAAGCTGAGTTTAGGTCGAGAGCGCGCCAAATAAACAGCCGCAAATATGTCGAAAACAATAAATTTGCAAAAGGATGCCAAACACACACTCAGAGATAGAGAGAGTGGGAGAGTGGGAGAGTGGGTCTCTCAATGGCTTAGTTGGAGGCGTTTTAGATGAAAGGATTCGTCCGGCTGTTGGACGCGTCGCTGGGTCCTGCGTTGCCACAGGCAAATCTTCAGCCAAATATTTGCCGCGACGCGCACTTTATTATTATCCTTTTATTATCAATGAAAATACGCCCACGCAGACGAGCAGAGAGAGAGAGCGAAGAGAGAGAGAGAAGGCGAGAGTGAGACCGCACTAAAACAAACAAAAAACTAGCCGCATGCATTGGAGCGCGCTGATTATTATTATCCAAGGCTAAGTTGTCCAAAAAAGGGACGCAAGCACACAAGTATATATATATATATATATATATCACATATGTACATCCCTCTATCTCTTTCTCTCTCTCTCTCTCTCTCTCTCTTTCTCTTTCTCTCTCTCTCTCTCTCAGCCAGTCTGTGCTTTTGAATTAACGCGCTGCATATGAGATTCTCGCACAACTCTTCAATTAATCGCACCTTTTCAGCGCACAGTCATAGACAGTTATAGACACACACACACACACATAGACACTCATACACATTCATGCACATACACACTCATCTAGCTACCTCCCTCCCCCATCCCCTTCTGTCTGTCTTCCAAATCAAACGCAAATTCAACTTTTGTTTTTCACAGCATCAATTTGAGCCACCTGCCCACTTCTGCTACCACAACTAACAACCGCCTGCCTCTCTACACGCACTGCCACGCCCCTTTTGAAGGTTTATTTATTGAAGCATAGTTTGGCATTTGTTCTATTCTTGTGCGTGATTTGGGCGCTCAGTTGGTTGACTGTGACTCGCAGAACTATCGAATGCATTTGACAGCTGCTTTTCATATTTGATGGCATTTTACATATTTCGTTTGTTTTCACAATTTCAATGGCAGCAGAGAGTGAGAAAGAGAGTGAGAGAGTGTGTGAGAGAGAGAGAGAGAGAGATAGTGTGTGCAAGAGTAAAGTCTTAGATATATGCCTATGCTAGAGTGTAAGGATATGTCAATTTCCTGCAAGATATCCCTATGCGAGCTCATTCAATTAATTTAGTTTAGGCAATCAAAGAGCTTCTATTGCTTTAGTTTAGCAATATATTAAAATGAAAGTAGACTATTTTGGTCTTTTCGTAATAGTAATTCCTAATTGACCAAGACTTTTAGAGAGCTTGTCTGGAGAGAGCGAAGCAAATTAGAAGCAGAGCGAAACGAGCGCAAGTCGATCGATTGCTCTCTGAGTTTCTTCTTTAAATGTGAGTAGAAAACAATTATTTGTAGACATAAATAAATAATTGAAAAATAAAACAAAAAAGCTTTTAATAATCATTTCAAAATACAAGAAATCAATTGTCTTAAGAAAGTTTCTCGACAATAAAAACAAAATCAATAAAAACTTAAAATCTTATGGGAAGTCAGAGCATAGACGCATTTCAATGCCACGCCAGAGTCCGGAGTGTCTTGCAGAGTAATATTATAGAAATCTATAGATTAGAGGTACCAAACTATCGATGGCACTATCGTCACTATCGAGCTACTGAACTATCGTTGGCTCAAAGTTGGACGATAGAAAATGCGAATGTTGTGTTGTGTTTAAACAAAAATCTTTCGCTATAATAAATACATACATATTATAATTGTCAAGTTTTAGCTTTTAAATATTTTATAAGGCTTTTGTATTTTTAGCTTTTCCCTTAAAATGGAATTTTATAAAATGTAAAACTTATAAGTTCAATCAACAGGACCTCCCTGCGAGGTTCCTATAAAATAATGTTTAATGTAAAAGTGAATGTGATTATTGTGTGATTAATTAACCAAATTGTGATTGTGGTTTATGTAAATTGATATTGAAATATCTGTAGTGCTCTACTGTAAATAATTGTACCTTTATGTTCAACTTGTCAAGCTGCCAATTAGGTAGTAGAAAGCAATTTTTAAGTAAAATAAAATAATCCTTCTTGCCAAAAAAAAAAAAAATATTTTGGCAGAAGAGACACATAGCCTGTACTCTTACTCTTTTCTTAATATAATATATAATATATATAATAACACAATATTAAGATACTGACTTAATGTTGCTTAATACTGATTTCTGATTACTCTGATATTTTTAAGGTAATGCAAATATATTCTACAATCAGTACAATAACAACAATAGCTGATGCCACTAAAACGCACTAATACAAGCAAAAAGCAACTACGCAAACAGCTGAAAACAATGAGGTGCAGCAAAAACTTCTCCCAGTCCCTGGGTAATCAGTGCAGTTCGTGCTCTGGTCGCCAAATCAAATCGCAACACTCCTGGTAAATTGTTGTATGAATAGATGTGAGTTCACAGCACTCGTCTGAGGCAGCCGCATGTCCAAACAGACAGGGCGATAGGTGGAGAGGGGCAGAGGGATAGGTAGAGCAATCCATGTGAGCTCTAAGCTCATGTAAGTCCGCAGGACGCGTTCGCGATTTGTGCATTACATTTGAGGTCGCGGTTTTGGGTTTTGGGCTTTGGCAGCTGAATGCAGCTGTAGCAAAAACAAAAACAAAGCCAACAAAAAAAAAACAGAAATGATAATAACACGGCCTGAAAGTATGCAGCGCACGTTTGACAGGCAGAGACAAACAGAAGAGAACTGAGAACTGAGCTGAGCTGAGCTGAGCTGAGAGCAGCGTTTGACAAAAAAGCGCAGCCGAGTGGCTGACAGGTGAGGCTCGAGTGTGTTAACGCACTGACACACACACACACACACACACATGCACAGAGTCATTGTCGGGCTGCCTGACCGAAAGTGCTTGAATGAGAGAGTGAGAGAGTGAGAGAGAGAGGGAGATAGGCAAAAGGTGTCCTGGGCAAGGACAGGCTAATGTTATTTTTATATTACGCGCAACACGGCAAGCGGCAGCTACTTAGAAAAAGGGCCGCCCTTTGTTTTTGGTCATGCATGTGTTTAATTTTAATGAAATTAACGCGTGTAATGGCAGCCACGCCCCCGCAAAGTACAGCAACAAAAAAAGAATAGAAAGAAAAAGAATAGAAAGGAGAGATACAGCGAGTCCTTGTTGGCCTTTTCTGTTGCTGCTAATCTGCTGCTGCTGCTGCTACTACTCCTGCTACTCCTGCTCCTCCTGCTGCTGCTGTCCTGCCTGTCTGCTGCTTTTGATGTATGTCATGCATGGGCTCGCATGCAGCTGGGCGTGGGCGGTGGGCGGTGGGCAAACGTGTTAAATGCTAATTAAAAAGCAGCCGTTGCAACTGTAACAATTGCGAACGATGCGTGGCTGTCGCTGAAGCCAGTCAGCCAGCTTCAGTTCCAAGATGCGGCTTAAAAAAGCTGCACATAAACATCGCCTAATTAAGGACACGGCTCGCTCGCCTTTAACTTGGCCCGCGACGGCGCTTAATTGGCCAGCGTTCTTTTTGCCAAGCAGACAGAGACACACACAAAGTGGTAAACAAACGAACAGGTTAACAAGGAACACACACACACACACAGCAGGAGGGAGAGAGAGGGTGCGGTAGAGGCAGCGACTGCCACGCAGTTTGTTGCCTCGACCGCAGGCTGGACCAAATCGTTTCGCCTCCGGCCAGCCAAATAAAATGTCATCTTAAATATAATTTTCGCATATTTTTCTTTGCCGCTTCGCTGTTTGCTACCGCATTCCGCTTGGGCTGTGCCGTGGGCTTTGCTGCACAAGAAAAGATTTGCCAGCGGTCGCATGTGTGAGCCGACGCGTTGCCTGAAGTTGCCGCACGTCCCCAAACCTGGCCACAGCTGGCTTTACAGTTGCATTGCTGCCTCTATTTTGGCATCTACATGGCCTCTACCTCCGCCTCTACCTCTACCTCTGCCTCTACCTCTGCCTCTGCCTCTATCTCGCCTTTACTTTTGTCTCTGCCTCTGCCTCTACTTCTTCTTTTTTTTGTTCTGGCTATAACTTTGCCTCTACCCCAGCTTTTACCTCTGCCTCAATCTCAGCCTCTACCGGGCCTCTACCTCTGCCTCTTCCTCTATCTCTAGCTCTGCCTCTACCACGCCTTTACTAGGGTCTCTGCCTCTACTTCTTCCTCATTTTTTTTTTTGGCTAAACACATTCAAATGCTGCAGGCGCTACAATTGAGAGCAACTGCATTTGGATTGCCACGAAGCCGGTTCAATTTGGCATAGACATCAATTGAGTCTCAAGCTATGAAAACGATTGATGTTTAATAAGCCTAGTCTAGGCATGCTTGCTTTCATGTGCTCCCGTTGGACTCGTCGTTGTCCTCCTCCTCCTACACCTCCTCCTGCTCCTGCTCCTCCTCCTCCTCCTCCTCCACTCCATTTATAGCAACCAGCTCAATCAGCTCTCTTTCTCTCACAGCTTTGGTCACTCAATTTGTGGAAATGCCTCATCTTGCACACTACACACACACACACACACACACACTACACACACACACACACACACACACACCTGCCTGTCGCCTCGGCTTAGGTCTAGTTAACACAAAGCAGCAGCTGAGGAAGAAGAAGAAGAAGAAGAAGCAGAGGAGTAACCACTGCGAAAAAAAAAACGCGTTGCCACAATGCGCGCCTTGTTGGTGGTCTGAGATAAACGCATAAATGACGAGCTGAAATCTTTTTGCTGTGGCATTTTCTTGAAGCTCAGCCCTCGCGTAACCCCAGCTCACTCCCAGCTCGAGCCCCTCAACCTACGCTCGCCAATGTTAAAAAGCATTTTTTTGTTAAGCCTTTCAGAAAAAACGTCGCTTACCGCGGGCACAGGACATAGCCAGCACTACGGACTGGAGGCTGGAGGCTGGAGGCTGGAGGCTGGGGGCATGTGTAAAAATTATAAGAATTTCAGCTCTCAAGTTCTTTACGCTCACTCCCCGTGTGTCTCTGTGTGTGTGTGTTTGAGGTTTTGGCCCCAACTACAGCTTCCTCTTCATTTTTTTTCTCGCTCACAGCTTTTTTTTTTAGCATTTGCAAAATATGCATGATGTGTTTTTTTTTTTGTAGCTTTTCTCGCGCTAGGTTCCTTTTCTTTTGCAGCTGCTGTATTTATTTTATTAAGAATGTGTAAATTTCTACTTTATGCAAAAGCAGCGGCCGCGACTTCTTAGCATTTTTGCCCATTTAAAAAATAACCGAAAACAAAAAAGGAATATGTATGAAAAAGGTGGTGGAGCGGGAGTAGAAAATAAAAATAAAGAAATGCCAAATGCCTGCGAAGCAATGCGTTTGATGCCGCACATGAGGACATTGCTTAAAGCCCAAAGTTAAAGCCCGGCCAGGACATGTGCTCAGCTCATCGCTTGGTCAGCCGGCAGCTGGCACTAGATCTTGAGCCATTAATCGCATTGGTGTTTATTTAGCTTGTAATTACATTCATTTATTTACTTATTGACTGTGTCGACGTCGCGCTGTCTCCCCAAAAATAACTAACAATATTCAGGACGGCCTCGACTTGGCTCTGGACTCTGACCTAGAGTAAGCCGCAAGGCGAGCGTGGCCAACCCCCATTAAAAGCCAATATCTTTGAGCTGCCTGCCAGCGAAATAAGAAAAAATGTCTTTGAATGACTGACAATCAATTTGGCTAGGCAGTGGGTCAGAAGGGGGAGACCAGAGCGGGAGTCGTACATGGCTGGGGCCAGGGGCTGAGGCCAGGGGCTGGGGCAGTTGCTCTGCTCTCGTGTCGCCTTAACGAACGTTGAAAATTACTTTGACATAAGTTAATTAATCTTTGGCGCGCAAAGTTCGTGTTTGAAATATTGCATAGCTCCGCAGAAGCAAAACAAAAATGTTTGCCTCGAACCACAAGGCGCGCCAGCCGCCAGGAAGTGAGCACCACTAAGCACCCAGAAAGCCAACTGACTGACTGACTGACTGAGTGACTGGCCTGGCCAGGGTCTTGGCCTGGTCTGAAGGGTCTGTCCGACATGAATGAAATATTTGTCAATGAGTATTGCTAATTTACAAGTTTGATTTGTGCCAACTTCACTTCCTGCAGCTAGGACGTCCGTCAGACCTTGAGAAATTGCCAAGACATTCTTTTGGCTAGCCGTACATAAATAAAATTAAACAGACTAAACTTTTACCTTGTCCTGCTCTCTGTGCGTGTGTGTGTGGCAAGACTTTGTCCGTGCTAAAACTGATTGGCTTTGCTGAGACTTGGAGTTGGACTTGGAGAGATAACAAATTGGTAAGCAACTGAACTTGAATATTCCATCAGCTGATCTCTTTGTAAGGATCTAAGCTAGGTTTACTTTAAGGACTTTACTCGACTACCTAGAGAAATATTTGATATTGTAGAGGTCTAGTTAGGCCTAGGCAGCTGTATAGGCCTATTGAGTAGAAGTTAAACTCTGAGAGTTTCTAGATGAACTGTTAAAAGTTTCTTTATGTATGATATTGTAGATATGATATGATAGATTTTCCAGACTTATATTCCGCATTTCATAAGAAGTTGTATATCAGCTGAGTTGTATATCAGATTTTCTAGCCTTAGCTCACAGATTCCTATTTTCCTTAGGACAAGAAATCATATAACTGAGTAAGATTTTCCATATTTACTTTCGAGATCTCACAAGGAGTCATATCCAACCATGTAGATGCGAAATTCCTACTGATGCTAGATGAACTGACGAAATTTCCATGTATAATATGATCAGATTTAGGCTAGGCTAAAGGCTAAGCTAGGCTAGGCTAGACTAGGATAGCCTAGGCTAGGTTTAGCTAGCACATTTCTGTTTTCCGTAGGACAACAACAACCTATAACTGAGTAGAAGCTAAGCTCCCAAAGTTTCTAGATGAACTGCTTAAGGTTATATATTATTAGATTTCTTCAAGCCAAGAAGTCGTATAGTCCTATGGACAGGAAGTTAAGCTTCGACTGTTCTGTAACAAAACTGATAAAGTTTCTATATAATCTGATCTTAGATTTCTTTGGTTTTGCTTCCTGAACTCCTTTAGCAGTCACATAATTCTATTTGATGCTTCACGATGCTTCTGCAACCAGTTTTCATTGTTTTAGCTTCCAGATTTCAAATTTTCTCAAATTTCTCACTTTCACCGGAAAATCAATCAAATCAAAGTCGCTTTACCCCCGTCCAGAGTATGCCATAAACCTAATGATTCCAGCTTCAGCCAAATACGAGTTGCTTTTGCTTTGTTCTTGCTCGAAATGGATAACAGAAAAACTGAATGTCCGAGGGAAACCCACAAAATCAATGAGCCTTGCCATATGCGACCGAAGTCCGACTGTCGGAGTTTGGGCTATGGCCGTGATAGTTCTTAGCCCTGAAGTGTAGACCACCTAGTGGGCTACAGAGTGAGTTCTGGCCGAGTCCTTTGCAGTCATTTCTCATACAATTGCCACTGTCATTTGGCTGTCGCCTGAGCTTGAGCCAGGCGAGGCAGCCGAGGCAGCCGAGGCGAGCTGGCAGACGGGGTGGCGAGGTCCTGCCAGCGAGGAGAGGAGAGCAACTTGTAATGGACTTTAATCAATTAATTTGAAAACGCTTTTCATTGGCAATGCGACAGGCGGTGGGTGTGGCACGAGGGCTGGGCAGGGCAGGGGAGGTTGGGGTGAGGTGGGAAACGGCTTGTCTGTGGACAATGCGAAAGCGTCTGGCCTGGTCGCTGGCCACTTTCTTGCAGAGAGACCCCCAAAATCCGAGACCTTTGAGACAAACGGAAAAACATGGCCAAACCGATGCCAAAAATGTAACTGCCCGAGGTGGAAGCGCGGGCCGCAGGGAAGACGAAAAAGAATAAATAAACAACCCGCTGCGGGCAGAGGCTAGCTGGCTGGCTGACTGGCTGGCTAGCTGGGGGGCAGGAGCAGACGGGCGACAAGGAACAGGACACAACGAACGCACTTAAAACACAATGATGCTCATTGTGTCTGACAGCCTGGCGGCGGGCAAAGGACGAACAGCAACAGCAACTGGGGACAAACTGGCAAGCTGTTTGCGTGTGTGTGTTGGTGTGTGGAGCATGGGATTGGTAGGTAGTTGGCATTGCTGATCCACTGGAGCCACACACACCTAAGATGACGACGACGACGACGATGTCGTGGCTGTTGGCGTCGTCTGTCTGTGCCCGTGCCCAGCTCCCTGATCCGCTGGCACTTTGATTACGCATTGGCTTTGCCAGCTGTCTGCTGTCCTTTAGCTCCTGGTTAAGTCCTGCTCCAGCTCCTGCGCCTTTATGTCCGTCTTTCTGGTTCGTTTTTTTTTTTTTTTTTTTTCGTTGTTTGGCATTTGCGTTTGTTGTCCTTTTGGCACTTCAGTTTGATTTCGCTTGCTGCTTGGCTTTGCCTTTGTTGTCCTGTCGTCCCGTTGTCCCGTTGTCCCGTTGTCCTGTTGTCCTGTTGTCCTCTTGTTTAGCTCTGTCCCGTTGTCTTGTTGTTCTGTTGTCCCGCTCTTCCGCTGCTCAGCTCTGTTCTCTCCTGTTTTGGTCACGCACTTTTTGGCATCGCGGCGCTTCGGCAATTAATGCACGGACTGGGACATCCCTTTCGAGTGTGTTTGCGAGTCATTGAAAACAAATTAGTGTCGATGAAGTCAAAAGGTTCAACTTAGCGACTGGCCACTGTCGAGCCGCAATCTAGCAATGAAGGCATGCCAGGCAAAAAGGCAAAGTCTATTGAGTTCCATTAGGAAACTCTTGCTGATTCTTTGATCTTTTGCTAGGGTTGGTTTAAGGTATATAATCTTGCAAGTCGTTTTAAATGTCTTTAAGAGAGAGTTGAAATCTCTTTATCTAGACTCTTGGATGTATTCCCTAAGATCTACTCCAATCTTCTCACCCACACATATGTATGGCAGCTGAGAGAGTCTAAGAGAGTGAGCGCCACATTTGGTTGCTGGCTTATTTCCGTTTCTGTTCCGCTTTGCTTCTGTTCCATACGCTACTTTCCCTCACTCCCTTTTCCACTCTCTCTCTCCCTCTCTCTCTCTCTCCTCTCTCTCTCTCTCTCTCTCTCTCTCTCTCTCTGTCTCTGTCTCTGTCTCTTTCTGCTGCGCTGTCTAACTGTGACTTGAGCGCTGAACGGTGAACAGAAACGTCAACCAATTTCAACTCACGATGACACCGAGAGGCGACATTGGCGCTGGACCCTGCAAATGGCAAGAAATCAACGTCAGCTCAGCAGCAGCAACAACAGCTGTGGGTTGAGTTGATCGACGAGTAGATATGCTAGGAACTGATAAACCAATTGACTGCAATATATTTTTTATTGAATTTTATATCAAACGCAAGTCGATCATATTTTAGTGATTAAATAAATGCTTGAGATGTCAAAATTAATTCAGAAATTATAATGAGTATCTAAATAAATTAATTAAATAAATTAAACATTTTGGATTATATAAATTAATTAAATAAATTAAACATTTTTGATTATATAAATTAATTAAATAAATCAAACATTTTTAGGTACACAAATTAATTAAATAAATTAATAATTTTTAATGAAATAAATTAATTAAATAAATTAAACATTTTACTTTAAATTTTTAAATTAATTTAATTAATTTTTTAGATATATGTACATATTTACAATAAATAAATAAATGAATATTAAATTAAAAGATATATAAAAAAAAAAATAAAAAAATTAAGAAAATTAAATAATTAAAAATATAAAACAAAAATCACAAATTATTAAATAAATAAATGTTTAAATATTTAATAAAAAATTAATAAACAAATAAAAAAAGTATTACTTATATAAATGAATGAAGAAATAAATCAATTTATTTATTAATAAATAAATCAATCAACAAAGAAATAAAAATATAAAAAAATATGTAAGTCAATAAATCAATCATTATGTAAATATATAATAAATATTCATAGATATATTACTAAATTTGCTTTATTTTTTATGCTCCTTACACTTTTTGTATAGCTCACATTAGGATAATAAATTTGTTTAGCAACTAATTTATTTAGCATAAAAAAATAGATATATAAAAATATTTCCTTGGCTTCTAATACTTTTCGTTTACATTTCACAATTTCCTATATAGAAAAGTTATTTAGAAATAAGTTTCTTTATCTAAATGAAAACAATTCCAAAAATCTATTATATACAAAAACATGCACGCTTTGTCATCGATTTCTTTGCTATTTATTGAATTGTTAAAAAATTTAGAAATTCTTGCAGTTGCTTGACTTGAGCATTCGTGACCTATGCTAGTCTTTCGTTACACTTTACTTTTTACAGGGTATCCAAATAGAATGAAGCCAAACGAAACGCAGCTGGAAAAAGAATTAAATCAAGAACTCATTAAGGCGCCGGATGCAATCACACTTTGCGCCATTCAACTAGCCACTCCACCTCTCCCGCTCACACCCACTCTCACACACTCACTCACTCACTCACTCACTCACGCTGCTTAGATCTCCCTAGCTCCCTCACACACACATACTCGGGCAATAGCGCGCGGCTCTATATAAAAATGGCGTCAACACATAGTGGGAATGTCGCCGTTGCAGTTGCTCTCTGCATCGCTGTCGCCTTCGCTCTCGCCGTCTGCGTCGCCGTCGCCGTCGCTGTCGCTGTCGCCGTCGCCGTCGCTGTCGCTGTCGCCGTCGCCGTCGCCGTTTGCCGCAAAAGTGCGCACAATTATTCATTAACTTTGCACCGGAAAAGCAGAGAAATTAAAAACTGCCAACGCCAGGATAAATAGGGACAAAGTGCAGAAATTAAAAATATGAGAAATAGTACAGAGAGAAAAAAAAAATGCAGCAACAACAAGAACAACACACGAAACAAATGAAAAAAAAAAGCGGCGAAAAGAAGCAGATAGAGAGAGAGCTCAAAAAAAAAAGCAAGTAAAGTAATGCAGAAGAGGAAGAGCGCGCGACTCTGGCCGAGCTGAAAGCTGAGAGTAGCCATGGCAAATGCTTAAATAACGGCACCCAGCAGAAGTCGTGGGGCAGCGGCAGGGGCGCGGGGGCATCAAGAGTGTGGGGCAGCAGTGTGGGACTCACAACTAATAAAACAAAAGTCAAAAGTCCTTAAGCGCAATGAAGAAGCTAAAAATGCAACGCTACAGCAGCCGAGGCAGCAGCAGCGACAGCAGCAGCAGCGGCGACAGCTTAAACTACAAAAAGAGCGCGACACTAAGTGAGCAGGGGCGGGAGTGGGGGCGTGGGTGGGGCTACGATGTTGGGCATGGAAAAAGGGTTAAGGCTGATGAGCTGATGCTGATGCTGATGCTGATGCTGCTGACGCTGTCGACCCGCAGTCGGCGTAATGAGCGCGCCCGCCGCTGCGGGCAACCATAAAAATCTCATACAATCCCCGAAACCCCCGTCTCACCCACATAGCTGTCTCCCTTCCTTCTGCCAGCGCTGGCCGGGCCGAGCATGCCATTTGACTGCCCGGCCAGCATTTGGCGCAGTGCAGCAGGCATCGCACGACGCCTGAAAGCATGCAGCACTTATTGTTTTATTCGCCAACCAGCGAAGGCGATGCTGGAGACGTGCAGCAGGAGGCGGCGCTGGCAGAGAAGCTGGTGACGACGGCAGCATATCCGCTCCACGTCACTTGTGATAATTGCGTGCAGCCGGTAACGGGTAGTAGCCGGAGCTCATCTACCTAACCTAGCCTACGCCACCTACCCTAACCTGCCCAACAGCAATTCTAAGAAACGCAAAATCTGGCAACGCCAAGCCGAGCCCAGGCCCAGGCCCAGGCCAAGTGACACATGCAAAAAGGCGCAACCCGAAGCCCTTAGACGGCCTCCTCAACCAACTGTGAAGCCTTTGTGCATATCGCGAACCGGATCAGCGCCAGCGACAACTACCAAACGAGGCTAAAACAAAAAGGCCAAAATAAAAGGAGAGCTGGCGGGCCAAAAGGGCGCACACAACAGCAGCAAAAAAAAAAAGTATATATGTATATATATATATTTGTATATATAGAAAAAAAAAAAGTACAACAAAATTTTGCAGCAGAGAAATGCGAAATAAAAATTCATAATTACGTTTACGCCGGTAATTAAAAATTATTGTAATACACGCAATGGGCAGCTGGGCCACGCCCACGCCCAGCCTCCTCATGTGCACAATCGAGAACGGCTCCAAGTCCGGGGCAGCTGCCACAGCGGTCGGCTGCACAAATCACGGAAGCCGCCACAGAAAAAGTTCCAAAAGCCAAAAAACAAAAAACAAAAAAAAGAAGAGTAATAAATGAAATAAAGGATGTGAGGACGCGAGGATGCGTCTGGTAGACGACAGCAGCGGTAATTACATGATAAAAACTATTTAAGTGGTTGCCAGATACGCCAAAGCCAAAGCGGACCACAGAGCGCATCAGCGAGTGAGTGAATAAGCGAGTGAGTGAATTAGTGAATGAGCGAGTGAGTGAGTGAATGAATGGGCGAGAGCGCCATTCGAGATGCAAATGCAGGCGCCAACGGAAGACGCTGCCTCCAGCTGACAGACTGATGTGTGGAGCGAGAGAGAGAGAGAGAGAGAGATGGAGTGAGAGGGAGTGATAGAGGGAGAGAGTGCAAGGAGATTAGATATTCAAAAACAGGCGTATGCATTCGAAACTCTTGCTGTAATTAACCCACGTTGCATGGCTTCGGCTTGAGATATTTACTACAGCCAAAGAGCTGTATTCATGAACAAGTTTCTTGTTGAGAAATCACATATGAGTAATGTTTAGTTTTATATTATATTATATTTATATTATAGTATAAAGCTTGCTTCGCACTCCTAGCACTCAGAGTAGAACTAAAGCAATTTCTGATTCATCAAAAGATTTCACTCTTTCAGGCATACTTGAATGAATGAATAAATGAATGAATTACTATATTATAATAATGCATAAGATTCTTATGTGTTAGACTAAGCTCAAGACATATTAAAACCATGAAAAACAATCGAAACCAAAGTGCATTAAGGTGCTTCTTTTCCTTCTTTTAATTGCTACTCTTCTATACAGTGTGAGCAACATTTAAGCAAAGCTTCCAGCAGAGATGAGTTTATTCTATGCAGCATGTAGTTGGATTTTTCCCACTCTCCAAGTAAGCAGCAAAAACAGGCGAATTTCAAATCTGTGTTCCATTTAAGTAAGTTAGAGCTGAGATGTTTATAGACTTGTGTATGTAGTGTATAAGGTTCAGATATGCAATACTAGTCGATTCTCTATACACTATATACTCTGCATATCCATTAATTCATATTGATGTATCTTCATATAGCGAAAGAGCTTCTCATATATATATATATATATATATATATATATGTATATATATATATATAGCTATATCTTTATTTTGTGTATTTTCATATATTATTTACAGTAAATTGCATTTCTCTGTTGCGCCCTTCCATTCTCGTTCGCCCTTTTATCAATACAATTAAAAATTCTTCTTTTTTTTTTTATCAAAATAATTAAATCATATTCCATTGATGGCACAAGCGATTACACAAAAGCCGATGGAGACGGTAAAGCCGACAATGACGTCGCGCTGTTGTCGTGCGTCAAACCAGCCATCAAAGTGAAAATTCAAAGGCCACGCCCCCAGCGTGCCCAGCGCCCAATGCTCGAATGGCAGCGCAGCATTGGCGGGCACTTAAATTACGCACACATCGTTAAACGCGCGTTTGCAAATTGAACAATATTTGAAAAATTACAACAAAAACACACACACACAGCCAAGAATTCAAGCCAACTCCCGCACTCACCCCATGGATGGAGTGCAGAGGTAGCAGAAGAAGAACTGAATAAAAAACAAAATATTGCGAATTTTTTTTTATTAATGTTGCCGACGGCCAAAAGCCGCGCAGCTCGTTAGCAACTTAAGCTGAGACGACGGCGACGACGACGGCGAACAAAAGGCAAACGTCAATGCGCCGTCGAATTGGCAACATATTTGCGAACAGCACGACGCGCGAATCCCACCCGCTGCCTCCCCGCCCCCCATCCACCAAGCCAGCTGCCACCAGCCCGCGGCATATGCGCGTCGCGCAAAAAAAAAGAAAAGCCAAAGAGAAGAAAAAATTGCCAGCCTAGCGTGAGCTGTGCACGGCAACGGCATGTGAAGCATCCTCCCGCCGTCACACATTGCTGCAGAGGCTAGGCTGGCAACCATTGAACCACCGAACCACCCAAGCGCTTGCTTGCGAGCCTTGCCGCGTGTTTGATTACCACGCGCGGTTACACGCAAAACAACGCAATTTTCGGCATGCATGCCGCCAGTCGCAGCACCACACCACGTCGCAGAGGTCAGAGGGGAGGGTCGACGGGGTCGAGTGGGTCGAGTGGGTCGAGCGGGCTGCTGTTCAATACGGGGTACGCGCTCGAGCCGCAAGAAAAATCGCACAAAATCCCACTTGACAGGCGTAGTTAGCGGGCATCAGCATCAAATGCAAATATCAGTCATGTTGCCAACACAGCGAGGGTTGCTCAAGCTGTTACCAAGAAACTGTGTGTGAAGAGTGTATAAAGATGAATGCATATGTAATATAAAATATATTTATTATATTATATATATATATTATATAAAAAAAAAAATATATATATATATATATATTTTTTTTTTTACTTTTCTAAATGTTTCGTGAGTTGCATAAAATTTTTGAAAATTTCTGTAAGCTAAGATTTAGCTATAAGAACTGAAGACCAGCTAAATATTTTTAAAAATGTTGGAAAATTCTAGTATATCTCAATATGACATATAATAAATAAATAATATAGTTACCTTGCATGGGTAGTACGTAAAGTTTATGCAAACTTATAGCCATCGTTTAGTATCTCAGTTGAGCAAATCAAAGAGTTGATTAATAACAATCTAGATATAGCGAGAATATACAGCTATTGCCCTCACCTACATTCACTTCACACACTCTTCTTCCACTACACGAATTGCTTTGGCAAACTTTCGTTGCAGCCCACACTCTCCCCGCCCAGCCCAAGTGGGTCTTCAGCAACATCTTTTTTGATATATTGAACAGTGGCGACTGGCGGGCCGTCGACTGCGGTTAATGGCTTATTTAAAATTGTGTGTGGCGCGGCGCATTTTGAGAAATTGGCAAAAGCTGGCTTCAGCTGGAAATTGATACGCGGCAATCAGTGCGACAATCCCCCAAGCCCAGGCCCAAGTGAAGCGGGCCCCTTAAATCATAATCAGTAAAATGGAAAAAATATAAATAATGAAAATTACGCCGAAGTCGAAGCCGAAGAGATGCAAAAATTGAATGTAGAGCGAGCGGAGGGTTGCCAAAAAAAAATATAAAAAAAAAAAAAAAAAAAATTAAAAAACGTAGCAGTAAAAAAAAATTTGCATAATTCTTGGGTGGTTCGAGTGATTTATATGTGAGTGGGTGGGGCGCAATGTTGTGAATCAACAGGATGATTACGCCGAGCTACAGAGAGAGTAAGAGAGAGAGAGAGAGAGGTAGTGGTGGGAGTGAGTGAGATGAACAAAAAACCGAAATGAAATTAATCTAATAAGGCAACATTGTCGTCGTCCTGTTGTTATCCTTGGCAAGTGGGCCACAAAGTTTGTTAGCTGCTCCTTGACAAGGCGGCCGCTGTTGTTGTTGTTGTTGTTGCTGCTGTTGCTGTTGTTGTTGGGCCCAAGTCAATTTTACAAACCATTGATGCAGAAGATCAAACTTCCGCAAATGTTGTTAATGAAATATTAATGCGAAAAGGATATGCAATTGACAATTGTCTCGCTCCATGTGGCAGCCGGCTCGCCGGCTCGCCGCCATCTGCTCTGGTTGTTGGGCTTAAGAGACAAAGCCGCTCATTTGCATAGAGCCAAAGAATCACAAATGGCCACGGGAATCGCTCTAAATTAAATTGCAATCTCAACTCGACGGATATAATATGAACAAAAAACAACAGCAGCAACAACAACAACTGGAAAATGAAAAATTCTAAAACAAAAAAGTGAAAACTTTCGCAAAGCCAAAATATAATCAGGACCATTAATCATGCCGCGCCACTTTCTCTCTATGCAGCTTCAATTGACATTTTCCATTTGCCAGCTTCCAGCTTCCAGCGTCTTATGCAAATTTAAGCCAAGCACCCCGCCCACTCGCCACCTCCCACCTCCCACGCCCACACGTATTGGCTGCAGTTAAAAGCATTGATAAATCATAACCACAATGCCCCGCACAGATTTATTGCGGCGCGAGAAAAATGGCGAGCAACCACCAGGACCAGGCCCAGAGTCCTGAGCCTTGAAAAGGGTCCAGCCAAAAAGGCATTCGATTTGCATTTCAATTGATTGCAGAACTCCGAGAGGAGAATATTAAAAAATATATTGGAATTTGTAAGAATATTGGCTGAGATATTCAACGGACTTACAGCTAAATTATTAAGTGTTGTGATTATTCTTTTTTTTTTTTTTAATTAAAATTTATTTTATTAATATTTTTATAGTTTACATCTTTTATTTTGTATTTTTAAATGCTTCTCTGGTTTGTTGTTGCCTAATAGTAATTTATAATAAAATAAAAAAACTACGTAAAATAAAGAAAAAATTAGAATAACGGATAAAAGTTACAAAAAAAGCCTAACGATTGCTGAAAAAATTAAATTAAATTTAGTTTCATTTAATTTTAATTTAATAAATAATACTTATAATATAAAAATAATATAATAATATAATTAAGTCAATTTATCAAATAATAAATAAAAATATAATATAAATAAAAAAAATAATAGAATTTTAAAATTATATAAATATACAATGGGAATAAATTAGTTTCAGCAACTGACCCAATGACGATAATGGGGTAATAAAGTTGCTCAGGTGCTTCCCATCTCTTTCACTCTCATTCTCACATTATCTGTTTCTCTTTCTTTGCTTACTCACACTCTCACTTTGTTTTCTTTGTTCTAGTTCCATTATTTTAAAATATTAAATGGCCAATGCATATGGCGCGCAATTTTTGTCTGCCGCTTAAAAGCATGCAACACTTTTTTTAATTGCATGCAGCAATGGCTTGAAACAAATGCATTGATTTGATGTAATGAATAAGCGTTTATTAAGCACAATAGCTGCTTGGCTTCGCATGGCTTGATTTGACTTGGCCTGGCTTGGCTTGGCTTGGCTTGGCTTTACTGATATGCGGTTGGCAGCAACCGCAGATATTTTGGCATCAGGATTCCGGCGCTGTCTGCGCTCTGTTGGCTTTAAGTGCGTTGGGCGTCGATTGCAAGTGTCTTGCTGCTGCAGCGTGTGGGTGCGGGTGTGTTAAGTAAACTGTCAATATTTGATGTATGTTAACACCCAGCGCCTACTCACACACACACACACACACAAGGACGACCTCGAAGCCCAGAGCCAGAGTGGCAGAGTGGCAGAGCCCCTGCCTGGCATGTCAACAAACATTCTCGTTGATGACGTCGCCGTCGTTGTCGTCAGCAGTGTCGATGTCGTCTGGAGTGCTGCCGCCTGTTAGCTGCCTTGTTAAACCGATTTGCCATATTTTTGCATGTGTATCTAGCCGCATGCACCATTTGGTAGCCAAATGCCAAAAGGCAGCCACAAGCACAGGCGCGCCAACAACGACACAGCGAGAGTGAGAGAGAGAGTGAGACAGACAGCAGACTCGGTCGACTGGCAGACATCGTCGTCTGCAACGTTTCAACTGTATTCAATATGTCAAATCGTGTCGATAACGTTCAAACAAGCCCCAGCTCAATGCATTGAAGGATTGCTGGCAGTCCTTCACCGCCATTTGCGGTTGCACTTGGGCATACCAGCTGCAACAACAAGTGAACAGAGACAGACAGAGAGGGAAAGGGAGTGAGAGAGAGAGAGAGAGAGAGGCAATTGGTTAAAGCCATTGGTAAACAACTTTGTGCAGCGTTGTTCGTGTCTGTGGCACAAACTTAATTAATCAATTTCAAATCAATTACCACAAATTTGTTACCAATATGCAAAGACATGAATCAGAGGCCAGACTCCTACGGGCTTGGAGGTCCGGGCCAGACTTGAACCAAGATAAGACCCCTTGGGGCCCGGCGGCGCATAAACAAATCTTAGCTGTCAAAAGTGCTCAAAGCCATTGTGCTAATCTCGATGTGGGTGGTTTGGGGTGGTTTGGGGTGCTTTGGGGTGGTGCAACAACAGCTACAGCTACAGCTACAGCTCTAACGGCATTCAATAAATCACTAAACACTTGAATGACGCTGCCAATGCAACTTGCAACACATTGCAGACACTTGCAGTCAGCAGGCAGGCGGGCGGGCGAGTGGTGTGACTGCCATTGCGACTGAGACGGGGGATTAACATGCAAACGACATAAACACGCACACACACACACACGCACACAGAGTCGAGCGGAAGCGGGCAGCGACCGGATGCAATGGTAAAGGATGCAGTTGCCGTTTGCCGTTGCCACTGCCGTTGGCATTGCTTGGCCTCGTCCTCATGCTGGCCCTGGGCTCATAATTCAAAATTGAAATTGCAACAATCAATTGCAACAACATGCAACAAATCGTTTGTTGCCTCACAGCCTGCCTAATCACTGCACGTTAGTTCAACAGCCAGCGGAAGCCCGGCAAAAGGATGCAAGTCTGCAACTGAATCTGAATCGAAATGTGCTTGTGAATGTGAATGTGAATGTGAATGTGACACGCACACACACACACACACATACACATATGCACATGTGAGCTAACATATAAATCTCTCAGTCGAAGCACTTCAAATGTGCTCAGTTCGATTGTTCAGTTAATTTAAGATAATTTCTCAAGCAAGTCTCAGCGAGACTCTGATTAACGGGCTTAGCTATAGGTGAGACTGATTGATTTATTGATGGAATATGGCTTGAATAGGAGCAACATATCCATGCGAATGCCCATGAGATCAACTAAAAGAACTCAAATTCTTTCTGTGTATATATGAATAAAAAAATAAAATAAAATTTAATTTAATATATAAATTTAAAACATCTTTATAAAATATAAAATATAAAATATAAAATATAAAATATAAAATATAAAATATAAAATATAAAATATAAAATATAAAATATAAAATATAAAATATAAAATATAAAATATAAATATAAAATATAAAATATAAAATATAAAATATAAAATATAAAATATAAAATATAAAATATAAAATATAAATATAAATATAAAATATAAAATATAAAATATAAAATATAAAATATAAAATATAAATATAAAATATAAAATATAAAATATAAAATATAAATATAAAATATAAATATAAAATATAAAATATAAATATAAATATAAAATATAAAATATAAAATATAAATATAAAATATAAAATATAAAATATAAAATATAAAATATAAAATATAAAATATAAAATATAAAATATAAAATATAAAATATAAAATATAAAATATAAAATATAAAATATAAAATATGAAATACAAAAAAATTATAATTTTTAATAATTTTCAAATTGATTTTAAATATTTAAAAATTTAAATATAATTAATAAATTTTTTTAATGAATGAATAAATGAATAAATGAATATTTCGCCAACATATTATACAAAATGTCATTATTCTAATGAATTTTATATATATTAGCTATTGATTCTTAATTACTGAATGATTTTGTTCTGCGAAGTCAATGCATTCTTATTCTGCAGTATTTTATATAATTATGAAATGTTAATTGTGAATGCCCTGTAGTTAGACTTTGTATTGATGTAGCTCAAAAATCATGTGCAATTAAATTGGCCAATTAAACCCTTGGCTGGGCGCAGCATCAACTGCTGCTGCTGCTGCTGCTGCAGCTTGGTCTATGGCCAAAGTTCATTTTGGACTGGAGATGAAGTGGGTGGCTGGGCCAATGAAGCGTTGGGTGTAATTAGTGCAGTTTACGAGCCACCTGGCTGTCGTCTCGACGCCAGTCGACTGGCCTGGCTGGCTGGCGTGCTAATCTGTGATTTTCCAAATTGTTTCACAAGTGTCATAAATCAATGAAATACCAATAAGTCGTTGTTGTTGTTGTTGTTGTTGTTGTTGTTGTTGTTGCCGTTGCAATTGTTGGAAAATGCTAATTTCGCAAAAGGATATGCCTATGCATAAATGCCATTCGACCAGCAGACGACAGTAGCCAAAGAGCCACAAGACATTCGTAGGAGACAGAGAGAGAGAGAGAGAGAGAGAGAGAGAGAGAGAGAGGGGGGTGTAGAGTGAGTGCACTGCAGCCAGAAGGCAGTTAGAGACACGAGACAAACATATTTCATGCAGTCTCAATTGGAATTCTAAATCAATCAGATTGAGACGATGGCCGGGCAACAACTCTGTCCGTCCAACTGCCCGTCCACTGTCCTATTGTGTGCTGCCCAAAGCTGGCCAAACACCAACTGCAACAGCAACAGCAATAGCAACAGCAACAGCAACAAGAACAACAACCTCTTGACCCCATCTGTCTGTGCATTAAGTAAGACACAAATCATAATCGTATGCGTGTGCAATGGGAACTGCTAACTGGCAACTGGCAACTGGCAACTGGCAACTGGCAACTGGCAGGACGAATCTGGGCTCTGCTCACTGGCGTGTTAGAATATGCAAAATTTCAAATATGAATTGAACTGATATATTAATGGCCACTTGGGCCACCTCACAGGCACTCACAAGCAGTGTCGAAGGGGTGAGGAGAGAGAGAGAGAGAGAGAGAGAGAGAGAGAGGTCATAGGCATAGCCAGTCAGCAAAAGCAGCTGCAGCTTCCGGCGCCAGTGAAAGCACTCAGGCCTCAGCACTTGGGCTCTTCAGACTGTGCCTCAGAGTCGGCATCGGAATCATATTCCATATAGAAATCAGAGTTGGAGTCGGTGATGGAGTTTGAGTTTGGCTAGGGAGATGGAGATGCAGTCGGCGTTGGCATTTATAAATCAAAATGTTGGGCCAACAAAACCTTAGCAAGCCCAAGGACATGCCTGTAGCAATGTTATATCGAACTGGTTCTGTGTGTGTGTGTGTGTGTAATTGCCAGGAGCTGTAGCTATAGCTGCGCTCTGTTGTTGTTCTTCTTCTTCTTCTTGCGCCTTAGCAGCAAAACGTTGCAGCAACTTATCTCTTGCCTAGCCATATAAATAATGACAAGCACGACGACAAATAATAATGCACACACACACACACGCATACACAGGACATGCAACACAATAGGCCTATAGGAAACATACAAAATGCGATTCTTAAGCGGGTATGCATGACTAGATAATACACTGAGTGAGTAGCCCTTCGATATGAGCTTAGCATCTGACTGAAATTTCTGGTAGTTGTATAGAGATTTTATGTAGCTCTCGAGTTGAACAAGTTTAATAAAAATTAAAATATTTTAATCTATTCATATCTTAGATGCTCTCAAGGCAATTCCAACTACAATATAGAAGAATATATTCTCCAATTTTCAACTCACTTCAGCTCTTCATGTAGCTCTCGAGTTCAACAAGCTTAAACTTCAGCAGATCGTGCATCTACACAACTCTATATAGACTGACAAATATGTATAAACTCACAAATCGTGAGTTTCAATCATTCTTACACAAAACCAATATACCCCACTTACGCTAGCGCATTCAAAGACCTATGTCAAAGCGAGCAGGCAGCTTTCATATGGCTACATCCATGTATTTGTGTGTGTGTGTGTGTGTGTGCATAATATGAAAATTTATGTGCGGAAAGGATTGAAAATAAATTTATGAATTATATTGGTTAGAAAATTGCATCTACTCAAGGATATCCTTAATGTTTATAGGATATGCATGCGTTTTACTGCCGGTGTGCTTCATTGTCTGCTACTGGCTGCAAGGCTGTCAGGTATATGCGAGAGCAGTAGCTGGGCATTGGGCCATTGCAATTGTATCTGTTTCATACGGCAATGTCCGTCGCTGAATTTATTGTTTATTTGATTTGCATTGTGCGTGGCGACATTTGAGTGGAGAGCTGGAACAAGGCTGCCAGGATGCTTACACAGCTGCCAGCAGCACGGGAGTCTATACATATTTCTCTGCCTGTTTTTCGTTTTTTGTTCCATATTTGTTTGCTTGTCATCTTATTAGCGATAAGAGCAACAATTTGCCCTCTAAGTGCTTTCCAACAGCAGCCGAAAATGTGGCCAAACACACAAAACGAAATAAAATGTAAAGGAAAAGGAAAATCAGAGAAATCGCGCTGAAGCTTTGAGTGACTGTCGTCGACCTGTCGTTGCTTATCATAAAAATCCAATAAATGCTGCCACTACACACACACACACACACACAGACACACAGAGGCATGCGGAGTTTCATATTTATTTGTAATGTTGCCTTGGCCTTTTACGATTCGGTATTGCTTCACCCTCCATCATCGTCATCTTTGGTTGTAGTTTACGACTTTTCCTTTTCGATGTGTGATGTCTTCGTGTCCCTCACGCTCTACTCTCTGCTTGTGCGATATCCTGTGGCAAATCTGTCAAAGTTTTGTTACATGACACTTGCCCAACCATCCGCATATGCCACACACACACACACACAATCAAATCATACACTGTAAACAAATTCATGCGCACTTCTGAGCTGCAAGACTTTGAGAGCATTTCTGCCAGCTCCATTCTATTTCATAGTCGAATCTTACTCAACTCCAATTTTGTGCAGTGTATTCTCACACACCTTCCTTCTCAGGCAGCTCGCATAAAGAAATCGCAATAAAAGATGCTCGACACGTTTATGTTTATCCATCCCTCGGCCCGAGCATAAGGCAAACATCATCATCAGGCGTCACAGTAGATCAAATGGCTGACAAGCCCAAGCAGTTCGGTCTGGCTTAAAGCTTATAAAAGCCTCTGGCAAATGACTTCACTGACTCCTGGCTACATTTCATTAGTTTGGCATTACACATTACATAGATCATTATTGATGGCGCTAGCTTTTAGAGCACTTACTTATGACTATTGACTATTTAGAGTAGATCCAAAGCAGAGTGCATGAGATTTCAGCTACTTTTTGTTTGGGGTATGCATGGCACTAGAGCAGAGATTGACATTTGAGTACTATGGAGAGATAATAAAAAAAAGTAAACAATTTTAAAGCTCTGCTTCGTTCTCACAGTCTCTTTTTATTAGGCATCATTCAACATTTCAAATCTTCTCTGAAGAGGTTTCGTTTCTCCTTTGATTCTGCTCTCTGCTGGAATGGCTGATTATAAAATCTAGCCTGCTTAGCTAGTATTCATTTAAAGTAATTTTTCTTATATACAATAACTTCATCAATTCAACTTTTCATTTCCAGTCATTTGTGTTGTATTGAATTCAATTCCCTAGCGCAACGAGCATAAATTTATAGTTATATTTTTATATTTTTCGAAAAAATGAAAAACGCATAAATTTTTAGTGAATTTTTTTTTTATTAATTGTTTGCAAACTGAAACTAGATGTAACGAAATGGATTTGCAGAAATATGAAGCACGCTGGTGTCTCGCGCTCGCTCGTCGAATGCATTTGAGCCCCAATTCTGGGCGCACCCATCGAATAGGTGTTCTTTAGTGGATAACAGATACAAAGAGCTAACACAACACGAACAAAGACAAATATTTAGCTTTAAGCACAACTCTTCAAGTATATTTGATGTGTAAGTAAAGAGTTCTCAATTGAATCCAAGTTCATTTCCTTGCAATTCCCGCTAAACTCAAATCTGTTTTTGCTTCTCCTTTACTTTTCAGTTTTCTATAGTGATAATTTTCGTTGGATTTTTGGCAAGCTTTAATGAAGCTGAATCTGAAATCAAATCAAATTCAAAGTCAATATCAAAATCAAGTGCAAAAAAAAAAAAAAAACAGCAACAACAACAAAAAACAGAAAACGAAATGTAAAGCTAAATCATTGCATCAGGAGGATGGCTTCAGTGCACATGATAATTGTGTCGCACGCCGAAAGAGCGTGAATCAACAAAGTCACAACTGAATTAGTTTTACATAAAAAACAAGCCAAAACACACACACAACGGATCAATTAGGTTTTAATGTGCACATCTAATTGCACGTTTGCTGCAATTACGATGCCACTGCAAAGCCGCGCTCCATATAAGCACCAGCCTCGACACACATTGGCACAACTGAACTGAACGTATCGCAGCTGCCAACATGCGTCTCCAACTGCTGCTAGCCCTGACCCTGGCCCTGCTGGCCGTATTGGTAAGTGCAGTGGAGCCACTAGAGCCACCAGAGCCACCATATGCGCCAGCCATGTTAATTGACGCCTTCTTTTCGCACACAGCAATTGGCCACGGCTCGAGTGACATCCTATCCGGATGCACAACATCAACGCTCGACCACGTTGGCCAGCTTTAAAGCCGGCTTAGCTGGCGCTCCGTCTGGACAGCCACCGCATGGTGGCCCACCGCCGCCGCCGCCACGCACCACCACAGCCGCCAGTTCGGGCTGAACTTGATGCTGACCCAAACAATTGACCCAAAGGACTACGCAAACAACATATTTGTATATATACACAATATATACATATATCTAAATATATATTAATCTCGCACTGTCTTGTACATATGAAACGCATAAATAAATCAAGTAAAAGCAAGCGAAATTGTGTTCAGATATCAGATCTATTATAGATCTAGCTAAAACATCCACTTAGCACAATGGGCGATTTTATTGATTTAGCACACCAAAATTAATAAATTTGTTATTGAAAAAAAAAAAAAAAAAGAAATAAAAACTTATATAAAGTAATAATATAATAAATAAAATTTAATTTAATATTCCTAAATAAATACAGTTCCCTTAAACAACTTTTTTTTCTAAAACAAATAACTAAATAAAAAATAAAATAAAAATACATAAAATTAAAACATATTGATCGTTTGCTCAATATGCTTTTTTTTCCTGAATTTGTTAAGTATTGACAAAGAACAATTTTTTTTAAAGATAATTTTTATAAAATATATTTGAATAAGATATGTTCAAACAAAATATGGAAATCCTCAACTTAATTTCACTGTAAAACAAAATTAAAACGAATAACTAGATCAATTCAAGCAGCCACAAAAAAAAAAAAATAAATAAAATAAAAAAAAAAAAAAAAAAAAAAAAACTTAATTTGATCACGTTAGTTAACTTGTTTTTTATTCGTGAATTTTTGTATGTATTAAAAAGAAAAACATAAATGAAATGTTAATTATAAAAAAAAATAATTATAATAAGAAATACAGACTTCTTAAACTTTATTTTACTGTCCAACAAGCTTCCAACAAATAACTCCAGCAATTCAAGAAATCACAATTCAAAGCTTTATTTCATCACATGCGATTCGAATGCGCCCATTGATATACATATATATAGATATATATACACATGTAAGTATTGCAATTCACGTGAAATAGTTGCAATTAAAAGCTGATATTTGTGCCTTACTCACTATTCATTTGTTCTGTTTTTTATGAATGTAAAAAGCTGGTAACGCCCCAGCCGAATGCGATGGCAAATTGCAAATAATGCACTGCGAGGCGCTGCTATGTCACTGCTGAGCGCGATGCGAATCTGTGAATCATTAAAAAAAAAAAAATAATAATAATAATAATAATATGCATTCGAGTCAATCTAACAGCAGAAGGCTGACAGTTTGCGTGGCTGGGGAATTTACCATAAATGACATCATTGAGCCACATCTTGATTGTCCTAATGGCACTTTGTAATAAATGAGCTTATCGGCAATAGCATTCACAGCTATTTACGGCCGGAACTTGCAGCGGAATTGAGAGATGACACAAGGGAAATCTGAGTTATCTGAGCTGAAATATATGATTATGAATATGTGTATATAGCTATTGATTATATAGGCTATATAGATTTAGAATTTCGATTGGCCTAAAGACTGCCATCTCAATGCATTCACAGTGCTCATTGTAAACGTATTATCTGACTATATCATATGAATGGAACTAAATGCAGCTGCAGCTGCAATAAAAACTCCAATATTTATATATTCATATATACATGCTCACATATATACACACATACATACATATAAAGTTAGCCATAATTGTTTGATTCCGCAACGAAGACAACTATAAATCGACGTTGGCTGCTGAGTGCTGACAACAGTTGTAGTTCGACCACAAGTTGAGTGGTTCGCAGTGGCTCAGTGGCTCAGTGGCTCAGTGGTGCAGCTAACATAGACAGAGATGCGCGGTAATTTCAATATATATTGGCTGCTCTGGCTGCTGCTGCTCGTCCTTATGGGGCAGCTGCATGCGACGCCTGTTGGTGAGCAGCATGTCGATCATGCTGGCTGCATACGTGTGACGATCATTAAACGGCCATTGACAACGCCAACAACTACAACAACAACAATGGCAACAATAAACGCAACAACCACTATGCCCACAGTGGCACCCGGCTAAAGCGAACCAAACGATACCATTTTATTGTTTTTTTTCTGTTTGAAATAAAGTGAACAAAAATCATTGCATACTTTTAAGCGCCGGCTAATAAATGAATGTGTTTCAATTCCAAACGTTTCGCTGCTGCAATCAATTGCTTTACCTTGCTTTCTCTCTCGCGATCTGTGCATATAGAAAAGAACAGACAACGCTCTCCATAATTATATATGAATGGGTTTGGAATTTCTCATTCTCAAGCTAAATCATTGTCCAAAATGTGTAGACGAGTCGCTGATTTGAGCCCCCACTACGATTCCACTATTCGTGTTAGCAGCCGTCGCTGTTGTTGCCTTCGCTGTTGCTGCTTCCCCAGGGCAATGTTAATTGGATGATGGCAAATGCAAAGGCAAAGGCGAACCGCACAATGCACAAACAAGCTGCCAAATATAATTAAATATTTTATCGCATAAAAGTGTAGGAAAAGTGCCAAAATGAAACGACAACAAGAAAATGAGCAGCCGGCATGCGTTGCCCTGACCACTTTGCATACTTGTGGGCGGTGCTAGTGGGCGTGGCAGGGGAAGGGGGGGAGGCAAAGGATTAAGAGAGGGAACAGCAGGGGAGTGGAGGTTAGCAACGTGTAGCTGGGGCTCAGGTGGAGTGGCCGCTCTCCTAATATTGTTAGACCTGACATTGTTGTCGTTTTACATAGTGTCTCTGTGTGTGTGTGTGTGTGGGTGTGTGGGTGTGTGTGTGTGTGTGTGCTTAACACATGTTCCACAAACAATACGCCCGCAGCTCAACCGACTTGGTTGGCCCGTTTCGCCAACCTCTCGCCACCTGACCCCGAATAAAAATTTCCATTGCCCCCAGTTGCATTTCTTTGGTCTTTAGGTTTTTCAGATGAAATCTTTTTTGGCCTGCAGTTGCGCCAACAACAAGGCTAACGTTCCATTGTTCGGACAGGGCCCGAGCAAAATATGTTTTCTTTTTTCTTTCTCTATTTTTTTTGTTGTTGTTTCGACAATTTCCATATGAATTTTAATTATAATTTTTCTATGTTCATTTTCATGAAAACAATCAAAAATGACTTTTGTGCCGCAGCAACAGCAGCCGCCTCAAACGACACCCCACCCACCCAAACCTAGACCGTTAGGCGGTGCTTGGGTCGGCTTAGAATTGGCCATGGAATGGGAGAGTTAGACAGAGAGAGGGAGAATGGGCAGAGCTACTTGCGGACCCACTGCAAATTGTCACTGGCATTTATAGCCGGCAGGGCAGCCTAGTCAACAGCTGCATCAGTATGCGAGCATTTTGTTTGAAGTTGAAAGTTGTTACTCTTCCAATGCGCTACCATAAAAAGAGTCGCTCGCTGCCATAGTGAGGCACAGTGCATATCAATTGAGAATGCATGAGAATTGAGAACAAATGGAATAGCACAACAAGACAATGAGAGAATAAAGTGAGGAGTAGAATGAAATAAAAAGTACAGCAGAGTTACGAGTAGCATAATGAAGAGTAATGTATTCAAATAAAATTTTAAAAAAATTCAAAGGAATAGAAAAATAGAGTTACAATTGAAATCAAGTAGAGCAAAGTTAAGAGTCGATAATAATATGATGAGTAAAAGAAATCAATGAGTATTATGTAGTAAAGAGTACAAATAGGTAAAGCGTTCAACAGGGAAAACCAAAGAGTCAAATCAAGGGATATGATATGAGCAAAGAGTAGAACAACGAGACTTTGAAGCCAGATGTAATGAGTAGAGATTGATAAGGGGTAGAAAAATACTAGAAATACTTCTGCATCGAGCTGAGCAAACTAATAAACTGAAAAGAAATAAGGAATATAATAAAGTAACGTGTAAATTCAAATAAAAAATATATATATAAATAGATAATAATCAGTAGAGCAGTAGTAAGTAGAATTGCAAATTTTATAAACACTCAGCAACTCTATTAAATGAAATTTATGTAATTATTAAATATTTAATAATGCATACCAGTTAACTTTATTGATTAAAGCTAACTGAAGCAAAATTTAACATTCATCAACTTATTTATTTAATTATTAAGCTGAATTTTCAATCGAAAACATTTAGTTTTAATATTGTTAAGTTTGCAATTTATTGTATTCATTTTATTTATATGAATATATTAAATAATGCAAATAATTTTGTATAATATTTTAAATCAAACTTAAAATAATATTCTTTTATTATTATTTAATTTATTATTATTATTATTATTAATATTTTTGTTAACCGGCTCTGCCAAAAAAAGAGCCAAAAAGAAATAGATTTTAGTAGCTTATAATAATTTAAATTAAAGCTTGTTAAATCAATCTTCTTCATGCTCTTTTATAATATTAATATTACAAAAAAAATTAAATATTAATATATAAATATAAACATTGCTTAGTTCGTGTTACAAAACACAGCCAGCAGCTAATAGGCTCTGCCAAAAAAAAATCCAAAAAAAAAGGAACAGAAATTATATGGCTACATAAAAAGTAACACAAAAGCAAACAGCGACATAAACAAGTTAACTGAGCAGCTTTTGTGCCTGTTGTTGTACCTGTTGTTGTTCCCATTGTTGCTGCTGCTGCTGCTGCTGCTGCTGCTGGTGTTGTTGGTGCTGTTGGTGTTATTGGTGACGGCGTATGGCATGCACGTTAGCGTTAGTCAGCTTCCGTTTCCGTCGTGGCCAAAAAACAATCCACCCATATGACAACTGCCGCTGTCACTGGGCTCTGCCACTGGATCTGGCCATGCATGCTAGCCGTAGCTTTGAATGCGCCGCAAGGTGGCGCACAAGTGCCATGCCTGTTTTTGAGATTTGCACCTGGATTCCCAGTCCCATTCCACTAGCCGCAGGCCCCAAACCCAGCCCAAACCCAACTCCCAACCAGCTCTAGCCAGGGTGTCCATAACGTACCGTTGTCATTATGCATTCTGATGACATTTTCGCCGCTGTCTTTTGTGCGAGCTTATTTTAGCAGCGGCTAATTAAGAGCCAGCCAACTAGCAATGGAAATTCTATACAGCATATTAGTGTACCACTTGGATTGAGCAAGCTGCCAGAGCTACGGGCATATACATATGCATATACAGCAGGTTGACAATGCTTTTGTTCAAATCTCTCTGCAGCCGCTAGATGTCAGCATGTTCTACCTCATTGTTTAGCGAGTCGAGCGGAGTAACTAACTGCGAGAACTTGGGCTTGGTAGTATACCATCGTATATATGTAATATATACTCGCTAAATGTCCAATGTTGATCGATGTTAATAAAGCTTTGATAAAGCTTTTTTTGAAGACTAGTTTTTGCATAGCTCAAAGACTGTGTTAGAGCCACCATATATTATATGTATGACAGCTCAGATATAACTTGCAGTTTTCATATGATATTTGTTAAGGTATATAACAGGCAGAAGAAGGCATGGCAGACCTCATAAAGTATGTATAATCTGAGCTAAGTTGATATAGCGCTGCCCATCCGTCTTTCCGGCTGTGCGTATTGCACATAGAGATTTCGGAAACAATAATATATTCTGAAATATTAATATTTCATGAAGATCGTTCATCTTATTACAGTTAGATCTTGACTTGTGTCTAAATATGAATTGAATTGAAGTATATATAAGTTAAGGATGCTTAGTAGACTGAATTCTCCCGTTAGATATTCAGGAGAACCCACGGAGCTAATATGATTCAATTTATATTCGTACGAGACAGAGTTTAGATCTTTTGTTACTAAATTATATACAAATATATAAAATACGTTACTTTATTGAATCCAAGAGTATTTGTCTATGCGAGACTGTAACTCTGCGTCCCGATATATATATTGTATTTGTTAAGCAAGCATCACTGTAAAAAGTATCGATGTTTAAGTGTCAGAGTCGTGAGTAACGATCTCGATACGATTGCCCTCTCGCTGCTTGCACTTGATAAAGTAAATTGTTGTTCACTTTTTTCTTTCTTGTGTGATGAAGTACGAATTGAAGTTAAATAAGTTCCGTTCGGCCAAAAATTTTGAATTTATTCTCATTCAATCAACTGCCGGAAATCGAACGCGTGCTCAAATTGAAACTCTCTCCAATTATCATGCAGCTCTCACTCACTCAATGCAGCACTCTATTGACTAGCTCTTTTTTCATAGAAAATAGTAGTTGATATGGATATACATATTTGTAGGTATAAGTATAATCGAGTTAGTTTCTAGTGCAGCTCTCTCTCTCTCTCTCTCTCTCTCTCTGTTAAAACACTCTTGCTTACTTATTTATATATATAACTTTCTTTAATTCGTACTCTCTCTCTCGCTCTCTCTCTTTCTATCTAATTCCTTAACGCACTCTGCTCTGCATTGGCTAATGCAATCAATGCTCTTTGGTAATATATTTATTATATTATTATTAACTATATAGCTTATCCACCTTGTATGCTCTACTATAGTTTGTATAGATTTCGACTGGGCTTTGTTTGTTGTTGTGCGGCTGAAAACTAATTTCGCAAACATTTGTCAGCTCATTAACAATTCAATTTGCTGCATAAACGACCTAAACATACAAATAAACAGACGAGCAGAGACAAAGACTTGAGGGCGTGGCAGTGCCAGGAGGCCAGGGGACCAGAGGGCAATGGCTGCTAATAAGTAGTTACGATGAGTTGGACTTGCCAAACACACACACGCACGTGCTGCACACACATAGATGAAAAACAGTAAATATTCAATTAACAGCACAAGTGAAACTCGGGTCAAACCCTTTGCAGGCCTCTGTCCACCGTCCAAGCCCGAGTTATGAGCCAAAATTTTAGTTGTATTTTTTTTTTTAATTTTTATTTTGCGGGTTTTTTTTTATTTGTTCAGTAGTTTGCTTTGATTTGGCAAATGGCAAAGGTTCAGGCAGAGGTTCAGGCTGAGGTCCCGGCTCTAGTCACAGTTCCAGTTCATCATTACTGCGGGCCTTTTTCTAATTACACAAAAAAGCAGCTGCTTTGAAGCCCGTTTGCAGGCGGCACAAAGACCAAATAATTATGGAATTGTGTTTTATTTAATTTTAGATATTTACTAAGCTACCAAAGGAACATTTCGGCCGGTAGCCGGTAGCCGGTAGCCGTCAGCCCCAACCCGTTAACCCCCCCGCCGTTCAAAGCTCACGCAGCCGTCTCCTGCATTGCCTTGTGCTTGGTCCGCTTGACCAGCTGCTGTGGTGGCAGCGGCGTGCGTCGACTGCGCCGTCGCTCTAGCCAGCGCCGCACGAACGGCGTCAGCAGGCGACTGTCCAGGGCATCCAGATCCGATTCGCGCAGCAGCAGGCTTGCCACTAGCGCCACGATGATGGTCAGCAGCGCTCCGAAGAGCGTAAAGTACAGATACGAGATTCGATATAGATGGAATGGTGCATCCGAGGCAGCGCTTGAGAGAGACAGAGAAAGAGATAGAGAGAGGAATGAATGAAATTGAAATTCAATTTCAAGTTTCATCACTCACCTGATGGCGCCATCTAGCGGCAGGCTGCTGAACGCACGCCGCTCACCCGCAAACGTGTAATTGCAGCCCAGCGTGGAGTAGGGTTTGCGCTGATAGACCAAATCGCCCGTGACCAGATCATGCTGTGCCTTAACACACATCCAGACCATGACCACAAGCGAGCTGACGCCGCCAAGCAGCGCGCCCTTCGAGTTGACCCAGGGCAGCAGCACGCCCGATGTGAAGATGCCCAACAGCGGCCCATTGGCCACAGAGGTCAGTGTGATCGTCAGCTGGAGCACAGCGCCCAGTTTCTCCACAATGAAGACCAGCGCCACAAAGATCACACCAAAGACAACCACGACGCTGCGCATGACAAACGAAGTCTGCGCCTCGCTCAGCGGCTCATGGCGAAAAGTCTTGACAAAGTCCTCCAGCACAACGGCCGACAGAGAATTGAGGCCGGTGGAGAGCGAGGAGAGCGCCGCACTGAAAACTCCAGCCACAAAGACGCCCGGCAGGCCCGGATACGTGCCTAGTGTCTCCATCACCAGCAGCGGCAGCAGCTGATCATTGCGCTGCGCCAGCTTCGTCTCCAGCGGATCGCAGTCCGCATAGGTTGCATAGATGAGCAGACCCGTATAGCCACAAATGGCCAGAAAGGCCAACACTCCGGCTATAAATGTCCAGATTGCGATGCGTGCATGCCTCAGCGTTGGCAGCGACAGATATCGCTGTATCATATTCTGACTGATCGCATTCGACTTCAGCCAATGGGCCACGCCGCCCAGCACCAGGGAGTAGAAGGTATAACGTTCACTAAGATCGAATGTAAAGTTGGGCGACTCAATGCGAGCCGTTTGCTTGGCGCGCTGCCAGACCACGTCCGGTCCACCAATATCCATGGTGCCCTTGATCAATACCAAGGCCATGGCTCCAAACATGATCAGCGTCTGCACCACATCTGTCCACACCACGGCCTTCAGTCCGCCAATGCAGGTATAGAAGATGCACACCACGCACACACAAGGTGTTACGATATGTATATTCACGCCCGTTGCCTGATTGAAGGCTATGGCCGGCACATAGATCACAATGGGCAGCCACAGCAGCTGCGCGATGACAAAGAAGAGGAGAGTTTAGAAAGAACTACCAGAAAGGAATATCGAATTCCACTTCAATCATCTCACACCTACCGAAGCCATGATGAACATAATCGAGCCAAAGAGTCGCAGGCTACGATTATAGCGCTGCTCCAGATACTAAAGATAAAGAAAATCCGATTCTTCTTAGAAACATCTTTGGCAAATGCATATTTTACTTACCTTATAGGTGGATATCAGATTGAGCTCATGGAAAACGGGCAGGAATATATAGAACATGCAGAGGCCCATGAGCACCAGGGAGCCCATGATGTACAGATACTGTGCACCGTACAGGTAAACCTCGGTAGGTGTGCCCAGCAGTGTGATGCCCGAAATAAAGCTGAAAGAGAATGAGCGGCAAAGAGACAGAATGAGACAGGTCAACGAGATTGACGAAAATCAGCTGAGGCTGACCTAACCACTTGACCTTCAGAGTGTGAGATCAAAGAGCGTTTTAGGCAATTTAATTAACGGCGATACAGTTGTCAGCAGTTACAACAGGCGTTGGCTCCATTGAGACTATATGACACAATTTGATTTGCTGCGTGAATAGACAACGTACTACACAGTTCACACAGTTCACACAGCGGGAACTCCCTAGAGCTTGCTAGCTATTATGATTGGCTTAAGTGTGCAGAGCAGAACTAGAGTGTAAACTCTTTTCTTTTCATATTCAGCGTATGCAAAGTGTTGCGTAGAAATATCTATATATATTTTATATAGAATTCAGGAATTAGAATTATAGAATTAGCTGGGAAATCAATGCAGTTACAAAGCATAAAGCATGGGCAGATAACAAAAGAATATGATCTATAATAAGTTCACATTGAAAGATCTTGGGAACATTTTTCCAACTCTGAACTAAGATCTCCATTTAGGAATAAACAAGAAGTTGATCTTCCAAGCAGTTGAAGATAAAATCAAATATAAAATAAATATAAAATAAATATAAAACCAGATAAGATCTAAAACTATTTTTACTCATTAAACTACCTTCGATCTCTAACTAGACAAAGATCAAGAAAGATTTGATAAACCGATCCTAATCCAGCTAGCTCTATATACATATGCAAAGAGCTAGAACTACATTTACTTCTCCATGCATCCTCTAGCTCCAATTGCATTGCAAATTGAGTTGTATTGGAATTTTCGTACTCACCTCGAGATAAGCGACATGGTGATGGGAAAGATTTTCATTTTCCTGCCGCCCACCAGATAGGAGGCGGCACTGCTGGCTGCCTCCTCGGCGCCGCTGGCCTTCAGCTGGCGCGACTCGCGGCGCAGCTGCAGGCAGAAGTGAATGCCAATGACGGCGCAGATGGCCAGCATGAGGCAGAAGACCACATAGTCTGGCCAGCCGAAGCTCTGCAGGCTGATGCGCAGCTCGTCCACATGCATCTTGCCAACTCACACAAAAATCACAATATACAGATAGAGATATCCCTAACTATATCGATCCAGCTGTCGTATCAGCTGTTGTTGCTGCACGTTGCACACACCCACAGGAAAAAAAAACGAATCAAATGATTTTGCCACCGCACGATTAGACACATGAAAAGTGACTGAGAGATCGCACATGCGGCACATTCCACTGGACGCTGGATCGAGGTGGATTGAGCCGTTGGCTGTCACAGCTGAGCTGAGTACGGCCGTGCAGCCGAAACTGAATAACGATTCTGATTCTGATTCCGAGTCGGATTCAGATTTAGATTTGCTTTCTACGGTCTCCAGCGAGCTTATCGCTCTCGTTATTGTCGTGGCAACTATTACTATTAATGATATAATGGCCTAAGGTCTGCTTGTATTTGTGCACGCAGTATGCGCTCAATGGGTGTATTAGTCATGCAAGCCTCGTTCACTTTTCATTGTATTCAAAGAAACTTTTGTTAAAAACTTTCAAGACTTTGGCTCAAATATTTGTCATCAGCTTAACAGCAAGTTTTTGTAACTTGCTTACAGGGTATTTTTGGTGTCGACCAATGCAGACGTTTCTTAAGCGCTAAACAGCTGAGAGCTTAAAGTTTATCTAATCATTGGCCTCAAGTCGGCGTCAATTGGATCTCGCGAGCGGAACCATAGATCATCCTCAGAGGCTGGCAGACATTGTCTTTGGTCTTCAGGTCGTGCCGTCTGCTTTGATTGTGGGGTGCCAAATGCGTAGGAATCGCTGGCGTAAACTAACTTGATTAGATTTAGCGCGCGCAAATTGAGCTCAGTAATTGGCGCGAGCTCAGCCAATGTGGGCCGATGCATGAGCGAGACGGAACGCACAATGTGCCAGATTTAGAATTCGTAATTTGCCAGTGACATAGATATAAATAAAAATATAGATATATGTATATATGTATATAGATATGCAGTCATCTATATACATTGTTTTAGTCGTTCGGATCGGAGCCAATTTGACGAAATTGCCTTGGTTATTTTCAGTTTAACTGTGATTTAAATCAAAGAATCTGCGCCAATCTTAGAACTTGACCTTAATGCGAACGTTGCACAGCAATTGTACTTGAGCCAGACAATAAATTATTTTAGATTATTATCAAATTTTCTTTTTTTTAATGAAAACTACTTTTATTATTAAAAAAAAAAAAAAAAAAAAAGTGTTTCTATTGCCTGTCAAATGTTGTTTGCTGCAGTTGAGCTAAACATTGGTCTAGCAGCTCTGAGAACTGAGAGAGCGCCGTCATCTTGGCTCGCTTTTCAAAGCGGAAGCTTGCTCAGATACTCCAAAATGGCGGAGCGATCGCTTTCCAATTCCATTTCGTTCTCCAGATCCCCAGCATTGACATCGGCTGCAAAGAGAGTGCTCAGAGCATATTAATATTGTGCAAGGAGTAGAGGTGAGGAGTAAACGGCTTACTTATGCCTGACTCATCGGGCGCAGCAAAGCCGCCATTCATGGCCAGCACCGAGGTGGCCAGTTCCTTGAGTGTGCGTTCCAGTTCGCCAAATTGTTCCAAATCACTGACGGTGGGAGCTGCCCGAGCCAAAGCCGTAAGGCAGAACAAGAGCGCATAGCCAATGTAGATCCAGGTCGCAGCCATTTGATTGAGAGACAGACAAAAAGATTTGAGCATATAGAGCATCAGTCCAGGCTTTTATAGATCGAAGCAACCTAATCGAAGCGATTTTCTGCTCAATTTAAAGTATTAAACACTGACCGGAATGCTTACACGAGCAGCAAATGAGCTGTGACTGCGATCGAAGATATGTGAAATGAAAATATTATTTTATATACAAATATATGCTATGTCATGTCTCTATATATATAATATAATATAATACATATATTATTTGAGTTTGTTTATCAAGCTGAGCATGGCTTCAGCAATGCTCAGGTTTATTTTGCCTCTCTCCTCGCTCCTAAAGAGCATTATGCTTGCAGTAAATACCCCTCTAATACCCTATACTATGCAATTTCAACTGATATAAAAATCTAAGCGCATTTATCACTCACTACTAAAATATCACAGGGTATTTACCTGTCTCAACTAATTTCGAATTGATCAATTTTTCACTCAAAGCTCAAACGTTGCATATATGGTCACCCTAAATACAGCATTTGAGTGCGCAGCCTGCAAGTATGCAACGAATACGAGAAGGAGCGAGCGAGAAAGAGAAAATGAGAGAGATTAGGTCGAATTGCTTATGTCTGAAATTGTTTTAACATGTCACTGTCTGTCATGCTGTATACTTAACGTTTGCAATGCGTTTTCATATTTTTTCTCTCTCATTTTTTTTTTGCTCTTCTTACAGCAGCAGCTGCACCTGCAAAAAGCGTCTGCACTTTGCTGCCAATCGAGGCATAAAATGAGCAGCAAGTGCCACTAAAGCAAGCGGCAGTGTGACAGAGAGAGGGGCATAGACCGTGCACAGACAGAAAGAGAGCGAAATACAGTAAAAAGGTGCAAGCACACACACGCACTCAGGCTAGTTCAGACTTTTATCAGAATCAAAAATTCCATATGACGCATGCTGAATCTTTGAAATGAGTGTTACGAATCGTACGAATCATAATATGCTCAGAAATTTGTTGAGCACTTCAACACAATATATACAGGTATATAATGTAAATATATAAAAAAATTTATAAAAAATGTATAAAATATATAAAAAAAAATGTATACATATGTATATCTTCAACATATAATATAGAGTCAATGTTTGAAATTATCTAAAAAAAAATCTAGAAAAATATAATTTAAATACAAAAGCTGATTGATTTTTTTTTAATAAATGTTTATTTACAGCTTAACGTAATCCAAACGGAAATTAATTAAAAGTTATAAAACTACTTAGAGCTATATTAATTCTAAATAAGGAGAATATAAAATATATATTTTGTGAAAAGTAAATTATGAAAAAATAAAAAATTGATTTAAAAAAATCAAATTTGTTACCTTAACGTAGTGAAAAAAAGAAGAGAAAAAATAAAATCTGTAAATTAAAATTGTACAAATATTACGACACACATAAAATTTATTTTAAATTAATTAATAATCTAGTTATGAATTTAATTAAATTACTAATAATTTTATTTTATTATTTTTATAGTATTATTTTTACTTTTTTTTTTACTTTTACTTTTTTATGATTATTATTTTTGTTATTATTATTATTTATTGTACAATTTTTTTTTTTTAATTCTAGCTATTGGACATATTGCAAGTCGTCAAATCTTTTTCCATTTCCTAATATAATATATTTAAATTAATAATATATTTTAATACGTCATTAATATTGTTAGAAATTTTATTAATTTTTTTTTATATCTCCCTCAATCATATTTGCGCTCTTTGATGATTTATTGTAGCGCTCTCTTAGGGTCGCCTAGCGCCAAATCAAAATTTGATTCGCATATCTTTTTTTTTTTTTTTTTTATATCACAGCCTGAATAAATTTCTTTTTATATAATTTTGCCAGGTACTAAAACGGCAGCAGCGAATTAATTAATTCCAGTGCAGCGATTTTTCAAGAAATACCCCCTTTTACACACACACACACGCACACTCAGTGTAGGTGTGTTCATGTATGCGCCTGTGCACTTAAAATGCTTCTGCAGGTGTTGTGATATTATTTGGAATTATGTTGGAATTTTTCTAGCGCGCGGCGCCCTTGCTGAAATGCTCTGAATATTATTTGCATTTTAATTTTGTTTCATGTTTCATATGTCTCTTAATCTACACACACACCTGCACACACCTGCACACCTTCAGCTGCTTTGAGTTGTTGTTTATAGCTAACTTTACAGTTGAGAAAGCATTGCTAAAGTGGTTTTAATTAGTTGCCCTAACGGGTTTTCGGCCCGGCCTTCTGTGCGGTTCAGGAATCGCGTCGGCGAGCGCAATTACAAAATGATTGCAGACCAATTCCTAGCATCCTCGAGCCTCAGTATTTCAGCTCTGAACAAATTACGACATGTCATGTATGTATGCTGGGAAGGATTTCAAATATTTATATTTACTTTTTTTACAATTCAAGTATGTGTAAATGTAATACAAGTGAATAGAGTCAGGAATATCGGTTGCATCGAAAAGTCTGAGAAAGTCAACGAGTTATCGCCATCTCAAGCTGCGGGCGTACCAGTGGGCTTGATCGTTGTGGTCGATTGACTGCCATTATCGGGACCTGAGCAGATGGAATTGACTACATTCAGGACTTGCTGGAAGTAAAAGGAAATTCGATTTAAATAGATATGATATATATATCGACAACATGATCTATTTTGAATAATATACATCGACAATGGCTTTGCAGGGTATAAATACAAAGGGAGGCAAATTGCAGATTAGATTGGCTTTCTCCTTCAGTTGCTCAGGGGAACAGAGCTGCAAATGAGAAAAATCTAGAGTTATTTCCGTTCACGAACTGAACCAGTTCCGCACTTACTGCATTCGCACTCGGCGCCATCTGCACAAAGCAGACAAAGGCCACACTCAAGGCAATCAAGCTCATGGAATTTTGCATGATGTCAAATGTTGTCTTCTTCAGGTTATTGAATCTGAACTGTGATTTGAAGTAAAGTCTAGTCTTTTTATATACTTTACCCTAGACAGCTGCGAAACAGTTGAACTTCATGAAATCGTGAAGCAGTTGCGCTTGCAGAGCTAATAATTTGAGATAAGAGCACGACATGTTAAAAGTCGTGAGGTTACTGCGGAATATCGGCATATTATCTAAAGTAATTTATTTTATTTATTTTGTAGCTTCAAAAGAAGTTTTAATTTAAATTTATTACCTGCAGAAGCTTGGGGATGAAGCTAGTAAATTCTTTATGAAGCATATAAAGTGTCTATGTTTTTGCGTATATGCACATACATATGTGTAAGTGCTCAAGTGTATTATTAGTCATTGGCTACTTGTCATATGCAAATCCAGGAGCGCACGCCTCTAGTGTGCCCATTTTGCTGTCATGTGCATGTGTGTGTGTGTGTGTGTGTGTTTGAAGGCGAACGACAGTCATCTCGAGCCCATTTACAATAATATTTATCAAGTGCGGCACACACCCAGATAGAGCTAGGAGCCGTCATATATTAGCTGTTGGCTTGCCAGGACGCACCATCATTGTCATCATCATCATCATTAGCATTATCATTATGATGAGGCGAGCCTATGCGTGGCTTCTAATTACATCGCATTGTCATAACAGAATTGAGCGCATTTGACACGCAATTGGTGCTTCACAGTTGCTCCTCACGATGACACGTGAGAAATGTCAGCCAGTAGGTGGGAAATTGAAAGGTGGGCGGTGGGTGGACGGTGGGTGGGCGGCTGACTGACTGACTAATTGTCAGCTGGCTAGTTGCAAGCGACATAAACTTGTGCTCGAACTGAATATGAAAATGAAAATGAAAATTAAAATAAAAATGAATATGGAAATGGAAATGGAAATAGAACTAGAAATGTTTAGTGACAGCGCGCGTGTGTGCGGGAGTCAAAGAACTGACTGTTGCATCAGTCACCACCAACCTGACCCACTCGACATTGGCTAAGTAGATAAGAATTAATTGTTCAATGGCACGCATTGCACTTAATACGTGGAATAGTCGCACATACATGTACATATGTTGTTGTTGTTGTTGTTGTTATTGTTGTTGTTTAGCTGCTTTTGACTTATGCCCCGTCACTTGGACCACGCACCTTTTTGGGCGGCGGTTAATCGGATAAAATTCATAATTATCGTTATTACTGTCATTTTTTCTAATGACACGCGGCACACAAATTGCGTGTACTTTTCTATTAAGATGACCTATCAAACGCACTTTGACTTCGGCCCAACCGTTGCGTTCTAGTCTCGTTGATTTCTACTCTTGTTTGTTTAGTTCTACTCTATAACTTGTGAGAGAGAGAGAGTTGTGTGAATTATGAAAGAGATATGATATAGAAGCAGATATTATATATGAAAAGAGCTGTATATAGTATGAATTTGTGGAATCTAATTGTAAATATTTATATTTTATATTTATATCCAACTTTATAAATCTCTTTGATGAATATCAAGTTGATATCTCTCTAGTTTTGACATGACTTCACCTCTTCTACCAATCTATTGCAGCAACAACTTTATAATTCATATAATTATTTTAACTTATTTATTTCCTCATTCAATTTAGATCTTTTAAGATTCTTTCTCAACTCTCACTTTGACTTTGCCTCTTTTATCAATCTCTCTGCCCTGCTCTCATATAAATATTCCAATTAATTTATTAGAGTATACAATATTCATGCAAACAGTTGAAATATTTCATAATGTTGACTTTTTTACATTACTTGCCCATATTTTCTTCTAATACAGCTCTCACTCGGACACCGCCTCCTTCTCCAGCAACGCCTCCTCCTGCTCTTCACCGCCCCGTCATTTATATAGAGCGCACGCGTAAATTATGTAATTAAAATTCCGCACCTTAATTCAGGCAATTTATTACATGAGCTTTTGACTAATTGGATAACGATCTTTAACTATGTTTACTAAATACATGAGAGAGAGATACATCATGGACCCAGCCTATCGCGGCCATATGGATGAGTTCATAGCCAACCAGCGACGATTGCATTTGCTGATAAGCCCAAAATTAATTGAATTTTTAGGCGTGTGTGTGTGTGACGAGGGCGAGGGTGAGGGCAATAAGTAACTGACGAGGAAAGTACTATAATATATGCTAATTAATGGCTCTGTAAATGAGTTTCCAGGTAACTTTTGCAGTAGTCCGATCGAAAGTTGGGATCTAAATGTTAAATGCGCAAATGTTAAATATTAAAAATATAATGCATTTGGCTTGCATTTACAACATGTCAACAACAATGATAACTAACTATAATATAAATGCTTAGAATTTCCCAGTTTTCATTGATTCTGAAAATCTCATTCGTCACATTTGAATCGCTTTGATTTTGCTATGAGTGCTTCCGGTTCACGCTCATGTTTGGCATTGCCATTCGCATTCCCTTGCTCGTTTCAGTTCCGGTTGAACTTTTGCGTTATGGTTCATAATTTTCACATGCATTAAAACAAAATTGAAAGCCAGAAGCTAAACCACTTCAAGCAGTTAAATAAACAGAGAGTGAGAGAAAACTGTTTTCATGCTATGGATTGGAAATATGTTTGTTCGGGGTGTATGACGCAGGCAGTTGTAGACTATTAAAATACAAAAACAAAAATGCCTACACATTGGCAAAAGCTAAGCTCCATTGGGGGTTGGGCTGGGGTAGCGCATGACGCACTGCGCTATAAATAGACCAAGTGCTATAGGGTCAGCTGAAGCTTTTCGGTATGCGCTGCACGTGTAGCCAAACACCAGCAGGTGCTGGCGTCATGAGAGAGAGGTAAGTTGTGGGGGATCTCACTCGCTCACTTGCTCACTCTGCCACTCTTTCCCCTCTCTCTCACTCTCTCTCTCTCTCTCTCTCTCTCTCTCTCTCTGTGTTTGTTTGGGGCCCGACAGTTGGACGTATGACGAGCTGTGACCAGTCGCGTTTCGCTGGTCAACGTAAAATGTTGTGAGCCAATTTTTTGTTTTGCGATTTTGTTGTTGTTGCTGTTTTTTATTATTATTGTGCATTGTTGTTGTGGTTATATTTGTTATTGCTGCTGTTGATGGCCTCCCAATGCACAAGGCTGCAGCTGGCGCTGCTATTCACACTACTTCTGCTAACACTCTTCGCCAGCCATCAGGTAGGTGAGCTAGTGTGACAATCCCTGATGAGCCATCTAACACATTTCGATAATTGTCTAGTCGCATGCCCTGGAGCTCATGGATGTGGATGAGTCAGCGTCATTAGGCCATGACAGCACTGAAGATGGCAACGATGATTCCGCGGAGCTGCCGCCCATTCTGCATAGCTATTCCAAGGACACCATCGCCAATTTCAATCCACGCAAAACGGACACACACTTTCGTACGCTGTGGGAGCGTGTGCCGCAGCAGAAGCAGGAGGTGATCAAGCGAAAGTAGACACTACAATACTCATTTGAACGGAAGCCCACAGCAGATTACAGTACTCATTTTATACATGTATGATATACATATATATTTAAGCATTCTCAAGTATAACTAATTGCAATTAAACTAAGACCTATGTTGAGTATGAGTAGCTACAAGTCTACACTCGGCATAAGAAGCTGAGAATCTCCTTTTGTTTCATCCCTCATTTACGCATTTCCTGAATTTGATCAATTTATGAAGCTACATGGATATCGATATGCATATGGATATTGGATATTGTTTAAAAATCGAACAGCTTTGATAATTATTTATAAGATTATATTTTGTTTTATCTGATTAATATAAAATATGAGTTTAGCAATTTAAAGACATACCTAAATATATATTTATATACGAATATTTAATATGAGCTATTCCATATGAAATATCAGCTATATTTATCTATATTTATAACAATCTAGACTTAAATGTTGCTACAATATATTGACTTCAATAAATATGGATTAGCCTATTGCAAATATAATTTATATATATTTATATTTCAATAGTTATCAACTGTCTAAGCTGCTCTAAACAAAAATCGTTTATAAATATAAAATATTCAGAGAACTTTAAATAAAGCTTCAGTTATTATAATATAATAAAAATTAATCCATTCTTAATAAACATAAAAATATAAAAAAAAAATATAATTATTTTAATATACAAATATAAATAAAGCAGTAAAATATGAAAATATAAGAATATAAAAAATAAATAAAGAAAATATATTTTATACAAATTAAATATAAAATATAATAACATAATATGAAAAATAAAATTATTAAATAAATAGTAACATAAAAAATAAGATATGTATTATTTTAAAAATAAATAAAAAAAAATGTTAAAAAGTAAATAAAATAAAAAAATTAATAAAAAATATATCTAAGTATTTATTGAAAAAAAAAAAAAAAAAAAAAAAAAACAATAAATAAATAAAAAATAATATTAATAAAAAATTATTTTAAAAAATGTATATATAAAAATTACTTAATATATTTAATAAAAATATTAATTTATTAATCTATAAATATATCAAATATAAAACAAATAAATAATACTGTATATTTAAAAAATAAACAATAAATAAATAAATAATAATATTCAAATAAAAAATATAAAAATAAAGCTAAATCAACAAATAAAAATTATTATAAAAAAATATATGTATATACAAAAAAAATTACTAAACATATAAATATTTTAATCAAAGATATTATTATATTAATAAATTAATCTATAAATATATCAAAATAAAAACCTAAAAAAAATGAAGCAGCTCTAGTATGAAACTCAAATGCTTTAGCTACTCCCGCACTTGGCGCTGAGCACTCGCTGCCTTTAAAAGCATATTTATGGCCTAAATGTGACTGCCTGGTGCTTGCCACCGATTGCGTGGTATATAAAAAAAGGGTCGCACTTCATGAAAAAAAAAAAAACACAACAACAACAACAACAACAAGAGCAGTAGCAACTGCCGAGTGGCGCTCAGATTGGTTGGACGAAGAAGTAGAAGCAGCTGAGGCAAGTGCAATGCGATCGGGGGACTCAACAAGGCCAAGACGTATGGGTCACTTCTAGTCCAACCCGCGCCCAGCTAGTTCTTGGTGAAAAAAAAAAAGTTCACAAAAAAAAGCGAGTAAAACTTTTTTATTTGCATTTTGTTTTAAGCGACAGCAAAAGAGAAAAAAAGAAAAACGAAGAAAGACCAATGGTGTTTATTCCCATTTCTTTTCCTATTTTTTACATCTTTTTTTTTTTGTTTCAACATTTTCTTTTTTTTCTTTCTGTTTTGTTTCTTCTTTGTTTTGTAGAAAAATGCACAAGTTTTATGCTTCTATAAAAGTTTTTGTGGCGAAAACTTTGCACTTGTCTTGTAGCCGCCGAAAGGGTTTTACAATGATGCGCTACAAGCAATCCACCCGACCGAACGCCCACCCGACCGCCCACGCACTCCCCACAAAGTCGTTGCTTCGACCCTTGGATAGGCATACCGAGGCACTTTATATGTTTCGGGATGCAGTACGGGGCAATGGCTAGTTATTGGTGTAGCAAAAAGTTTTAGGCGCGAGCCACGCACCTTAAAACCAAGCCAAGCCAAGCCAAACCCCAATCCCATGCCCAGCCTAATCCGTTGCGGACGACGAGTGTGACACAGAGCAAGTCACTTAGTTAAGCCCGGAGACGATGTCGGTCATTATGCGACCCCGAATAGCTGCTATGCATTATCATTATCATTAAAATAAATTATTAGAGAATGTCGGACGTTGGGCGTGGCAACTACGTAGAACTAAACGCATTTTGCACGTTTTCTCTGCGCAAATTTTTTACACGATTTTTACAACTTTTTTCGGCGCTTTCAGCTAAGTACACAAAAGCTTTTGCCGGACAGCGCACATTATAGAGAGAGGGAGAGGGTTTTGGCTGTGGGGCAGGCTTGCATGCGGAGCACCACGTAATTTCTCAAGCTGCCGTAGCCTGACCACGTAAAGCATAAAATATTTGCCAGCGACTCCGATGCTGATGTCCAGCCCATAGCAAGAGAGCGACTGAGAGAGAGAGAGAGTGTGTGTGTATGTGTGGGAGAGACGGAAAGGGGGAGTGAGGAATCCTAAGAAAAGTATGTCTAAGAAGTTGCCAAACAAGTTGCAGCCGCAGCCTGTGCGACGCAGCTCATTTGAATACATGGCAACAACTTTGACCACGCATTAGTTACACAACAACATAAAAGCACAACACGAAGTTGGGGCTGGGGCTGGGGATGGGGTTGGAATTGGAGTGGGAGCGGGGAACGGGGAACGGGGCCTCTCAAGTCCAAGTCAAGTCAAGTCAAGTTCTCTTGTCGCTGCCAACCGAATGACCTGCCACATCCTTCGTGCTGGCCGGCACATGCAATTTGTAAACCAAAGCGCATAATTTACAATGAACATTTTGGTTGGTCTAACGGTCTCACGGTCTCACGGTCTAACGGTGCTTAAAGCTGACCGCGCCACAGACTGCCGGCAAGACTTGGGACTTCATCTTAGTCTCGGTTGCCCAGCTCCCGGCTCAACTCCTAGCAATAAAGTGAATGCCCCAAGACATTGATATGGCACTCACCGCAACAGCAACTGCATCTCAACCAGCTACGACTCGACTCAGAAACGTGACTCAGTATCTATTGAAATATTAATAAATATATATATATATATATATTTTTTTTAAGATTTGACTGAAGCTGAGCCAGTTAGAGTTTGAAATAGAAAATTGAATTGTCAGAGCTAACAAGTTGAATGATTCAGCTGAAGCTGATTAAGGTCAAAGATTTATTTTTACAGTCTTTGCTAGTAAGATTTACTAAAAACCATGCAAAAGCAGTCTTGTAGGGAAATAAAAGTATAAAATAAAATTAAAATAAATTTAATATATGTATATATATATATATATCGAAGTCTGAAGGCATCAGCTTCAAATTGTGTAGAGATCTCCTAGAGCCAGAAAATCATATTGTATAGCTAGCCTTAAATATAAAACTCGCAGAAACTTTTACCTATTCCTATATATCACTCACTGAGATCACTGAGATCACCTCAAGCTCTAGGGAATATATCTACAATTTGAAGAATAAACCTCTCATACAAGTACTTGCCCATCTCTGAAGCTAATGCCTTCGCCTCTCAAGCAATTGCAATAGACTTCGAGTAATTTGGAAGCCTATGAGTCGAGGCGAGTGGGCAATACATTAAGCCAGCAGTTACAAGCAAAGCGGGAACCACGAGATGCAGTCCGAGTGGCTGGTGGTTTTAAGACGCTGCGGCTGGTCGCACAGCGAGCGTCGAGGGTTTGGGCAAATAACTTGTAGGAAATTAAGTTTGTTAGTAATTAGAACACCACTAAGGACACCTGAGCGTCCTTCTGTCTGCCCCGGCAAATTTATATGGCAGGCAGCTACGTTGCAGCAGCAGCACACACAACAATTAAATCCAAAGCTCGTCGCCTTCTACTTTTTGGAGCTGCCGTTGCTTCCGCAGCTCCCGCAGCTGCTGCTGCTGCTGCTGCTCTTGTTTAGCTCGTTTGCTGTGTGCCCAGTTTCGTGGCGTCCTTTTTTTTCTCTCTTTGCTCTTGTTCTGGCCTGTTGTTGGTTTTTTGTGTTTAGGTATCTTCACAACCTGCAAAGTAACAAAAGTTTCAAGTCGCCTTGTCGAAAATTCCTCAAGCCGAAACTTGCCAACTTTGATGTCCAAGCATCCAGCATCCAGCCAGCCCCACGGCCAGCTACCATATACTTTCAGCCTGCTAGCACTCCACAAAGTATGGCATGCGTTAGTGGGATAAACAGTTGGGTGAGTAACTATCGCCAAGTGCATGCCTGGGCAGCGGCCAGTTGCCAGTTGCCAGTTACCAGTTACCAGTTGCCAGTTGCCAGTTGCCAGTTGCCAGTTTCGACTGCCCTTCTTGGCCACTTGAGCAATCTGGCCAAGTGGCAAAAAGTTTCGTAGCCAAGCAGTTGACCCGCGCTCACACACAGCTCGAGCTTAACAGGTAAGTACACTACAAGCACAGTAGAGTCTCCGTGTTAGATCCTGTCACCCATTAATTTACTCACTCATCTCTCACTCTCCACACTTGAGGCAACAGACTCCAGATTTCAGTGTAAATCTAGCTCTATGACAGCCACCGTATGCTAGGTGTAGATCTAAATGGGTAGTGTTTATATATATATATATACATATACATATATTTTATTTTTTATAATTTTTTTATTTATTTATTTATTTATAATGTAGTTAGTTGGACAAAGACATTTAATGTGCACATTTTTTATTTATTATTTATTTGCTATTTATTTATTTTTTTTTTTTTATTCTGGTTTTATTGCGTATGCGTAATGTAAGTGAGCCTGTAAGATAATATATTCATTTATTTATTTATAATAATAATGATATATTAAAGCAAATTTGGCTGTGTTGGGAGCAGTCTAAAAAATATGAAATAATGAAAAAAATTGTAGACTTCAATTAAATTATATGCGAGCTGATTTAGCTGCGCTGCCAACAGCCTCTAATCATCTCGCTAAAACTGCGTTGTCACTGTTGAAATTGTTATTGAAAATTGTTTTATAAAACTGATTACCTAGTATGTTCTATAATAATACTCATCTACCATTTTCTATAAGAATCGGCGTAAATGCTAGCAGCTGAGCTTTTCTCAATGTCTGTAAAGTGTTTTTCACTCACACTGAGAAAAAACTCAGAGAGCAAACGATTGCGTCGGATCTTCGCTGAGCTCTTCTGCGATAGGACGGAAACTCTTTTTGTTTTTCGCTCTGCTTTTTCCAAGCAAAAAAGAGTAATTTGTATAGGTGTGTGTGCGAGGGTTCTCTTTGCTAAGCACATCAGTAGCAGATGTGAGTGTTTAAAAGTAAAGACAGTTTGCATAGATTCTGTGAGTGAGCTGCTCGCTTACTGAACATCAGTGTTGTCAGATTTTCAGAGTCAACATTAGCTAGATTGAAGGGAAATTTAAGCTAGAATAAGCTAAAAATTTTAAATAAAAATCTTAAAAATAAGCTAACTATAAAAACACTTAATGTATGGCTTTTAAAAGAAATTTTATTATTTATATGTATAAATTTATATTAATGAAATGATATCGATTTCATTAATAGTTTCCTTATATTTATCTGACGTTTTAATTAAGCATAAGTACTTTGCAGGTACTTTATAGTTAAAGCAGCATTTGCCGTGACGTCGTAATCCATATCTGCAAAATTAAAAGGACTTACTAAGTATACACTAAATATCTAATCATCTCAAAAACAAACCCTATTTGTAAAATTTCGTTCACACTTTTAATACTTAAATGGTTTCGCAATTTAGTTTTTACTAAATTAACATACATTCTTAAACTTATTTTATATTTACCCAGCAATTTCGTCACACTTATATCGGTGGACTCATCCAGAAGTAAACTAAATTTTGATGTTCCGATATCCATCCGCAAATCCTCCTTAAAGTGGACACCCAATATGTTATTTATTATTTGAGTGCACTTTGACCGTTTTAACTTTATATTTAATGCAGCGTTGCATGCCTTAAATTGGTCGATGCATAGCTGAGCTAAGTGATCCACTGGTGCTATGGCTGAGTGCACGGCAATATACAAGCACAACGCAGCCTCTTGTTCCTCTGTCTATCCATGATTCGCGGAAACAGTGAACATCAATGTGCGAGTGTCAGCCGTATCGCTCTCTAAACGATGTTCGGGAAAAGAGCGACACACGAACAGAAACGAAATGAACCGAAAGCTTTTGCTTAGAGTGAGAGTGAGATCGAGTGAGTATGATTTGTTTCGGTTGATCACGAGAAGAGAACGTGAAGATTCAAACAAGCTCTGATTAAAATGAATATGAAATACTTTTATGCAAATTAAAAAGTTATATTAAACTGACTATAACATTTGATTTTTATTGAGTCAACTAAGAGATTTGCTTACTCTAACTGTTGATTTATCTGTGTATATATAGTCAACATCTACCGCAGCTCTAAATGAACTCACTTTAAAATCCTCGCACAAACAAACTTTAAGGAGCTCACATCTAACCAAAAATCAGCCTCAAATTATACAAAGTCCTTAGCTAAGATCTTAAAGTTATGCAAACCAGAAAACTATTGCGTGTAAACTTAAACTCTTGAGTTGCAAACACTTTCACTGTATTAACACCAAATTAATTTTGTCTTATAGTTCTGACAAGCACACGCATACACACATGTCTCTACGTCTGCTACGTGTGTGCGTGTGTGTGTGTGTGCTTGTCTGTAAGGACAACGATTGAATTTTAAACAAGAAGGACAAATGCCGGCAATCAAGTGAAGTCATGTTAAAAGAGCAGCAAAATGAAGTCCCTGGCTCAGAGCCGGGCGCTCGGCATTGTAACAATAATCAATATGCAGCAGTCAATAAAGGCGGGCCAAGGAGTCCGCACAGTCCTTGCCAAGGAGCAACAATTACAGACGCCGGATAATAGAGATTGGTAGGGGAATGGCGGGATGGGGTGAGAGTGTTGAGGAAGGGGTGAGGGAGGGCAGCGGAGAGGCATGGTCCCATAGTTTTGCTGTGCGTCGGTTAAATGATGTGTAATCGTCTTATGTGCACTTGAATGCCTTTTGGCTTCTAATATGGGCAACGAGGCGACAGACAACACTGGCGACAAGGACCTGCCAGAATGGACAAGGACACAAGGACGCTGGCCAAAGTGTGTGGGCATGAGTGTGGCCCAAAAGCGGCCCAAGTAACCAATGCGCATACAAAAGAAAACTTTGCCATAGGCTGACCTCAAAATGCACAACGAACGACGAGCGCTGACTGGCAAGGACCTGTGGACTGTGTACCCAAGGACCTACCAGGGCAGAGGCGAACGCCTGGCAAACTTTAATTTACAATCAATTCAGGCGTGAATAATAAACCACAAGAAACCAAACAGAGCCCGGGCACTGGCCAAAGACAACGCACAAGTGAAAGTGTTGCCAACTAGCTGCAGTTTAAACTGCTTAGCTGCGTATGTGTGGGCAAATGTATTCATATGTGTGTGTGTGTGTGTGTGTGTGTATGTCTATGCTCTGAAATTTAGTTACAACACAACACCAAAAGTTTGCGAGCAAGTTTTGAAACAAACAAAGCATAGAACCTGGCCCGTTGCCACTGAATGCGTGTAGCGAAATCCCAGACCCTGCGAATCGAAACCCAAACCCTTCGAGTCCTTCGAGTCGTGCCACCCCCTTGCGAACCGCAACACTTCCGCCTCCATTCAGCATTTCAAGTTGAACGTCAAGTGTCTTGTCCGGCCGGGTCCCTGGCGACGTTTTGTGTCTGGCCGGGCTATCAATATTGTTTTCCTATTAAATTGATCATTGGTCAGCAACAATTGTGGCTGGACGTCGAGTAAGCTAAAAACCCCGCACCCACCGCCCCCGCCTGCTGCAGCAGCCATTGTTGCCTTTGTCTGGCCGTTGAGTGGCAGCCCAAGGGAGCAGCCAGTGCGTCCGACTGCCCATTGCTATGCATTAATTGTACGAATCTAATGAAATTAATTGAAATGCTTGGCTGAATGTTGTCCATATGAATGCGATTGTGAATGTGAATGAGAGTCAGAGCAGCCTATAGACTGGCATTGCATGGTGCGGCAGCTGCTTGCAGCATTTCGAGCACAACAATTGTCAATCAAAATTTGGAGCAATGCAGCGAATTACTTCTCTTTCAGCTCAATTCATTTTCTTATGGGGCTGCAGATAGGGCATTTGAATGACTGCATTTGCTTATATTAAAGATCAATAAGATTTATAGAAGCTTTAACTTTTCGTTACTCTTATCAATTGAGACGATTGAACGTATTTTGATTTGTGCAAGGCCAAAGAGCAGATGGAAATGGATGCAATTTTGTCAGCAGACTATGATTGATTTGAGCTCAACTCTTTTTAATTAAACACAAATTAGTTTGATATATTTTAGTTCAAATTTCTTGTTGCGTCTAGTATTACATATTTCAAAGTCTTATATATAAAATTGTAGTTGCTGTTGTCAATCTATTTCTCTCTGTCTCTCTCTCTCTGTCTCTCTCTCTCTCTCTCTCTCTCTCTCTCTCTCTCTCTCTCTCTCTCTCTCTCTCTCTCTCTCTCTCTCTCTCTCTATCTATCTCTCTCTGTCACACTGCCCATCTCTTCTCATTCCCTTTCATTTGCTCTGAAAAAAAGAAAAATATTTATGTGGCATCAATCAGCAAATAGCAAAAAATTTCGCATCAACTCACACATGCATATATATATTATTTACACACTCACACACACACACATGTATATGCATAAGCAGCAGCTGCATTAATTCATAACGCATCTGCATCAGCGCCCACGCCCACGCCCCACGCCCCACAACTGTCCATTCTTATAGGCTGCCCCTCTCAAGTGGCAGCCAAATTCAACTCAATTATGCACAATTACAGGCACAAACAGGCCAAGTGGCTGTGGCGAGGTGTGGCATGGGGGGCATGCATGCAGCAACCGGGCCCCCATTTAATAGCCAAACGACCTTAATAGGAGCCTGAGGCAACTTAACTGCGCGCTACAATGACAGCCGCAGCAGCGGCAGCCGTTGGCAGTGCTCCTAGTGGCGCCTCCTGCAATGAATTCTTTTCCTTTTTTTTCGGGTTTTCATATTGGGTGGAAAGATAGCGCAAAGAGACAGGGAGAGCGAGAGAGTGTGTGTGTGCGAGTGTGGCTTGTAAGGTGGGGCAGCAAACAAATGCAGTTGCATTCAGACGGGCGGCACTTGGCTGGCGCTTAAATTGCATGCATAGCTCATTGCTTGGCACTCGACGTGGCTGAAGTGCAGCTGTAAAATGCAGCGGGCGGGCCGTGGTGCCTGCTGTCAAAATGGCATTGAATTGCTTAAATACTTTTGGTAATGCGGCAGAGGAGTCGTTGGCTTAATGGCTGAACGGGTAGGTAGTAGGAGAGTGGGGTAGTCAGTGAGATCTGCCTGGCAGCGTCGCTTTTTTGGTTGCCATGCGGCATGTGCCCCAAAATGAAGCAACATATGCCAATGGCAGGCCATGAATAAACGGCCAGTGCAACTGCACGAATGAATGAGTGAACGAGCGAGCGAGCGAACGAGCGAGCGATATGAAGTGCAATCAATGCAAAAATGTTTTCAAGTACACAGCCAGGCATCCATGGCAGGCTGGCAGCTAGTCGGCAAGCAGATGCATCCAATGCAACCAGATGCAGCTGCAGCAGTTCGCAGCATAACTAGAGATAGCTCCATGTGTGTGTGTGTGTGTGTGTGTGTATTGAGGCACGTCAGTGTGAAAGGATTATTCACACACTATTGATTTCAAATTGAGTTGACTTCAAATCCGTCTGAATTGACAGGCAGTCAGCTGAGGCGCAAGCAACACATGGCAACGGCTTCAGCTACAGCCATGCCAGGCATAGCCTGTGTGTGTGTTTGTGAAACCGGAAGTTGACTAATGAATTTAATTTGCAGTGGGTGTTGAAGCAAATAGAGCGACAAACAGATACACATGCCAGCCAACCAGCCAACCAGCCAGGCAGTCGAACAGACATGAAGATGGAGCTGCCAGGCATTCAGGCAGCCCAGGCCAGGCCAAAGGAGTGTCTGACTGATTGACTGTCAGATTTGAGTGGCTGCTGTCTGTGCGCTGTGCGTAAGTAGGCAACTGTTTTTGTTTGGCCAACACTGTGTGGCAGGCATATGGCCTCAGTCTCAGTCTCAGTCTCCGTCTCAGTCTCAGCATGCCTGCCACATGCAATTACAATATGCCATATTGCCGCCTTTAAATCGTCTAAATGGCAATTCGTTTTGATATTTATGGCAATTACAGAAATTTGCTATTCAAGTTTCACTTGAATTGAGCAGCGATATTTTGTAATATATTGTCGTATGAATAGATTTGTGAAGTTTGAAAAGGGGTTTCACTTATTTTGCAGATAATCCCAACTGAGTTTGAATTGCATAAAATTTGTTAAATCATTAATGAATAATGAAGCTTCGCATTAAGTTTTGTAATATTTCGCTGTTGTTTATAAAGAGGTTTGACTTTTTGAAAGTGTAAAAATTATATCTCATTTTATTTATAATTATATATATAATGATATTCAATATACATTAAATACTAATTATAATGCACCAAAATGAATCAATCATTAATCAAGTAATGAAATTTTAAATTAAGTTATCTTAGACTCAGCTTTTTTTTAAGATAACAAATATATTTTTCATTAGCAGCATTACGGACTCTTCGAACAACACAAAGTACAACTACAATTTTTATTTTTTTAATATTTCATATTTAACAATAAATAATAAGAAATTAAATAATCAATTTTTTACATATTTGTTACTCAAAAATAAATATTAAGAAATTAGGAATCAATTACTTTTATTTCAATATCAATAAGAATTAATTCGAAATCAATGAATTTTGTTTTGAGCTGGAAATAATTGAATAATGTAGCGCATCAAAAACTGACTGAAGTTGAATTTACATTGTTTCACTTTCATATTGTATCACTGCTCTGACTTGCAGCAACGATTCATAAGTACGAGAGTAGTCAAAAGGAAGTTCGGAACGTTCTTTTCCAATTATTCCTTGTACTCTCTCACTTATATATACTCTACATATGACAAAGCGAGAGTGAGAGCAAAGAATGTGTTTGTGTGAGATGTAGATTTATTATACCCGAATATAAAATATGATTGATGCAAAACTTTCTTTCATATATAATATAATCTAACCAAGTTCCAAGTGAGGATCGTGTTGAGTAGGCTACGCCTCGCCTCGCCTTAACTGTCTGTAAGAAAAATGGATCTCATTTACTTTTACTTCGGCTTTTGTTAGTTACACATATAACAAGTATTGGAAATCCTTTTTAATTATTTGCTTTCGTGTGTCTGGTTTACGTATTTATGTGTCGCATCTATTAGGTAAATATTTAATCGCTACAAGAAAACAATATATTCGTACATATATATATATATCCATATACGAGGTCATTGTTTCGTTGTTGATCGTCGACTTGTGAGAAACATGAATGAATATTTAGATAATGCCAGGCGCAACATTCAACGGGCGATGAATCGCAGTTACCACTCCCTATCGGCGGCAGCGAGCGTGGCCGGTACACTGGCCACGACTATCGGCATTCAACAACTAATTAGCCGTCTGCTGGGCCGGAAGGCCCATGTAATACCGTCAGCGGACTCAATGCCCAATTCACCGACACCGTCAAGCACAGATCTGGGTATGCCATCAACGGGGTCATTTGATTCACAGCAAACACGACTGGTTAGTGTGGTATGTGGATTTCCAAAGGATATCGTCATGTATCCGGACTATGTGAGGGGCCAGTTCGGCGAGGATGCCTGGTTCAAGACCACCACATCGAAGGCGGACGCATTGGGCGTGGCCGATGGCGTGGGTGGCTGGCGTGTGTATGGCATCGATCCAGGCCTATTCAGTCGCTTCCTGATGCGCTCCTGCGAGCGTCTGGCCCACACCGCCGACTTTGAGTCGACACGGCCCGAGCAACTGCTCGCCCGTGCCTACTGCAATCTATTGGAGCAGAAGCAGCCCATTCTCGGCAGCTGCACTGCTTGTGTGCTGACGCTGCATCGCGAGAGCGGCATCCTCTATGCGGCAAACATCGGAGACAGCGGCCTGCTGATCATACGTGACGGAGCCGTGGTCTGCCGCTCCTTGGAGCAGCAGCATCATTTCAATACACCCTATCAACTGGCCGTGCCACCGCCCGGACAGGGACTCAATGTGCTGACAGATGGGCCCGAGTGCGCCGCATTGCTGGAGTTCGATATGCAGCCGGGCGATATACTAATACTGGCCACAGACGGCGTCTACGACAATGTGTCCGAGGAGCTGCTGCTGCAGGTGCTCAGCCATGCGGCCGGCGTCACAGATCCCATCAAGCTGCAGATGTACGCCAATTCGGTGGCTCTGATGGCTCGTTCGCTCAGCTTCAATCCACACCACGAATCACCCTTCACACAGAATGCCAGACGCCACAATATCGATGCGCCTGGCGGCAAGCCGGACGACATTACAGTCATCGTGGCCAGCGTTGTTTAACGCAATGCAATACAGTATTTCAATTCAACCAACCAGTCATACCCGTCAATACCAACTACTCACTCACTGGCAGATCTGTGCGAATCCTGTCCAGCTGTGGGACATTGTCAGTGAATGCTGCCGGCCGAGCCGCAGCTCTGGACTCGCACACCTCAGGAGACGGAATTGCTTAGAGCACGAAACAAATCACAAAATCCCACCAATTTCTATATATCTTTATATACATATATATATATATATATATTTATATATATGTATATATGCATAAATATGCATATATATATCCCATATATCTAGGGCGTGGTTATAGTTAAGCAATCTAGTTGAGACCGCTGCATTCAATTTCCGTCCGGCATTCCATGCACCAATAGCTCGCAAGGTTCAGATACTCCCAATAATGCCCACAATGCCCATACCCATCAGCCTAAGCTATACTCCTTCTGGACACTTTCAAATTGCAAAATTAAATCGAGTGTTTTTTAATCGCTGGCCTAAAGATATTAAACGATTCCTTTGTGCTAGACAAGTGCCTTCGCTTCTTTTTCAATTCGTTTTATATACTACATATTGAGGCAACTGATTGAATTTACTCCGATTCCATTTTAAACCAATCGACAATGAGAGAGTTCTGCTGTAAACAACAACTGACTAACCCCTCCCCTAACAAAACTACAAATTTAATGCAAATTTAAGTAAATACTTTGAGAAATCGAAATGAGTTTCCTTGGGCTTTTCTTTTACTTTAATACCCTGAGCCCATCGAGAATGGCAGCTCGGGGTATAATGTTTTGGTTAAAAGTAACAGGCAAAAGGAGACGGCGCAGAGCCCATGAAGGATATTAATGGTTGATCAGGGCGACGAACTGAGTCGATATAGTCCTGTTCGTCTGTCCGTCGCGTCGAACTCAGAAACTATAAGACTTTAGCTCTTTAGCACTTAAATCCTTTTTGTGAGATTCGTGTAATGCACGCGCTAAACGAGTTTCTTTCAGTAAAAATCGATAACTATTTCCGTTCCCGAGTTATCGATTAAACTTTGATCAAAAATCAGTTCTAAAATTGTTTCTCGTTCATCTTTGGAGTTAGAGTCTCCAAGTTTTCTGCTTATTTATAGATATTAATTCAATATAATTCCGGTTTTGGTTGGGTTTTGGATACCGACCCATAATCCCACGAATATTTCTTGAATGGTTTTCTCTGCAGTACTTAACGAGTTTTCCGATACAACATGCAATCGGGCAGCTGACTAAAAATAACGTAACAGCTTCCATTATGCGACTTGTTGTATTTGTAGCCATCTTCACCCATCCTGGGCCGAGGCAGATAACATTCCACATACGAGACGCGTCCAGGTTGTTGTCGCTGTCGTCGTTGCTGCTGTTTTGTTGTTTGCTGTCGACTTAATTGAAAAATGCTGCCTGCTGCATGTCAACATTTTGATTTCCAATATGTTGTCTGCCACATGTATCCAGGGGCTGCTCGCATTATAAATGCTGGCGGTGAGGGTGCTGAGTGAGGGGGCGGGGGCTCGCCCTGTGCAAAATTTGGCTTAAAATTTCACACGTTTGGCCGCGACATATGTCGCCCCGGTCAGAGCTGGGCGTTGGCGTTGGCCCCGTTTGGTTTGGTTTTTAACCACTTCCGCATTGAGGGGGCACAGGCCGTCAAATGCAGAGCGAACGCCACTTTCATCCAGCCCGCTCCCCACCTCAAATGACATTTACCGTTAGCATATCAATAACACACGCTGCGCCACAGACCGGACTCATAAAATATGGCAACGGCAATGGCAGCAGTCGGTCGGTTGGTCGGCCGTCAACTTCCACGAGCCATGTGAAACGTGACGCGCAACGCCTTGCTGCCACACACACACACACACACACACACACACACACACACACAGATACATCCTCTAGGTGTGCCGCGACCCGTTTGATTTTGCATTTCATGCAAATTTTTGGTAGCGACGCGTCGACGATGACAAGGCGCACTACAGCGGACAGTCGAGGGCCATTGAGGACGATGGAGAACGAGTGGTCGAGAGGGGGACGAGGGGACTAGATGGGGACAGCAGTGAACGCGAGCGCGCAACTCTGTCGCATCATCGGAAATGAATCATTTGCTTCGTTTGTCGGCATCCGCTTGGCGCTTATTTCCGTTGCGTCGCTCATTTTTGGCCTAAACCAACGACCAAACGGCCAAACCGGCGAATCATCCAACCAGCCAACCAACCAACCAACCAACTGGTCGAGAGCACGGCCTGACATGTGTGCGCGGCACGCTTCCGTGACAGAACATGGAACCAAGATGTGTGTGTGAGGGGGGAAGGGGCTCACACAGGTAATATTTTTACACCGTTGCCTTTGACACCTGTCGTTGTGCGACAACTGCCCCAAAAACAAAAGAGTGTGAGCCGTGAGCCGTGAGCCGAGCACTGGCTAAAGGCATTGTAGGAAACGTGCTAGAGCAGCATGTTGAACAGGCTGGACTGAGTGCATTAGTTAATTGGTAGTGTTAAGATTGTTAAATTCTGTAGTATTATAGATAATAGATATAAAGTTATCTAGTATTATAGTTAATAATAATAAGATATTGTGTAGAATAATAATAATGGAAAAGAGAATTGATTTTATAAAGAAGCTGAAAAGGAATTCAATACATAAGAAATGTGGGAGATATGCAATAAAGAGAGAGAGAGAGAGAGAGAGAGAGAGAGAGAGAGAGAGAGGGAAACATTGAGATTGAGATTCAGATATATGATCCTAGCTTTTCTATCTCTCTATCTTAATGTATCTTTACTTCTGCATCTCTCTCGACTCTCGTCTCTCTCTCTCTCTCTCTCTGTGTCTCTTTCTATCTATCTCTCTTTATTTTTCTATATATCTCGTCTCTCTCTCTCGTCTTTCTCTCTCCTTTCTCTTATCTCTATCTCATCTTTCTCTCTGTCTCCGTCTCCCTCTGTTACTTTCTCTCCCCTTCTTTCTCGTATCTCTATCTCTCGTCTCTTTATCGTCCTCGCTTCTCATTCGTCTTTCGTATCTCGTCTCGTCTCTCTCTCTCTCTCTCTCTCTCGTCTCTCTCTCTCCTTCTCTCTCCTTCTCTCTCTCTCTCTCTCTCTCTCTCTATCTCTTTCTTTTTCCGTGAATTTATCGTATATGTCCATATATACTAGCTATTCTCAACAATTTAACTTTCACATCTATTTTTTTATATTTTGTTCTCGAATTTCTTGTTGTCTTTTTTCCGAGTCTTGGATATTTGTACTGGATTCAGTGGCCCGCATATTAGTAGCCTTTTGCTTATCCATCCATTTAAGCTTCTTTCCGTCAGCCCATCCATCAGCTCATCCTTTTATCTATACGTTCGTTCGTTGGTCCGCCTGTCCGTCCGTCCGTTCGTTCGTCCGTCCGCTCATCCATGCGTTTGTCCACACTCATTTGAGTCCCGCATAAATCAATTGCACTTGTCATCAACTCAATTAATTTTTGGCAAACAAAGTGCAGTAAATCAATTGCTTTGGCAGCTCGGCTCGTTGACCATGCCCAAGCGCCAGGCATTGGGCCGTTGGCACGGGTTACGGGCGCCGAGGGTCAACGTGGCCAGAGCTGTCCTTTACTGTTGCGCTCCCATTTTTGGATATATATTTTTCGCTCTGCTTTTTTTTCCCCCACGTTTTTCGACGTTTGTCATTGGCATTTTTTGTCACTCGGCGCAGTTTTTGCTCTTTTATTATGTGCGTTGCATTCAGGTTCTGTCCTTATCGGACAGCAGACGGGCCGACTACGGACTACGGACTACAGACTACGGACTACGGACTACCGACAGTCGACTGTCGACTGTCCATTTTATGAGCCGCCGCCCCATGCATGTTGACACTGTATCAAATGGGGTTAAAAAGTGATTAAAGTAGGTTTGGCAAATGTCAACAATGTTTATACCGTGGCCATTGCCCATTGCCCGGGTTCGACTGCGGGCTCGCAGCTCGCATGGCTTCAAGGAGGAGAGCAGGAGGCTTATCTGGTAGCGGGGGGCTTACGCGAGCAACTGTCGTGCGAGTGCTCTTGACGTTTCGGTATGCAGACCAGCCGGTTCACTTGACCCTGCCCTCCTCACGCCCCCATGTCAGTTCGGCCCACCTTCAGTCATTCGTTCGTTTGCCTGCTCGATTCGATTTGCAATTTTTTACATCATATCGTTGCCGTTCAGCACCTCCCATCACCACACTATTATAGCCATTGATACTGGCGCACTGCGACCACATCCACATGAACTCACCCATTGCGTTCATAGACAGCGTTAAATTATGCAACTTTTTCTTTCTTTTGCCATGCGAAAATTGAATTTATGCATTTGCGCTCCTGCCCGACATGTTTCTCACATCCAAATATTCGAAAAGAATGGACTGGGCTGACAGGATCTGCAGCTGACACTCTCAGCGTTCCTGCTGACTGTATGCCAGATAGGCTAATAAAAAACGCAATTACGAATTGATAATTAGCAAACGAAAAAAAAATATTATTTATTTCTTTAAATGTGTAAACAAAAGTCAATCCGTGATTCAATGAGTAATAAAGCCTGTGTTCGATTATGGTTTTTTGTTTTCTGTCCGAAGGCATTACTTTGATCATCATTTTTTCTCTTTTTATAATTAAATTCATGTAACTTTTATATAAACTTTGAACTTTATACTACGCTACCTAAATGTTACATTTTACATTTTAACAGCTTACCTTTTACAGTTTACATTTTTACTTGTTACAGTTTACTTTTACATTTTACTTTGACCTTTTAGCCATTTTAGCTTTTACATTTACATTTTACCTTTAATTTTACATTTTACTTGATTTCACAATTTTACATTTTCCTGTTCATGTACATTTTACATGTACATGTTACATTTTCCCTTTGAATGTTACATTTTTATACATGTTTCTACATTTTACATTTTACTTTTCACATTTATACATTTAAACATTTTAACTTTTATACCTTTTACCTTTATAGCATTATTCCATTTTACATGTTAACATTTACTGTTCATTTTACATTTACAATTTACATTCTACCATTTTACTTTACTTTTTACATTTTCACAACCAGTTTTAATTTTACAAACTTTTACATTTTACATTTTATTAACATTTTTACATTTTACCTGTTACATTTTACATTTTACATTAACTACATTTTATTTACATTTTACATTTTCATTTACATTTTACTTTACATTTTTACAATTTACATTTTACATTTGTACATTTTCATTTTTACATTTACCATTTTACATTTTACAGTTTACATTTACATTTCATTTTACATTTACTATGATTACTTTTGATTACATTTTACATTTACATTTACATTTTACATTTTACATTTTACCTTTTACATTTTTACATTTTAATCATTACATTACATTTACATTTTATTTTACATTTTACATTGTAGCAGCTTTACACGTTTACAAGGGCAATGACAGGTGTGGTACAGATTTGTACATTACATTGTACATTTTACATTTTCATTTGTACAATTTTACTTTGTACATTTTACATTTACATTTTACCAATTTTCATTTTACACTTTTAGACTTTTACATTTTACATTGTACTGTTACATTGTAATATACAATGTCTTTTACCATTTTATATTGTACATTTTTTTACATTTTACATGTTGACATTTAACATTTTAACATGTGATAGGTTACAATTTTACATTTGTACATTGACAAAAGTTACAATTTCCATTTTAACTATTGTCCCATTGTACATTTGTTAACAAGGTTTTACTTTTCCATTGTACATTTACATTTTACATTTTACTTGTAGCATTTTACATTTTACAATTTTTATCATAGACTTTAACAGTTTTACATTGTGTATGTCGGGTTAGGTGGGTGGGGGGCCTGGGCTACTAATTTTGGGAATATATGAGAATCTTTTCTTCCACTTTCCGATACTCATTGATTCTAGCTTATGGCTCATCCCTTAGTTAGAGTAAAAACTCTCTGCTCTCATGCATAGGGGCGGGTCGACAGTCTGCTCTACACTGCATAATTATATGGCTCGAACGCATTTGTACAGAATCCAAGCTGAGAATTCAAATTTCGAATCAAAATTTTGTTTGTGTGACATGAAAATCATGTCCGGGCTGGTCAACGATGGGTAATTTCTATGCAGCCTTTGTCTTCGACTCTGATGCCGGCCCAGAGGCTACTTGGTCGTATGTCATGCTTGGGCAGGCGATTTATTATCAACGAAATACTCTTAAAATTGTTGCGTAAGTTGCAAATGCAACTGCAACTGCAATGGCAATGGCAATGGCAACTGCACAACAGCAGACAGCAGAGTAAACAAGCCCAAAAGATTGTATGCGTGTGTGTGTGGGGTCGTATATATATCTATATATAAATTACACACCCACATGTATAAATTACCTTTTGATAAATCTCAGTCATCTCTGCTACTCGCTCCTACTCAATCTGAAAGCCAAGTAGTCAAAATGCAGAAACATATAGAAAAATGTGCAGTCATGGAAGTGGAAGCAGAGGAAGAGCTAAAGGCAGAGCATGGAAAGCTAAAGGGGGCAACACTGTAAGCTGTTTGTATAACTCTGCTATGCACACACTGTCGCACTTGAGAAATCTTTTCGAACGTAAATCAATCCGTGCAGCTACATCATCGTCCGACCAAAACTACGACTGCAACGCTTTTCCGGCTGAGAGCCTAGCCAGAAACTACACCAATTGCTTTTCTTGATTGTTTTGGGTGCTGTGGTGGTGCTGCTGCTGCTACAATGCCTGGCCACATATCGAAATGTAAATTCAAGTTGCAGTTGAAATACTCGTAAGCCCCGCAACCGTTGCTTAGACCAGACCCCCGACCCGTACCCAGCAGACTCGCCCACTTTCAGAGAGCTATGACAAAAACGAAGCTCTACAAAAGCGATAACGACACTCATCATCAACCAAAGTCGGATTTGCTAGCTGCCTGGGGCCAAACTAACTCTGGCCCTTCTTCTGCTAGCCCACCTCCTGCTATCCACCTCGCTCTGTCTCCTTTTGTTGTGCCCTCTCGCTCTGTGTATCTCTGTCTTGCGTATGCATTTCAAAAACGCAATTTTTGGTCCTTTTGGCCAGAAGTTGCATTGCATTGCGTTGAACAGTTTCGTTTACTTTGACCCCGGACTCTGGACTAAAAAGATGACCAAGAGAGCTTGCCACGTTTTGAGCCGTTCTGCCTGCTCCTGCTGCTGCGACGACTCCTGCTGCTGCTACTTTTGCTGCTGTGTATTTTCCGTTTTCGTTTACGCATCGTTTGAAATTCTATGAATTGTAGATGAAATCGGGCCAGGCCGTGGTCCAGCTAAGACTCATGTGTTACTCTCTGGCAGATATACCAAGTCCATGTATGTATGTGTGTGTGTGTGTGCCTCCTCTTATGACACCTAACCCAGTGCCCTGATCCCGCAACCCCTGGAGTCAGCGGAGTGCATTTCACTTGCAGCGCCCCTCAGAGTCCACCATGCAGTGCATTTGGTGAGCTCTAGACGAAGGCTAACTTGACGATTCTGTTGCGGCACCAGCGACACCAACAGTAGCGACAGCAGCAACAACAACAAATTGAAAATGCCACCATACCACAAGGAGCACTTCAAATCCCAGGCCACAAAACAAGGGAGAACAGCAAACCAAACAAAAAAAAAAAAAAAAGAATAAAAACCTTGCAGCCCGTTGCGTAAGGATTACAATGAGAGAGTGAATGCAGCTGCCGGGCTGGGGCCAATCTTTCATGACGAAACAAATATCCTCATAATTCAACAGGAAAATTGCCTGGACTGGCCAGGACAACGGCCAGCTCCTCCATAGGCCTATGCCAGAGGCTCCGCTCGGCTGCGTATGCGGGGCACTTGCCTTTGCCTTCTGCTGCCGGCGACATCGTTTGTTACTCCTGTTGGAAGTGTGCATGCGTGTGTCTGTGTGTGTGTGTGTGTGTGTGTTCCTGTGTTGGTTTTCGGTGATTTGCTTTGTCAGTGACAAAAATAATAACAGCCAGCCGCCGGCAATGGGGCCCAAGTCATGTGCCTCAGCTGCCCCGGCTCCATATGTCAAGAACCAGCCACAGCCATTGTCTAGGTACGTATGACTCTAACCCCTCTCTTTCTCTTTTCCTCTCTTTGTGCGTGGGCTGTTGGCCATTTTTAATTACCACAATTTGAATTGCTTAAATAACTATTTGGATAACAATCAGTTGTATGCCTCGTGCAACATCAAAGCCAGAGCCGCCTTGCCACTGACATGGCCTAAAGTCTTCTGCCCCGCTCTGGGGATTAACAGAGTCGCATGCGTATGTGCCATGCGATTAGTTTCTATTTGACTAATGAACTTGGCACTCGAGGCAGTTACCCATTTTCATGTTGCCCAGAACTGGACCAGACTCAACTCAACTTGGCCAGCATATTGATAAGCATATCTATAAGCATAACTATTCATGCTTAGGCTTGTCCCAGCAGCAGCTCCTGATAGCCATGACTTATAGTATTCCAATTATTTAAATATACATATTTCTTATAGAGCTTTGCCTGCTTTAAGGTCTGCTTCGTCTGGTAAACCCATGCCTATAATGGGCTTCAAACTTCTAAAGGCATTCGTTTGACTCGTAAACCTGCCAAGCCTCACAGCTTTGCTGCTTGCTACACAAATACAAACAATAAACATTTCTACATTTCTTTCAGCTTTTATTTTTTGTGCATTCATTTAAATGCGGCCTAAACAAACTTTGGGGCAGTCGCGCGAGTCCCGGTATGGGCCAAGACGTCTCGCTCGTTTGTCTCATAAATAATCAACCAATTATTTTGCTGTCAATTTCAACACGGCCGGCGAAAACGCAATGCCAACGCCTACCCAAACTGCAGGCAGGCCAACGATGTGCTGGCGACGTGCCGAGCCGGACGAGCCAGGACATGCAACCCGCTGGGCTGGATGTCTTCGTCCTTGTCTCTGTCTGCGACTGCGACTGTGCGGACACGCAACACGGCGCAGCGGCGCAATAAATTTTGGCTGCAGCGCCAAAAGAAAAAAACAAAAAATCCAAGCCAATGCACATACAAAAGGACCGCGACTATGAACTCCAACTTGGACTTGGAGTCGTAGTCGTAGTCGTAGTCGTAATCGTAGTCGGTATTGGAGTCGGAGTCGGAGTCGGAGTCTGTTGAGTTTGTCCAAGGAATTTGCCAAAGATTCGTTAACGTAAATGGCAGCCGTCGCAGTTGTTGCAGTGCCACGACTCTGCGAACGAAGTAAAATAGCGGCAAGCACTTAAAGCCTTCCCCTGTCTGTGAATGTGTGTGTGTGTAAATGTGTGTGTGTGTGTGAAATGTCCCTCATGCCACGATTCAATTTCACGGCCGTATATCATTGCGTTTTCAGTTACAGTGCTCAGCAATGCACCGTGCTACCATGCGCGAAATACTAGAACAGCAAAAGCAACTGAAAATACTTGAAAAATTCATTTTTTTGTTTATTTATTTATGAAGTCATATGGGGAACACTGTTAATCCCTTTGGGAACTTAGTCTCTAATAATATTGCCCATTAACTTAAGACTTACGACTTAACTGAGTTAGCTTAAGACTTAGACTTGAAAAATTAATAGCTAATCTTCATGATATATTTAATAAATACAATATTAAATTATGTAGGTTATTTTACACAATATTTGGCTAATTTACAAATTTAATTTTTGTAATATAATAATGTATTATTTGTAATTTATTACAAATTACAAGTATGAGTTTAAATTAATAAGACATCAATAAAGATGACAAATTAAAATGAAATATGTAAAAGTTTTTTTTTTTCATTTTATTGCAGCTTTTGTCTTTGCATGCTTATATGTAAAAGTGTTTGTTAATTATAAAAATAAAATAAAACAAAAATTAAAAAAAAAGGCATATTTTTCGTTTTTCGAAAATTCCATACGTGCAACGTAGATTCAAATGAACTGAGCCCACTGTGCTTGGCCCGTTGAGTTTTTGCCTCTATATTCGACAAATATTTCTTTCAGTTTTTGTTTTTTTTTTTTTTTTTTTTTTTTGCACGCAGCGCACGCACCGGGCGGAAGTCCTTTAGCAGATTATCTGCGCAGGCAAGTCAAAGGAGAGGCGGCTCGCATAGATTTGTAATTGAAGGGCGTGTTCGCTGTTAGCCCCTCATCGATTCGCCGAAACACGGAACCACTTGACTGTGACTGCGACCGCGACTGAGACGGTGGCTTGTCTATGGAGATGTCTCTGTGTACGTGTCTGTGTGTGTCGGAAAACGGAAGGGGCCATTAAGTGATGCCAATGATTAACAACGGAAGTATAGATTTCGAGCACGGCGCTTGGCAAACTATGGCTAATCGATGGGCTGCACGGACCTAATGGCATTTGGCCATAAATCAAAGCAGGTCTTAAAGCTGACTAGCACGCAAAGCGCAGCGAGAGAGATAGGAGAGAGAGATGGAGAGTCAGAAAGAGAGACAGAGAGGGAGAGAGAGTGCAAGAGCTCTCATGCATGATCAGTGAATCTTCTCAAAGCTCACACATACCAACAAATGATTTGTATCTATTTCTGCCCTCTCTCTCTCGCTCTCTCTAACTCTGTGTAACATAACTTTTGACTTTGAAATATCTGCGTTGTTTGCATAGCATAGAGCTGGAGCATTGGAGGATATTTGAAATGTTTGCCAACTGGCAATGAAATAAAACAATAAACGTAAATAACTTTCAATTGAATAGTTTTGTGGTGGCAAATTTACGTTCGCCATGACGCCAAAATGGCCCGCAAAGCCAAGGCCCAAGCCGATGAAGCTGGCCGAGGCACCCAAAAGACTCTGCCGTTCCAGTCATAAAATTGGGCATACCCAGAGCCGGGGCCAGAGGACAATGGCGCGCCATTAGCAGCGTCCCCATGCATGTCACATTTTTGCAATAGTCTCACTATGCGCGCGTTCTTCCTCCCCCTCCCCCTCTCCCTCCCTCTCTCTATCTCTCTCTCTCACTCTCTTAGTTCGTCTCTCTCTCTTTATGTGTATCCCTTTCTTTTGCTCTGCATAAGTTGATTGTAATTTTGTAATTTTCCGAGTTTATTATCTGTCAACATTATCACACACACACGCTCACACACACACGCTCACACACACACACACACACACACGCACACTCATACAGCATAGAGCTACATTTCGGTTTTATACGAGTTACTGTGCAGCAGTTAAGCACGCAATCCCAATCCCAATCCCAATCCCTTCCTCCATTCTCCATTCAACCCCCCTGCCCTCCTCCGCCACTGCTCCCCTTTCAACTGGCACCCATTGGCTGGACCCATGGTCCGTAGCCGGGCATAAAATGTTTTGCTGCCGCCATTGCTCTTATCTTGTCTCGCATAAAACGCAACAACACCAAATAAACTCATCGAATTTCTGTTGTTAATTGAAATAAAACTATTTTAAGTGTGTGGCCCCAGCTCCAGCCCCAACTCTGCACCCAACTCGAACTCCATTTCCATTCTAACCCAAAATGCGACAACGACAAATTTCGTAAATGGGCAGCATTACGCGTAAATGTTATTAAATAAATGTTCTTTGTATGCGGCTTTAAAATTGTTCATCCTAATCACAATCCTGGCAATCAGCTTGCGTCTGTGTGCCTCGAAAAGGATGCCAAGTTTATTGAATATGAATTCGAGTAATTAAAGTAAATGTTTAACTGGGAAAATTGGGAACTAGACAATAATAGGATTACTACATATTTCCATAGTTTCTCAAGTAAAATTAAATTGAATTTATATGGAGATATCATTTACTTATTTGCAAATCATCTTTACTCAAGTAGTTGAACTTACTTAAAGCAATTAATCTGTGCCATATTTTGTCGAGTAGTCACAGCTCAAAAATAACTATTACAAAGTATCTTTTACTCACTCTCAGAGAAAATACTTAGAGAGCAACCAAATGAAAGTTATGCGCTCACTTACCGAGTCTTATCATGCGAACATCAATCGTTTCACTCCCAAAATAATGTTCGTTAAATGAGTGCTACACGAACAGTTCAACTGAGCGTACTCTACAGAAAACAGAAATGGAAAGAAACGAAGTCTATTGCTCAAAGCATAGGTATTAGAACAGATAACTGTTATGTGCATGCTATATATATATGTATATATGTATGTGGAATATATATCTGTAACTGATCGTTTGATCAGGCAGGCTCTGGCTGTCAGCCAGCTGAAGTCTCTCTCAGCCTGCCAGCCAGCTATCTGGAGTCTCTCTCTGCCTACCAGCTGAAGTCTCTCTCAGCCTGCCGGTATATCAGCTTTACTCTTTGAGTGAATATTGAATGCTATTCTAGTTGATCAATAGTCTTGGAAAATTTACGTTTACTTTTGCCAAGATCACTCAGGAAAAGTTGTTGCTCTCGATCGAGTGTGCCAGTTGAGGCAAGTCTATTTGTGTATGCAGTTTGCTCTGCAGCTTTGCCACAACAACAGCAAACCAGAGAATTTTGGCATACTAAGTACACCAGTGAAAAAACAAGGCAAAGTGTAGTATAAAAGAAACGAAAGAGCAGAAGAAAAGAGCAACAGACACATACACGAAACTCATAAAAATGCTTTGTGGTTGGCATTTTTTATTGTGCAGCTCGACGAGCTTTTTGCGCTAACCTCGTCATCAGATTTAAGAACCCTAACCTAAACCCCAAGCACAACTCTCTCACTCTGACACTGTCTCTCCCTCTCCCCCTCTCTCTCTCTCTCGCTGTCCCTCAACAGACACATACGCTGTGCTTTAACTTTTTTTTGTATTTTTGTTCGCAATTTTTTTTTTCTTATTTTATTTTATATATTTTTTGTTGTTGTGTAAACTTTACAAAGCATTAACACCTCATGGATGGGAACGACGAGGACGCGCACTAAGCAGACAAAGTGGAACTTTGATTGTGGCAGGAGTTTGTGGGTGCTGCTGTTGGTTGAACAATGGATTGCCAACGTCTCTCGAAAGAGGGGCACAGAGTGCACAAAGCAAAGCTGAAATCAAGTTAAGAGCTACGAAAAGAACTCGAAAACTCAAATATCGTATGTCACGTCACAGCGCACAGCACAGCACAGCACAGCAGTTGCAGCCAACGGCCGGCAGGTGGCGCACGTAGCCAGCGTAAAAGAAATAAAGCGCAGCAAGAACAATTTACCCATCTACTATGTATGTAAGTTGAGTAAGTTTCAGCAGAACTTGCAGCACACTTAACTTGCGCTCATTTAGATGTCACTCTCAAGTGGACCCCATTTCATTTACCCTCGTCTCTGTGAGTCTCTTAAGCCCCTGCTCAAGCAGCTGTCAAACTTCATTCGATTCAATTAAAACATGCGCGAATCGCCCATCAACTTTTGCCGCCTGTCTGACAAATTTCATAGGCATTGCCTAATTGTTGCAAATTATCAATTCAAATCACGTTAAAAGTCTTCAGCTTCACATTTCACTCCAAAAACAATTCTTCGACTCGACTCGAGTCGGAGCGGAGTTCGGGAGTGTTGAGAGTATTGGGGCAGCCCTGCGGAAGAACAACAAAAAAATTATCATGCAGCACGCTTAAATGGCTTTTCAATTAGATTATGTCATTCAAGGCAATGACAAGCCACGCCCCCAACTCCCCCCACCCGACAGCCGTATCAATTTCTGTTAAGGAAAAACGAACCGAAAACAAAAAAAAAATATATATATAATAATAATACCCTACGCTCTCCGCAAAGCGAAAATAAAAACCAACACAAACAACTTGAGTTCATTAATTTTCTCTGTGAGGCGCAACAATTAACACGAAACCGAACCGAACTGAGCCGAGGGGCGGGGGGCTGATGGTGAACGGCGCCTGGCAAAGCTGCCAAACGAACGAACGAAGAGCAAAAAAAAAAGAAACAATATTAAACAATATGCCCAACTGGCAGCTCAGAGGCAGCCCCGCCTCCTGCTCCATAAACGTGACGCTGCTAATTAAGTTGACGCATTTGCTGGCTGGCTGGCTCGCTTTTACGCTTTGGTCCTGCTCCTTGGCGTCTCTTTGGTTCCCACTGGCTGCTGTTGTTGCGTGTGCCTAGTCGAGGTCTTAGCTGGGGGGCGGACGGGGCGGGGATGGGCTGGAATGGAGGCGGCTGCATGGCGTTGTTGTCTTGCGGTAAGCTTAGGAAATTTGCATGGTTGATTTGGTGTTAACTTCGCTCTGTGCGTAAGACCGAACCGAAATTCCCAAGAACCAACAACAGCAACAGGTGAAAACCAAAACTGCCTGATGACAATTCTCAGAAATGTCAAATGAAAATGAAAACGAAAGCCATTCAAATCGATTGAAATACAATCAAGTGGGCGCACGATTGTGTAATCAAATATTTAAGCTTCTAAGAAGCTAGCAAGCTCTCTTTTTCCTTTTATATATAGAATTGTGAATTTATAATTTTATAGGAGACTGTGCTAGTTCAACTTATAGGAAAATGTGAATAACTTAAGACTTTACTGATTGCTTTAATAACTTACAAATCTGTAAATATTATAAAAATATAACAAATTTCATTCAAAGTAAACAATTAAATGTTGTAGAAAATAATAGAGAATATTTGACTTTAAAGTAAATTCAATAATATTTAAAAATTAATATATTATATAGTAATATATTATATAAAATATAATAAATAATGATAAATAATAAGATAAAGAGCTGTATCGTAAACTGCCTTAATAAACAAAATAAATATCTTATAATTCCAAACAATAACAAAGGGAAGCCTAGTCTAAGCATTCATGTAAATTTGACTCCAGTCGAGCTACTTTCATAAGCTTCAACTGTTTCCACAGCGCCAAGCTCAATAGCTCAAGTGCATAAGAATCAAACAAATTTTCCCTTTTTTTTTTTTTGCGCCCCTTGGCTAAGTTGGGCAAAGTTTGCGCTGGGCATAAATAACAATTGTTGATTGGAGCACTTGAGGCTCAGCGATTGATTCTTTAATGCCAGCTCAATGGCGATTTACGAGCTGGCTCGTTAGAATAATAGATTTGCTCTGCATCAGCGCGCTGATAAACAGAAGAGCCATCAGCCGTGCAGCCGAACCACTGAACCACTGAACCACAACAAGCCGCTCGACGAAAACAATAACACAACAATAACGAACACAGGCCGCAGAGCTCGAGTGGCGGGGCAAAGCCAAACAGCGAAAAATATGCAAAGAACACAACAAAAAGTGAGTGAAAAGATGGAGAAAAACAGCACAAATGAAATAAAAATTTATTGAAAATGCGTGCGAAAAGCACTTGAGAATTTTCACAGCCGTCGCTGCCGCCGCCGCCGATGTGAAGTGCCCATTGCGAAGTCCTTTTGGTGTTTTGCCCTTGCTCCTGGCTGTGTGGAAGGATGCGTTCGCTTTGAATTCGCGCCTTTTGTTTGCCATGCTGCCGATCGCCTTTTCTTATTATATATATACTTTTTTTTTTTTTCGAATACATCAAACGCCAGTCCAATATGGGCGTGCCAACACACTTGTGGGCGTGCCGCGCACTTGTGTGCGTGTATATGCATGAGCACTCGAGTCCTTTGGCTTTGATTTCTTTTGCTTTTTTTTTTCTTATGCGCATATAATTAGTTTAGTCAAAACTTGACTTGTGGCAAGCGCCATCGAGTTGGCTCAACTTGTAGGCAGCTGGCTGGGCTTGTTTTTTTTTGCCCGCCTTGCAACACGCGTCCAGCAATGTGTTGCATACGTAACTGAGCACAGATAGCTGCAGCTCTTCCTCTCTCTCTCTCTCTCTCGCTCTCTGTGTATGTGTGTGAAAAGTTTATCAAATGTTGCGTATGACGCCAGGCCGCGCCATCTACTCCTAACAGTTGCTGGCATCTGCCGACGCCTTCTTGTTTTTTCAACTGTCATTTTGACAGCTGCTTGGTTGCCGTTGCCGTTGCCGTTGCAAGGCTGCAAGCACAGACATGTAACACCTTTGGCTTGGGCCAAAAGTTGTTTTTTTTCTTTCTTTTTTTCTTGTTTTTTGCCTGCCAACTTGACTGACTGCATGTTAAAGAAGCAGCCGCAATTGCAGGCTACGGTAAAAGAAGATGACATCAGTTGTTAACTTGACGTGCCAGCTCACACACACACACACACACACACACATACGCACACCTGCAGGCCATAAGCTAGCCAGCTGGCTAAGAAAGCAGGCGAGGGGAGGCTAAGCACTGAGCGCTGAGCGCTGAGCATATGCAGAAGATAAAGCGCCTGAATCCGGCTGTATATGCAGCTGTCAAAGACCAGCCGCCAAGTTGTGCTGCAGTTTAAAAGTTGCAAAATTACAGTAATATAGACAGAGCAAAAGAAAGCTGAGAGCGAGAGCGAGAGAGAGAGAGAGAGAGTCACAGTTGGCAGGATGTGCGAAAGGGAGCAGGAAACGAACAGAAACTTAGCGCCAGGCAGCAAGACTCAGGTAAGTGCCTAACTTTGACAGAACACACGCAGTTCAGCATGTATGAATGCCCAGGTGGGTGTGCACGACTCGCAGATACTGTGTGACTTAATTATGCTATTGGATTGTATACCTAAATGACAGTCAAAATATAGAAAATTATGTTCTAACTATGTTTTTGTTCGTTGAAATCATTATTCTCAATATTGTTCTTTTTTAATATTAAATATATTTACATATATACATATATTAAAAAAATAATTTTATTACAATTTTTGTATAATTTTTTATAATTCTTAAAAATATTTGTATCTTAATATTTTATTATGTATGTATTTTCTTTTTAAGTTTTCCATTTGAAATCATTTTCAATCATTTTTTTACTTTGAAATTTTTCTTTTAAAATTTCAATTCAATAGCAAAAAAAAAAAAAAATATATATATATATATATATATATATATATATATATATATATATATATATATATATATATATATATATTCATAAAATAAATATTAATATTTAAAATTTAAATTAACATTATATTGGTTTCCATTTTATGTTAATTTTCTATATATAAAGCTCGTAAAGTTTCATAATTCTTTATATGGAATATGATTTGTTCACTTATTGCATGTTTGGGCATTTTATTTTTTTAAATAATTTATTAATTTATTTTTTTTTAATAATTTAATTTCTTTAAAATATATGTGTCTTTATATTTTTATTTTAAGTTTTCAAACTTTAATCATTTTCAAAATTTTTTTATTTTTTTTTTTTTTTAATTTAACTAAATAAAAAAATATTAAAATAAATAGGCATTAAAATTATTACTGATGAGATTTTACTGGTTTCAATTTTATGTACATTTTTTTTTTATTTTCTACATGTAAAACTCGTAAAGATTTGGGCCTCTAGTTCAAAGTTTGAACTTCAAACGTAGGTAACTTTAACTAAAGCTGAGTTGATACTACTATAAAGCTGCATTACCACGTGTAGAGTTTACAATATATGACCATATGCAATAATTAACACAATTGCAGCTATTCATCTAATTTGAGGTATCTGCACACTCAAATAGATTTTAATCTCTTGCCAAAGCCACATCACACGGCAACAAATTGGCTCATGAATATTCGATAAATAACAATAAAAGTGTTATTAAAAAGTTTTGCGGCAAAGCAACCGAAAACGACTTAACATTTTTATCGTGTCAATAAATAAACAAAGAGCCGATGAAAATTTAAGACCGAGTGCAACATCAAAGGGCGCACGCCGGAGCGGAACCGTAAAGCGGAAGTAGCTCAACAATTTTCAACACGTTTGTCGGTAGCTCGTTGTTGTTGTTGTTGTTGTTGCTGCTGCTGTGGTTGCTTGAGTGTGTGTTTGTTTTTTATCACACTCGCTCACACCATAAAGCAACGGGCCGGGCCACACACGCACATACGGAAAATCATAAAATTTTAACGAACCTATTGAAAGTTTACACATTGCCGCTTGATTTCACCGGGCTGCAGGAAACTTGCGCCCGGGCGCCACGACCAGGACCAGGAGCAGGAGCAGGACGAGTACCAGGGCTGAGGGCGTGGGCCAGGACATGGCCAAGGCGAACGTGTGAAAAGCGCCATCGAACGGCAAAGATTTTCACACTTGGAACATTAAGGAAATTTATGAACACACACACACATGCAGAGAGACGGCACGACGCACATGTTTCATGCATGCGCCGAAAAGTGTGCTACAGGAAAATTAAACTTACCTATGTAAACAAGACAAGAAATGGTCTGCATGTGTGTGGGAGTGTGTGTGTGTGTGTGCGTGTGTGTGTGTGTGTGTGTGTGCGGAAGTTATGTTCAAACTTAATTTAAGGTTCAATAGCGTAACCAAAGAAAACCGCAAAAACTTTGGCTGCCTGAAGAAAGCGACAAGCAGCTGGGCTGGGCTGGGCTGGGCTGGGTACTGGGGCTTTTGGCAGGACGAACGAGTTTTGTGTAACATAAAATCTTGTGGTTTATTAGATTTTAATAATTCACACGATTTCAGGCAGCTAGTTTGTGTGTGTGTGCCTGAGTCTGTAGATACCTGAAGAAGACACATGACAGTCGAGTCGAGTCAACTCGAAGTTGAAGCTGGAGTTGGAGCTGGAGTTGAAGCGAGTTGGAAGACGCGTGCATTTGAAGTCAACAAAAAACTAACTTTTATCTCTCTTTGGCTCGCTCTCCTCAACACTGTCCGTCATATGTTTGTATATGTGTGCACGGCAACACTTTGGCTCCGGCTTCCACTTCCGACCGAAAAAAGCACCCGAAGGTGTGTTTGTTTTAACAACAACAACGACAAATTTGTGGCATATCAGCGGCATGTTGCGTGGCTTGTTGCAAGAAATGTGTGGCCAGGTGGCATAAACATATATATAGAGTAGTAGGGGTCTACTGGTTTTTGGATAGCATGGATTAAGAGCGCGCATACGTTAAGAAATGCCACTAAAGGGAATTGATTTGCTCAGACGATGCATTGTCGTCTACAAAATACGCGCTATCTGAGCAGCTTCGCGTGAACCACTTGACACTGACACTTAAATATTTGATTAAGCTTGTGGAGTCGCTTGGCATATAACTACTTGAATCAAGTTGACTAAATAATCAAGCAGCTTTCCACATAATGCAAGCCAAATGAGCTTGCATAACTATTTTAATTGTTCAATAGAGCTTATGACATTAGTTTTTAACTTGGGAGAACTTATAGAAGACAAAGTCCACAAAGGGGTTATTGGTATCTCGTATGACTCAATAAATAAACAGAAAACAATATTCTAACTTGATAACTTCATCTGGTTTCCAGATTCGTAAGTGTGGAGAGAGCTCATCTGATATGAAGGTGATTTAAAAACAGTTTTTTTTTTTAATTTTTAAAGCTGCTCAAAGTTAAGCTGTTAAAGCTTTAATACAAATTGAGCTCCACAAGCTTTTATGAGCTTAGAAAATGGTTCAGTGTTGGGGAAATACTTACAATTTGTACTCATAAGAATTTTAAGAATTTCTGAAAAATTAATTTATTTTTTCCAACTGGCTTGCATTAAATTATGGAATTGTTGAGACTTGAATACATTTGAAGCAGCTTTAATGAGCTTTGAAAGCTGTTGAAAAATTAATATTAGAGAGATTAATATTTCGCTCAATTCAATTTTGTATACAAACTGATATCATTGACTTTCTTAAAGTTTCAATTTGAATATCCAAGCTTCAGCAGCTCCATCTTCTACCAAATATATTTGCCTTATTCACCTGTTCATTATCTTTGATTGTATTTCTAAGCACTCGCATAGCCGTCGCAGGTAGCTCATATTTATGGATGCACGCAAAGCATTTGCCCTCCACTTGGTTTAAGGTCCATAACAGTGTATCATCCAGCTATTTAACAATATAAACTGCTCGAGTCGCAGCATCGAAAGGGGAACATCAAGATGCAGAACTTCTACTTCAACAGCAGTTAGTTCGACTCAAGCTCAAAGCTCAGACTCCATAAATTTCTGTTGCATGCCGCCTGAAAGTATGCGCTGCACTTCTTAAGAACTTTGCGCCAGCCAAGGCACAACACACAAAAAAAAAAAAAATGAAAAAGAAAAGAAAAAAAAATAAAGTAAATCAGTGAAAAATGTGCAGCTTATGATCAAGTGTTCCCACAAGAATTGCAAACTTTCTGCCATTCTAAAGTCTTTTTGTATCTCATCTTTTGTGTTTTTCGTTTTCTTGCCTTTGTTGTCTCGCTGGATGTCCTTTCGCACGCTCTACCGTCCTGTCGAAGGCTTCATCGAAGTTATGTGCTGCACTGGCCCCCAAAGGTTATGCAGCAAAAAGTTTGCATAGCTGCGACAGCAACAACGACAATCGGTTGACAACATTGACCTTAGACCGAGGGCCATACCAGCCCGCCTCCATGTCCTGCAGGCATAAGTGCATAAATAGTTCATAAACTATTTTTCAACAAAGTTGTCCGCCTGCTGCCTGATGCCTGCCGCCTGCTGCTGGCTATTGGCTACCAGTTGGTGGTTGCCGTTGAGCTGGGGGGCTAATTGCATTTTACACCAATTAATTTGCTTAGTCGCAAAGCAAATAAATCGCAGGCAAACAAAAAAAAAAAAAAAAAGAAAAGAATACAAATACAATAAATAAATAATAGAAAAATACAAGAAAAATAAATTCAATGCACAATAACGAAAAGCAAACAAACAGAAACGTCAAGGGCAGCCTGTAACCCTCCACTCGCAAATCAATTTGAATTTCAAATTAACATAAAGCGCTCAGCCCATATAGCCCAGAGTGTGGGCCACCACAACTACAAGAGTCGAAGGAAATGTTGGGTAACTCGCAAGATTTGCGACTTTCGCTGTCCATGCAAGCTGCCAAGGGGGAGGGGGGCCAGCCTTTTGTGTAGTATACAAATGCAATGGCCACTGCTGCTGCTGCTGCTGCTGGGGGCATCAAATGTCGTGCCTCACACTGCACGCTTGTTGTCAGCTACACGAAATGCGAAATGTGAGCAAACAAAAAGCATTGCATACTTCTCGGCGGCAGTCGAAATACAAATTGAATTTTCTACTTAAAGACAATGGCTGGCAAATTTTTAAGCAGCGCTCAGACCGTGCAGTATGAGACGTTGAATTGAGAGAACGAGAGTGAGAGTGGAAGTGAGAGTGTCTGAGCGGGCAACTGGCCTGGTGTCTTTGTCAGCGTCTCTTATTTTGTTGAAAAATGAAAATATTAATTCCCAGCGGGTTATTTGCGCTCTCTAGAGCGGATGTTGGACCGCTGCAGTCGATGCCGTTGCCCGGGCCGTTGTCGATGTGAGCCAATGGTAAATCGAATGGGAAGAGAACCGCTGCTCGCTATGCAAAGCTCACAATGAACAATGAAAATGTACCACTGTATAGACGCCGTGTAGACATTCAAGTTAGACACGGATGATTGTCGAAAGATCGAGCTAGAGGAGCAGGAAATTGAAGAGAAAGGGGGAGAGCGAAGTGTGTAAGAGTCTAGCAGACAAGTAGAGCGAATGCTCTCTAAAATGATCGGATTTTGGATACCCTTCTGATGCGATACTCAGAAAAGCAAAATAGAACAGTATAATAGTATAAGAGTAGAAGAATGGAAGAGTAGAAGAGTAGAAGAGTAGAAGAGTAGAAGAGTAGAAGAGTAGAAGAGTAGAAGAGTAGAAGAGTGGAAGAGTAGAAGAGTGGAAGAGTAGAAGAGTAAAGAAGTAGAAGAGTAGAAGAGTAGAAGAGTAGAAGAGTAGAAGAGTAGAACAGTAGATCAGTCATAACAGTAGATCAGTGGAACAATGGAACAGTAGAACAGTAGAACAGTAGAACAGTAGCACAGTAGCACAGTAGAGTAAAAGTAAAAGTAGAGAACAGTAGAACAGTAGAGTAAAATATATAATAAAACAACATACCCCCATAACAGTGAAACTTTAGTCAAGTATAACAGTATAACAAATAACGCATTGGCTATATAACAATTCAAAGACTATCGCTGTATAAAAGTTTGCAAAAGTATATAACATTCACTTATTATGTATATACTTTTATAATATTATAATATTATACTACTATCATATTTATACTGTCATACTCTTATGCACTGTTATACCTAATGTTTGTCCAGCATATAATCTAATAATTGCTATTTAGTTACGAGTGAGATAATTCCTAATGCAATGACTAATGAAAGTTACGCTCAACATAGTCAAGAAGTGCTCCAGAAAGAGAATAGATGCAAAGTACGAGAAAACACTCTCAAATCCCCAGCCGCTACAGCTAGACGCATTAATTTTAGAGTATTTATTCCTGGGGTCCAATCAGGGCGTCAGCAGAGTAGCTATTGTTCGGGTACGTTGGCCAGGGGGATGTGTATATGGGGCTCTATCTTTCAATTCAGCAAAAATTAATTTATTACATCAATATTTATGTTTCACTTAAATTATAATGCGTGAATGCAGCCAGCCCCTGTTTAAACATTTTTTATGCCATTCATTTTGCGGCCTCTGCCAAAGCAAACAAAGCGGGCAGCGGGAGGGGCACACAGATAGCCACCTGCACGGTGGGGTGCTGGAAAAGTGGAAGAAATGGAAGAAATGGGAAATTGTGACCGCAATCAGTCATAATAAATATTAAAAATAGCGCATAAACTCAAACATTGGCAACTAAACTGCTCTGCTCCAGAGAGCAATTCACGTTGCGTTCTTTCATTTTTTTTTTTTTTTTTTTCTGTTTGCCCCTCCTGCTCTATTTCCATTTCGTTTTGCCATTTTCCATTGCATTTCCCATTTTTCAGCAAAGTTTTCTAATAAAATAGTGGGGCCCCGTGTTGTCGGGCGTCGTTTTCGGAAAAGCAATTGCAATTGCGCAACTTTTTGGCATATTCAAAAACCATTTGGCTATCAGAAAGTGTTTCAACAAATATTGACAGACTGCCAAAGGGCTATAGACGCCGCCGAGAGAGCGAGAGCAGCTGATGGGATGGGGGCCGGGGGCCGGGGCCGTATAAGTGGGAGCAGGAGAGCGAGAACTGGGTCGACGTTAGCTGCAATGCCGTTTCACGGCTTTGCTCCCATAATTAGCAGTTAATATTGCATAGCGGCAAAAGTTTTTCGCTCGGGCTCCTACTTTACGACTATATATACATACATAGAAATGTGTATGTGTGTGTGTGTGTGTGTGTATGTAGCGTCAGTTTTATTTCTATTTGCGTTATTTGTCTAGAGCCGGCGAATGGAAACGGCATGGAAATTGGAATGGGAAATCTGCCGTTTAATAAGCTCACAGTTTCTGTTTGTGTTTTCCAACACTGCAAACAGTCGGCTAAAGCAGCGCCTCATATGAGCCTCGACCTACGCGTCAACAACTTGCAAGCAAAACTCAAATACACACACGCACACACACACACGCACACACACACATGCAGCGTTCCACTCGCTGACACTTGAGCTTTGCTTGGCCTTTTTTTTATTTTTTTTTTTTTAGCCAAACACTCGACTGCCTGCTTCTAGCACTCGGTTCCCACCATGTCCCATCCACTTCTACCGCTTGCTGGGTTTTTGCTCATTTTTTGGTGTCAATGAACAGTTTTAACATATTAGCAAAGTTTCTTAAAGTACACATATAAATATGTTTGATGTGTGTTTGAGCTCAAGTTGAGCAAAGGGGCGCCAGAAGTGCGCCCAGGCAGGGCAGGCACACATACGTACACATATATGTTTATATATGTGTATGTGTGTATATATATTGAGCACTATGCACTGTTCGCTGTGTATTAAGTCAACGTCAATTTATGTAAATTGCCATATGAAGGCCTACAAAGTCAGCGCTTTGCTGATGCTTTGTAGAAGGCTAAACAGAAAGCTGAAAAAAAAACATAACAAGTCGCACAATCTACACATAAAACTGGGCTGTATTTATTTATAATATATTTTTTATTTTGATTTTTAAATAATAATAAAAAAAAAATAACTTTAATTGCATTACTTAACAAATTCTTGATAGCGAGTAAAATATTTCCAAAGAAAAATTGCTGCCAAACGTTAGCTTCTAGCTGGGCTCGCATGCATATATATGTATATACAGTTTCACATACACACTACACACTACACACTCACACACACATATGCAACTATAGCTCCTTGCGATCTTTGTAATCAACTCAATAAAAACAATTTTCGATATTAAATTATCATTTTGCCTTAACGCTGACTACAACAATCAAACGAGGCAAAAGGGAACTACACACACACACACACACACACACACACCCACACACACACACACACAGACACACACACAACAATTGTGAACTGTTGTACAAGAAAAGCTTGTCGTGTCGTGCCGTCGCTTAATCATGTCAATGATTTATAACGCTTTCAAGGAGCGCGCCAAACTCGAAGTTGTCGACGGCAAAGTCGCAACGAGGTGAGGCATCTTTATGGTGAGGTATGCCTCTGATGACTTGCCAGACAAAGCGCAGCCACTAGCCTAGTGGTAACCGGTGAATATGATGGTGATGGTGGTGGTGGTGGTGGTGGTGCTGCTGCCTGCTGGTGGTTGGTAGCAAACATAAGTTTTGCAGCTACTTATATGGCAGCGAGTCGGAAATTTATCTCACGAAAAATGATTTGGCTCATTATCAACAGCAGCCAAAGTGCAGCAAATGGCAAGACTGAGTAGAAGTGTATGTGAGAGAGAGAGAGAGAGCGAGAGAAAGATACACACAGACAGAGTAAGAGATGGAGATAGAGATAGAGATAGAGAGAGAGAGAGACATAGTCGAGGAGATAAAGATGGGCAAAAGTAGCAAACACATCGAACAAACGCATAAATCAACAACAAAAACAGAAAAATGATTTATTTTTACACAGCAAAAGAGACAGACACAGAATAAGAAAGAGAGAGGGAGATAGATGGAGAGATGGAGATGGAGCAAGTCGAGTAATGAGGGTTTAGCTCGACTCGTATATGATTGCCTCTAATAAGAAAAGTGGCAAAAGTGTCTAACACGAGCATAATGCCGAGCTTCACAATCATTGTGAGTGCCAGGCAGACTCTGGGCAAAAGAGCAAAGGAGCAAGGTGTGTCCGGATGGCGGCCGGATGTTTGCTACCAATAATAAAGTAATCAAAGCGATATGGTGTTGATGCTGAGGCAGCTGCTCGTGTTTGTGTCCATTGTTGTTGCCATGCCACATATGGCCAATTGTTGTGTGTATATGCGAGTGTGTGTGTGTATGTGTGTGTGCGTGTATCTGTGTTGTATCTTGCCGTTCTGTGATTATGCCATTAAGCAACGCCTCCTCATCCCATGCACACTCTCAATAAAGCAATCGAATTAAGGCCTCAAAACGAACTGGCTTGGTTGCCAATGGAACAGCTTATTGTATGTATGTACATAAGTGTGAGTGTGTGTGTGTGTGTGTGTGTGTAAACTAAGCAGAGTAAAACACTTATGTAATGACTGATAGATGGGTAATCCTTGAACAATATGTCATCAACATTTACGTATATGTATCAGAATTAATAGAATTTATTTCAAATTTCATATATATATTTGAACTAAACAAACAAAGAACTCAAAGTCTATCCAAAATTCATTATATTATATGATATATATTTGAACAACGTTTCGAATTCTTAAAACAAAAAAATTCACTCAGAAAGTAGAAAGTAAAGTCAGAAAGTAAATATAAATAAATTTAAATACAAAAATATATAAAGATAAATAAAAAAATAAATAATAAAGTATTTATTTATAATATAAAAATATATAAATATATATTTATATATAAGGAAAAAAATAAAAATAAAAATAAAAATATTAAAGCCTTTATTTATAATAAAAAATTTAAAAAAAATATATAGAAATATATCAGACTAAATAAAAATAATAATAATAAGATATTTAATATTATTTAATATTTAATAATAATAATAAAAATGTATTTATAATATTAAAAAAAATGTTTTTATTTATAATAAAAATAAATATAAAATGAGAAAATTGTTATTAAAGAAATATATATATTAAATTACATATTTTTTGCATATATATTTTGCTGCAACAAGTCTTGAGCCATTCAAATTAATTAATAAAACCAATGCTTAATATTTAATGTTATTTATTATCCCAGCTCTTTGCCAAGATTTCAATTTATAGCACTTGGCAAATTCATATAAAAAAAAAAAAATAGAAAAACACATCTCACTTTACTAGAACTAAGGTAACTTAAGCCTTGGCAATATTTACGTTCTTCATTTAATCGAAAAGTTTGTGGAAACATGTGTTTTTCTTTTGTCTGGTTGGTTGGCTGGCTGCAACGACTATGCCCTGCCCATAAATAGTTGCTTAATTACCTACCCCAGTGCCAACTGCACTCATGTTTCCCATGTTCCAATCCCCTCACTCCTCTCCTCCTCCCTTGCTGCTCTTGCTTGAAGAAAACAAAAGAAAGAGCCCAAGCAAAAGCTAAGAACACAGACATGCATTTATTGGCGGTTGGAGAACGCTGAGAACATATGCCAAAACACCAATTGCAATTAATCTTGTGCATGTTGAATGCTCCAAACTCTGCTTAGTTTGTGCCACAGAGCACCACCTACCCCCACCTCCCGCACGATTCCTTCTTCAGACTTTCGCTAGCTGCTTCATTGCAGGTGGCAGCTTCTGTTTATTGGTAAACAACAAAAGTTTGTGCCGCACTTTTTTTTTTTTTTTTTGTTAGCCAAAACAACAAATGAGAGTGAGACAGAAAGAGAGAGAGAGAGAGAGAGAGAGGGATTGAATGAGAGAGACTAAGTGAGATAGCCCAATGCTGAGAGCTTACCTTGTGTGTGGGCGCTGATCTATTGTCTCGCCTGTTGGCAGCAGCCGCAAACTTTGGCTGCATACTTCAAGGCGCAGCCTCTCTATGAGTGTGTGTGTGTGTGTGTGTTATAGACATTTGTGAGGTATCCCTTAAATACCAATTTATGGCACAGGCAGATAAAGTCCCAAATCTGCACTTAATCTTTTGCATTGTTTAATTTCGACTCATTGAGTTAGCGACGCCAAAAATGCTGCACACACACGTGCATATGTGTATATGTGTGTGTTTGTGTGTGTGTGTGTGGGGGGGGGGGGGGGGGGCGTGGCTGCCCGCAATGGGGCAGCATTGTGCGGAGACGCGCGCGTTTTGGGCGCACTTAAGTTGCTTGGAAAATAAATCGTTCTCGACGTTTACAATGTGTGTGTGTGTGTGTGTGTGTGTGTGTGTGTGTCTTATAGAGTATTTATGTGTGTGTGTGTGTTTGTGTTTGTGTTTGTGTATGCCTGCCTTAGCTGTGTGCAATATTCGATGCTTTATTTGAAAGGCAGCAAACACAACAGCAACAGCTCGTTCAACAGGCACCACAGTCGGTCCTCCCTCGCAGCTACCCATCAACCTACGTAGCCTCGACAAAAGTTGTTTGCTGCTAGTTAAAACTTACAACTTGCGCGTTATTTCCTGCCACACACACACACAAGCGCGTACATACGATAAGCTGAATGTGCGCCCCTTTAGAATCTGCGCCCCCTTGCAACCTATCGGCCCCCATGCCCATGGCAGCTGGCCCTCTCTCTCTCTCTTTCTCTCTCTTTAACCGCAATGCCCTGCGTACTTAAGGTGTTAACGCAAAAGCTTGACTCATAAAATATTGAAAAAGCCGCAAAAACTTTGCACCAAAAAAACTGCCAGCAAATAGAACGGAACGATAGGGAAAGAAACACAACACACACACACGCAGCGAGAAAGAGGGAGAGAGTGAGAGAGAGAGAGAGAGAGATGGAGATGGAGGTGGGTGCAAAGAAAACTGACTAAGATAGCAGCTCGAAAGGTCGGAACCCCAAATTGAACGGTTAAGTGGCAACCGGTAAAAGTTTTTCACCTGCCTTTGACTTCCATTTGAGTGTCCTCCTATCCCCCCAACCATCCAATTACCAATTCCCGAAACGAGCAGCATGCAATGGGATATGTTTCGGCTGAAGGCTTTGCTCTAAATGGATTTATTGACTTATTAGCGCTATTTACTACGCTTTTGTTTAGCAACAATAGCGTTAGCCAAGTTAATTGAGAGCCAACACACAAGCTCAGCTGAAAAGTGAATAAGACTAAGAGCCATAGCCAATAGTGAATATGTGATAAATGATATTAGCATGTAATTTGTATGTATGCGAATTTAATCATATATAGACATCTCCAGACTTCAGCTCATTAATTATTACTAGAGATATACTATATAAGAGTGTTTTAGTTGGCACAAAGATTGAGCAGGCTGTCTACTCAGCTTAATGAAAATTTTCTACTAAGTTCGGTACTTACTTATCGTTGCTTTCTCTCCTCCTACCAAACTAAAACTGACTTACGTACTAACTTTATTAATAAAACTTTTAAAAAAGTAACCAAAGCGCGAGATGCGAGCATCCTCTAACTGTATGTCTATCTATCTGTTCATCTATCAATACTTCTATCAATCTATCTATCTTTCTATCCATTTACCAATACATCTATCTATCTATCTATCCTTCTACCAATGCACATATCTATCTCCCTATCTATCTACCTATCTATCTATCTATCTATCTGTCTACCTGTCTATCTATCTATCTATCTATCTATCTATCTATCTATCTACCTATCTATCTACCTATCTATCTACCTATCTATCTATCTATCTATCTGTCTACCTGTCTATCTATCTATCTGTCTATCTGTCTATCTATCTATCCTTCTACCAATACACATATCTATCTTCTATCTATCTATCTATCTTTCTATCTATTCATCTGTCTATCTGTATACAAAATATATATATCCATGGCAACTATTTCCAATTTCTGGAACGCATATAAATCGTGATATAGATAAATTAATATATACATATATTTATTATAAATTTTGTATGAACACCCTTTGTCCTTTGCCAGTGTCAGATACAGATGTAAATAAGCTAACTAAACTACCTAAAGGACTCACATCTGTCTGACAAGCATTAAACACAATTCTACGTATTCCAGTATCAAAGTATTTATATTAATATAAAAAATTCCTTCAACATTTCTATACACTATTACAAATAAAAATTAAAGTGCATTACATTAGCTAAAAACGGATGCAAGTGCGGATGCGGATGCCGGAACGGATGCGGATGCGGTTGCCATTGATATTGAATTGGTTTCAGTTACTGCCTAGACTTTGGCATTTTACGCGCTATTACCACCTTTTCGACGCAATAAAATATAATTTGAATAAAATTATATGCGGCTGATACACCTCAATGCTATCTCTCTCTCTCTCTCTCGCTCTCACTTACTCACACTCTCTGTACATCTCTGCAGTCTTGCACAGTGGCTGCTGTAAATCAACGTCTCGATGACATTAAAATAAAATTTTAATGCCATGCACAAGCAAAAGCAAAGGCAGAGGCACAGGCAGAGATAGAGGCACAGGCAAAGGCGCCGCGTCTCCATTTAGGCCAGACTCTTAGCCAGAACCAGAACCAAAGCCATTTTCCATTTTCCATGCAATTTTCTGTCGCTTTTTGATCGAAAACTTTTGCCGCGGCTGCTGCTGCTGCTGCTGCTGCTGCTGCTGCTGCTGCTGCTGCTGCTGCTTAGGGCGTGGCTGAGTGGGTGGGGTAAGGCAGTCGCTATCATTTTCACCTTGGTTACACTGCACAATTTATTTGAATTTATCAGCATGCACACGCCCAATGGTCCAGAGGCCCCGCCGCCCCGCCGGTCCGCCGCTCGTCTGGCCGAATGGCTCATTTTCATGGCTCATGGCAAATAATTGTAAATATTTGATACACAATAAGGCAATAAAAATAAAATTGAAATTTTCGCTTTGTGCACGGCGGCTGCGACTGCCCTTGTTGTTGTTGTTGTTGCTGTTGTTGTTGTTGTTGCCTTTTATTATTATCATCGTTGTCGTTTTCGTCCTGCAGAGTCGTCGTAAAGGAAATTGATACATAAGTCATTTTTATTGGCATATTCTTTTGTGTAATTACGGCACAGGTAATTTAAATTTCCTGCCCTTTTCCCTTTCCTTTTCCTTTTTTTTTTTATCTTTATCATTTTTATTTTCGCTTTCCTCTGCACATATTCAATTTATGAGTGTTTGTAATTTCGGAAAAATGTTGCTTAATGTTCGCCAGCATTTTACATACATATTTATTTACATATGTATTAAATTTCATTTCATTCAACTATTGAAAAGTTTCAGAATACACTTTTCATTTATATGGAATGTCAATTTGTTATCTGTAGGCGTTGCTAAGTTAACTTCTATGCGATTCTCATAAGGAAAGTGCTCATTATCTTTCGCGCTCTCTCTCTCCCTTTCCCTCTCTCTCTCTCTTATTATTTAAATGTATCTTTATCTCACTATCTATCGACTCATCTCGCTCTCCCTTTCCCTCTCTTCCAACTCTCTGTCTCTCTTTCTCGCTGTTCCTTATTCCTATATTTTAATTATTGCCCTTCTATGCAGTTCTCATAGCTCTTTATCTCTCTCTCTCTTCCTCCAACTCCCCATCTCGCTCTCCCCACCCCTCTCTTCGAACTCTCTCTTTCTCTCTAGCTCTCTCAATGTTTCTTTCCTTATTCCTATATTCTAATTATCGCCTTTCTATGCAATTCTCATAGCTGCACTTGAATAACATTTTCATTCATCACGCTCTACTTAAACAGCAACAACATCGTGTACTCTAGGTGGGCAGCTCCATCAATTGGCAACACATTTAGACCCACTTACAATTTGGCATCTGTCTGTCTGTTAGCTGCTTATTGTTATTACGTCTGCTGTCAGAGTAAACTGAGAGTGGAAGTGGTAGGAAAGCCACAATAAAATGAAATTAACAACTGTAAAAGTAAATATTCGAGAATAAAGGATGCATTACGAATGGTCCAAATTGTTTTGTTGCTACACTAAAAATAGAAATGCGATTTCTGAGCAATCAAATCGAAAAGTTCATAAAATTTAATGAAATGAAACCTTAACAGCTACCCTGGAGAGGGGGAGAGATTGAGACAGAGTGAGAGAGAGAGAGAGAGAGAGAGCTAGCAGTATAGCTAAGGCTAATAGACGTGTTTATTGAACTAAATGAAAATGATACTAAGGAAATATTTAGCTCGAGCTAAATTTCTGATAGAAAGAAAAGTATGTATTAGATCATGTATGTATTAGTATGTATTGGCTCTAGACAACTGAGAGTTCGAGAGTATTATTACTATAGAAATTTTTACATCTGCCTTCCACTCTTCAAATATATTTTAAGTAATATTTATGTGCCTTTTCAGCTTAGTTTTTTTTTTTTTTTTTTTTATTCTTGGTTGGTTTTTCCTTTGGTCACCAATTAATTTTTATTTATGTGCTTTGCGTTTGTTAGCTGTGTATTTTCTTCTCTTTTTTTTTTTTTTTTAATTTTTAATTTTGTGTGTCCCCTTATCAAACAAACAGTTGGCAAAATGATAAATGCCGTTGCTTTTGTATACGTCCAGGAAACACCCCTTGCTCCAACGCTGCCCAAACCCCTCCGACACCCTCTGGCCAAAGCACACCCATTTGGTAATTTAATATTTTTGCAACCAAAAAATAAAAAAACAAAAAAAATACTGAAAAAAAGAAATGAAACAAAAAAAAAGAGAGAGAGAGAAAAGTATATGAGAAAAATGATATTTCAGAGAAGCGAGCTCTGCTAAAAAATGACAATTTTTAATTATCAAATGCGTTTAATGATAAAAATTGTTTATTATGGGCTAAGGGGGTTGGGTTCAACGCTGAGGGTTTGGGACTCGCTCACTGCTTTCTGCTTGGCCGGCACTGCGTCTTGGCTTTTAATTTATGATTTATTTGTGTGGGTGGCTCGCCTATAATAATTAATATTGCACACAAGCAAAGGACACCTACAGTCCTATGCCCGCTCAACACACAATCCCCAAGGATGGCAGCTAGAGAGAGGGGGGTTTGGCTGGGGGCTGCTCTTGCAGGGGACGGGCGGACAAACGCAATATTTTCATAAATCTTTTTGCCGCGACGTTGGAGCAGTAAGTGCAATGTCATTGAGGCAGAAGTGGCAGCAAGTAGCGCGGGGAATAAGCATAACACAAGCACACACACACACACACACACACACACTAGCATACACACATATGCTGTTATCCCTGCCATAAGACAAAGCCCAAGTGCACCCAGGCCAACAACATCTTTTACGTCTTTGCGTCGTCTTGCGCCCGACGCCAACGGAAAAAAATTAAAAGTATTTCTCGAATTATTGTTAATGATGATTAAAAATATGTGTACCTACACATAATACACAGCGTACACCTCAGCACACACAGCCACTGCGGCTGGGCATAATCACAAACAAAAATTTTGCTTTCCGACAACGTTTCCCCAAACGTTCTTCTACTTCAGCTGCGACTCAAACCGAGTGTTAACCAGGCCTCTGTGAGATGACTTAATAAAAATACATATATAAATATGTATATATAATGGAACCAGAAGCATATGTGCATGCTGTATGCTCTGTAAACTTGAATGAACTGGATGAGTATTAAGTAAAGAGACCGAACCTCGCATTTCACTCTCTCAAAATAAGATCAAGATATTTATTATTATTCGATTAATTGATTATTTAAGATTATTCTTATTATGAAGAATTTTATTGTGCACAACATTAAAACTGTATTTAATTTTTTAACAAATAATATTTATATTAAAATATAATATTATAATACAATTATTTTCAATTTTAATCAAACAAATATCTCTTCATAAATTTTTTTGTACAAAATATATTTATATATATCTACTAAATATTTTATACTTTGATTTTTTGGAAAATTTTATTTTAATTTTAATAATATCAATTTTATAATATTCAATTTAGCTCTTTATAAAAATAAAAATAAATTATAAAAATCAAAATTTAACTATTATACAATTATACAAAAATATTATTAACTTCAATTTCAATTTGATGAAAAATGAACAATATCTCTATATATTTATATATATATATATATATATATATATATATATATATATATATATATATATATATATATATATATATATATATATATATATATATATATATTTTTTTTTTTTTTTTTTTTTTCAAACATCTTTTATTTTAATAAAATATTTTCTATTCACATTAACCAAATATCTGTTTATAAAAATTAATAAAAAAAAAAATAAATGTTTATAAATAAAATTAAAATGAATTTCAGAGTTAATTGTAAGTAAATCATATTTTAGTGAGTTTATATTTCATATGTATTTAGTTGATAGTTTCGTTTGCTTAATTATATTGAGCAGTCTTGGGACGCAACATCATTTGCACCTTTTTAAAGGATGAGGACTGCGCGCCAAGCCACAAAATACTTTGTGGATCTTTGGAGCTGTGATTAAAGTACAGGCCATTGAGATTACTGCAAGAGAAATGTATCCATTTATAGATATTTGTCAAATTAGAATAGAAATGAACTTGCTCTAACCTGAGACCGCATCGATCGTACCACCAAGCGCCATGTTTCTGTATGCCACAATTGCCATCCGATCTGTCATTATCCACATCGAAGGTGGAGAATTTCCGGTATTTGGCATAGTAGAGACCATCGCCGGCATTGCCTGTGTACGGGCCCAACAGTTTCAGATAGTAGGACTCACTCTCACTGCCAATGCTAAAGTCCGCATATCTGGCATAATAGGTAATATTGTCAAAGTTCTCCATGTGGATGTAGAGCTCGCTAGACTGGGCCAGAGTGAGTCGATAGAGCTTCTCCATGCCAATAAAGAATTCACCATGTAGATCGCCAAAGCCATTACGATATTCGCTCCAATTACGATAGAAATTCTCACTGCCATCGAAGCGACGCTGTATCACGGTCCAGCCGGACCCGGCCAGCTGCGAGTCACAGAGCACATCGAAGGGCTTGATGCCGGGCGCACGTATCTGATGTATTGAAGACGAGTTGCCAAACCAATAGCAATTTGTCGATTGCAGCCTATCGATTTGGATCTTATACTCCGATAACTGCAATTGTGTTTCATTTAACTGCGCCCTCAATTCGTTGACTTCGGCCAGCTTTTGCTCGATGAGCAGCTCGCTTGCATTCAGCTGCAAGCTGAAGGCATCTCGTTGTTCCAGTTTCTTGGTCAGCTCTGCTTGCAGCTTCGCGATTTGCTCATCTCTACGCTTCAGCTTATCTTGCAGCTCTACAGCATTGACCTTGTTCCACTCGATTTCCGACTGCAGCTTCTCGAGGTTCTCTTCTTTGTTTTTCAGCTGGGATCTCAGACTGTCGAGCTGATCTTTGCCTTGCTTTGCCTCGGACAACAGCTGCTGAATTTGCTCAGCGCTTTGAGTCATGTTTCGTGCTGTTTCGTCGTATTTTAGCTGATTCAATTGCTCTAATCCTTTTAGCTGCTCTATTTGAGCATCCTTTTGCTTCGACTCAGCCGTGCAATTGCCAAGCAACTCTGCTCGTGCTCTCAGCTCCTTCTGCAGCTGATCGATTGCAGCGGATTTATCCTTGACATGCTGCCTATAGGCCTTGAGCAGCTCATCCTTGACATGGCTGTTGTTTCTATGCGCATTGCACAGATCCTGCTGCTGCAGTAACTGACGCTCCTTCTCTCCTACCGCCGTCTCGGCCACAGCCAGCTTCAGTTGCACTTGATCGTATTTGGCCTGCAGCTCAGTTAGTTTGTTGTCTTTGCCTTGGACAACCTCATCACATTGATCAATTTTCTCCTTTTTTATGGCTATATCCTGCAGCAGCGGCTGCATTATACCAAAACATTTCACACTGAACTCTGACTTTAGACTGCTCGTTGGCAGCTCCTTAAAAATGAAATACACAATATTATTAAGCAAATTAAATTGTAAATAGATAGCATACCACTCCGAAAGTTGTATCACATATTGTCAGCGCAAAGAAAAACAATAATATAAATTGCCTTACAAACATTTTTCTTTAATTTAAAATTTGACCGTAGCACAGATGAATTGAAACCAAACTAAATTTCGCAATCAGCTTCAGTGGCTGGCATAGGTCTCGAAGTTGCTCTTAAATATACCCTGTACTTGGCGCAAAATGTGTGTGTGTGATGGATCCGAGAGAAAGAGAGAGAGAGAGTAAAACATTATAAAATTGCTGAAACATCGAAATAATAAGATTTGTATAATCATAATAGCTGCAGGGTAGCTGCACGTCAAACTCTATAGATTTGTTTGTTATTTTTGAGAGCTTACTCATTCGATGAAATATATATGTCAAATATTTATATACACATATGCTCAGATACAAATACAAATATGAGCACATACTGATAAGAAGGGGAGAGAGAAGTGTTGGCACGAAAGAGAGGCAAAAAGAGTTTCTGGGCATTTCTATGTTGTTGTTCTGCTTCTTCTTATTTATACATTTTCATATCATGTAAATACTTTTGTAGTTTGGAATAATTTTTAGTATTATTGTAAATATATAATAAAAATGAAAAAAAAATAATGAGGTCTATGAACTAATTTTCAAGATCAAAAGATTTTGATAGAACACTTTATATATATGAGATTTGTATAATTAAATATTAATGTAAATTATAATATTTGTTGTTGAAAATGAAATTTTGATTTCGTGTCTTTCGTCTTATCAATAAAGCCCTACCAAGGCATTCAGCTCAAGTTCAAGTTGACAGATTAATAATATATAGCTTGCTGCCAAGGTTCATGAGAAATAAGAAGTAAATAGATATAGAGTAAATTATATATAATAATAATATTATTTTAACAATATATTATGTAATATATCATACTCTTAAACATATATTTGTGTATACATACGCTATATCAAAGTCTCCCTCAGCTTCTGTCCCATTCTAATGCTTTCCCCATCCAGCAGCGACTAGCAGCAGGAGGCATTGGATGCGCCGCATAAAGGGGCAACACTTGCGTGCGGCAACACTCGATAACATAATTATCTGTCATAATCAGTAGGCGTTGAAATGTGCAATTTCAAGTGCAATTTAATGTGCACCAACAGCGCATGGCAGCAGCAGCAACAACAACAACAACAACAACAGATCATACAGGGTGTGGCAGGTGTCGGAAGGGCTGCCAGGTTGCCGGCTGCCTGCTGCCTGCTGCCTGCTTGGGGCAATGCCGTCTAAAGCATTCAGTTTGAGTTTTGAAAATTTGCATCAGATTATTGCAATAAACATAATTATGCGAGCTGCATATGATTTTTCAATTAAACACATGCAACACAACTCCCCAATTGCTGGTGACGGCGGCAACGGTTGCTGGTGCCACGGCAGCAGCAGCAGCAGCAGCTGTTGTTGTTGCTGTTGCTGCCATGCGGGTGGTTGACGCTGACGAGCCAAATAAAAAGCCATCCACATGCATAGGCAATGCAAATGTGCAATAATAGGTGTGTGTGTGCGTGTGTGTGTGTATGTGTGTGATATGATTGTGGGTAAGAGGAAGCCAGCTGATGACATGACCAACCAATTGCTGCTCGTTGCGGGTGTTTGTAATGCATATTTGTTAATTAAGTGTCGCATGTGGCTGTCGCTTTGTCTATGTGTGCCTCTCGCTGTTCCTCTCCCTCACTCTCCCGCTCTCTCTCTCTCTCTCTCTCTCTCTCTCTCTCTCTCTCTCTCTCTCTCTCTCTCTCGCACTGTGTGTGCAATTGTAACGGTGCTTAAGTGGAATCAATGGATTTTATTGCACAGATAATCATTTTTAGCAAAAGCACAGCCCTAGCCCACGTCTATGCATGCAGACCTTTTTTGCATGCACTGTGGGTGGGAAAGGGGAGGCGTGGTTCTATCATTATGCGCGCATTTTGGAGAGCCTTAGCATATGCTGCTGCTGCTGCTTGTCAATGACAAATGGCACAGCGTGAAATAGCAGGCCAACAGGCAATAGCAATTGCAAATTTCAATTAGACGAGGTGTTGATGCAGAAACTGAATATTCTACTGTATTTGCCATTTCAAGCATATGTGTGTGCTTGGCTAAGCTTTGCCAAGCACCAAACACCAGCTGCCATGGGTGGGGCTTAAATTTAGCTACTCTTCAGTGGCTTTAGCTAGAAATAGAAATCGCAATAAGTATTCAAATTATGTTCTAGGTCCTTGAAAGCGAAGCATTTAATAGTTGACACACGGTTTGAACAGAAACAAAGCTTAAAAAAAAAATATTATAGAAGATATGCATATGTGTAAAACGCTTGCAGTGCTATATGGATCCACCCAAAACAAAGAACATATATATACATACATACACATATATATATACATGGAACATAGGAAGGGAACAAGTTTTGAGGTATCGTTGCCCTTAGGCTAGTGTGACGGATGCCACCAGACCCGAGAGGCCAACGTCTTTGTCCAGCAAGGTGAGCTCCAATAGATAATCTCCTTTGGGTGCATCGTCCGGCAGGAATGTTGTCTCCAGCTCGTAGTTATCGACAGTGTATTTGCCCTTGGGGAACGGACAGTCGCCCTGCTCGGGCAGATTGGATGTCTTCTGCAGATTCGGATATGTGTCGACATCCTCGTTGACGAACTCACAGAACGGCTTGTTCACATTCATGACCATGGGACCCTTTTGCTTGGCGCCCTCATCGTAGTTAAACACTTGCAGCGATAACTGTAGCGATCGTACAACTATAGCTTTTGTATTCAACTTGGTGCAATTGGGCAACTCGACCTACCTTCTGCTCATCGCCTATATTCCGCTTGAACTCGAACTCACCGTCCACGGTGTACTTGTTGCGGCCCACCTTCTTCATGCGCAACGTGCCCCAATCGACCCAGGTGTCATCGTTCTCGAATTTCGAATTCCTATCGAAGGAGTTCAGCTCTAGGCTATAGCTCTTATCCTCAGCCGCGGCATACACCAACAGCATCAGTCCAACGACCATCAAACCCAACGACACACTAGTCATGATTAGCAAATCAATTCAGCTCAATTGACAACTGCTGCACAGTGAACACTCGTTATATATGACCCGTTCGGTGTCTATCTCACATGCAAGATCAATGTTTCGCGGATCTGTAAACTGTTGCAGCTTGTTAATAAGATATACTCATTATCAAATTGTGTTTATATTGTGTGTACACATTTCAACATTTATTAAGCTAGATGTAGCTTCGGGTGATATAATGAAATACTAAAAATAAACAACAAATTTCTGAAGGTTAACTATCATAGAAGCTGACCTGTTTTGTTGTTTCAGTTCATGAAGACCTGATTATATATATTTGTGTTTTTTTTTTTTAATTTAACTTAAAATATTTCTGAGATCATCTTATCTAGCTCTGAATTTAAAATTTTTTATATATATCATTTTTATATATATATATTTTTTTAATTTAACTTAAAATATTTCTGAGCTCATCTTATCTAACTCTGAATTTAACATTTTTATATATATATCATTTTTATAATATTATTTTCTTTTTTTTAATTTAACTTAAAATATTTCTGAGCTCATCTTATCTAACTCTGATTTTATATTTTAAATTTTTCATATATGTATATATCATTTTTTTCTTAATATTTTCTTTTTATTAGAATTTTACTTAAAATATTTCTGAGCTCATGTCATCTAGCTCTGATTTTATAGTTTACATTTTTAATATATATTAATTTTTTATCTATTTTTAATTAATTTAAACCTCAAATATTTCCGAGTTCACCTTTGTTGGCGCATTGCATTTCCCTTATATAGTCGAACTCAGCAAATTGCTTCCTATTGCTCTGGCTGCTCGGCTTCCCCTCCGTCAAGCGTCTCTTAACTTTTTCAACAAGGCCAACTCCGGCTGGAATTCTCCAAATATTTTATGCCAACTAATCTCTTAACACTCTATTGAGACATGTAAACTTTTAATAGCATTTACTGTTCCCCAGCTGCCTCAACTGGGTGCCTCCTACACGATACTCCTCCACGATACTCCTTGGCTTGGCTTGGCTTGCCGTGGCTTGGCCTGTCCTGGCTTGTCCTTAAGTTTCAGCGCTCTTTGCTTGTTTTATGGCCTGCAGCAGTTTTCGTGTTTGAACATCAAAAGTAATAAATTCATCGAACCAAAATTTTGTTGCCCAGCTAATGGTAAAGGCAGGTGTGGTGGTAGCAGCAGCGCCAAACGTTGCCATAGACTTGTCGTCGTCGTTGCTGTTGTAATGTTTTAGGTCGCGCCTTTGCCGTGCTCAATAACTTCCGGGCGGAAGGTCGCAGCAGGAACACAGTGCTCTCTCTCTCTCTCTCTCTCTCTATAGTGCCTGCTAGTCGTTCATTTAGCTGACTCGCCTACCCATCTTCCCGATGCCAAAGGCTCCGGTCTATGGCTATGACTGCAAAGCTATTTAAATAACTGTCTTGACTTGTTTACGTCCTTGCATTGATTGTATTAACGGTAACAGAGTTCGATGGAGGCCGTTTACACTCTCACTATATATGGATATATATGTATATGTATAGCAACTGCTTCAAAGTTTGGCTCAAGAAATTGAAGGCACAGCTCAAAAGCTATTTATTTATGATATTGAATTTCGTATTGTTCTTAGCTCTTTAGATGAAAGAAAACTTGCTCAACGGGAATATTGTACACGTGTATATATAAAAAAATCAACATTTTTGTATTATATATATAAAGTAAATAATAACATACATATAATAAATAAAAACTTTGCAGAAGAAAAATTCAGTCAGAGAAATCAAAGTTTGGAAATAATAAAAATAATCGCTTGAAAATAATTTTTAAATACAAAATCTACTGGAATATAACTCAACAAACTACTTCTTCACTTTTCTAATTCAAATAAATCGTAATAAATATATATACAAATATTATTAATAAATAAAACAAAATTTCTCAGCTGCAATAGACTCAAAATTGTCTTTGCAGCTCTACCAAAGTATGTTTAATTAAAGCAATGTATGCAATAATTGCAAGTACTTCAAAAGTCAACAAAAATATGTAAAAAGAGCTTGGCAAATAAAAGAAAAGTCAATGGCTAAATGAGAGTCACGTAAGCAAATGCACAACGTGTCATTTTCATAAAAGCCGACGCGACGCTACGCTCAGTGCTCGATGTTCATAAAAATGGAACGAAAGGGCGCTATGTCTCTCTCTCTCTCTCACACACTCTCTCTCACTCTCTCTATCTCTCTCTGTATGTATTAAAAGAATTGCAGCGAAATTAAAATAAAATAAAATTTACGTTGAATTAAAAACACGCAAGGCAACAGCAAAAGGAAACAACACCAAACAAATAACTCGATCTGGGGCCAAGTCAACGGAGTCCGTGACTTCATTTGCTCGACACTTCTACAGAGCCGAGAAAACTGACAGCTACTGCTGCTGCTGCTGATGCGACATCAAGTGTGTGCCATAAAAAAAAAGGAGGGGGAAGCAGCAGCAAAGGCTGCAAACGATTCCTAATTGAAAACTATTAAATTCTGTCTTCCCTTTTTTTCCGTTCGCACTGCTACTTAATTATACCTCGTACCCATTGAACTGGGCGTGAAAAGGGTATGTTGATTTGCTAGTAGTAGCTTTTGGTATGTAAATATAAAGAATTACTCTAAGCATTAGCATTCAGATATATCAAACTTAAATTCGCTATCAATGAGTCTAGCAAATTCAAGCGCGCATTATAGATCAATCTAGCTTTAAAACTTGCCTTGAAAAATATAAATATATTTAAATAATAAACTTTATAGTCTTTATAGAGCTTCATCTATAACTCTTATTAATGTCTTATTTATTTGTACATTTTTTGCATATTCTTGAAACTTTTTATAGTATTTATTTTAGAAATATGTAAATGAGGTGAAAAAGAGAATTCTATCCTATATACATATATATTTATAATAACTATTAAAAAATTAAATTAAATTAAATAATCCAACAGGTAATACATATAACTAAATTTTATTTTTAATTCTCCAAAGCTAAGTTTATGGTATTTATATAAATATTAAATATTGACAAATATAAATTCAATTATTTATTGTTTTCTCTCAACAGGGTATTTGCAACTCCATCAAGCTTAAGTGAAGCACGCTGTTGCCCTTTTTTTTTAACAGCAGCCGCCTTCACCCACGATTTCTCAATCGCGCTATCACTCCCTGTCTCACTCTCTCTCTCTCTCTCTCTCTCTCTCTCTCTATCTCTCTCTCTCTCTCTCTCTCTCTCTCTCTCTGTCTTACACTTACTATCGCCATCTCTTTTGCGCTCAGTGTCTCGTAAGCTGTCGGTCGTTCGTTCTTTGGTCCAAATTGGAACTTGAATTTCATTTCGAATGACATTCGCTCCATCACGCGTCAACTGCAGCCAACGCTGGCAGAGCACGTAGCGACAGCGGCAAAGGCAAAAAAAAATATATACATATATATAAAAAAAAACAACAAAAAATGGCTAAAAAAAAAGCGGACATTTTCATTTGAGCATATTTAATTAGATGCAATTATTTATGGTATTAAATAGATGAGGCAGTAAATGTGCTGTACACTCGCGTTGTCTCCGCACTTCTCTGCCCACTCCCACCTACCCACTCTGCTGCTTCTGGGTTGCTCACTTCTCAGCTCTATAAAATGCAAAATAAGATAGGAAAAAAAAAACTGAAAAAAAATTGAAATAAAATGCTAAAGAATTGCGACGTCTTTGCCGCCGTTGGTCGGTCTGTTGATAAAAAAAGAAAAGAAAAAAGAATTTCAATTCCTGGCACAATTTCTGCAGCGATGCCACGCCCACACACCCACAAGCAGACCAACACGCTGCGCATCATTTACCAACACAACCATAACAATGAGCTGGGAATATATGTATGTCTGTATGTATGTATGTATGTGATGGGTGTGGGCAAATGGAATCCTGTCGCTGGGCACTTGGCCGAAGGAGTGCATTTAAATGGCAGGAAATTTGAAAAAAATTGAAATTTAAGTCTTTGATATATTGGAGGCGATTTATTTGCTGCCTTTTGCCCAGCTCTACTCTCCGTATCTCTTTGCATGCCACGCCCACACCCCAAGTGTTACTCATTTCTTTCAACTTTGCCACCGACTTGACCAATTTCTTATGCGCTCGTCTCCATTGCCTGGACAAATGATATCGCTGTTGATGGGCAGCAATTGGACGATGGCAAAACTCTGTTGGATCTGTGTGTGTGTGTGTGTGTTGTATTGATAAGAATAATAGAGAACTATATCTGAATTATTCTATATGACAAAGTAAGGTCCAACTCTGAGTCTGAGCCTGATGGCTCAAGCTGACACTGAGACTGAGACCTGAGTCTGAGGCCTGAGTCTGAGATCTGAGGCTGACGCTTGAGTATGAGGCCTGAGGCTGGTATTGAGTTCGAAGCTGAGGACTGAGGGCTGAGCCTGAGCCTGAGTCTGAGGCTTGGGCCTGAGGCCTGAGCCAGAGTCTGAGCTTGAGGCCTGAGTCTGAGTCTGAGGCCTGAGCCAGAGTCTGAGCCTGGGGACTGAGACTGAGACCTGAGTCTGAAGCTGAGCCTGATGCCTGAAGCTGACACTAAGACCGAGACCTAAGTCTGAGGCCTGAGTCTGAGATCTGAGGCTGACGCCTGAGTATGAGGTCTGAGGCTGGTGTTGAATTTGAAGCTGAGGCCTGAGTCTGAGCCTGAGTCTGAGGCTGAGTCTGAGGTCTCAGTCTGGGGCTGACGCTGAGCGTGAGACTTGAGCCTAAGTTTGAGGTTAGAACTGAAGCATAAGTCTCACCTGAATCTAACTCTGCGTCCAGCCTCAGACTCAGTCTTAACCTCAGCATAAGCTTCACATTCAGTTTCAACCTCAGGCTTCAGTCTCAGCTTCGGACTCAAGCTAATACTCAGATCTCAGACTCAGACTCAGGCCTCAGCTTCAGCTCAGCCTCAGACCACGCACTTTATAAATTATACATTGCATACATTCAGGCTGAATACTTTAAAGACTCTCTCTCCCACTCTTTCACTCTCTCTCTTTCTCTCTCTTTCTCTTCACAGTTCGACAGCTCGCTTAAATTTCGTAGTCTTTATCCCGCTCTCAATGCCTAATGTCAATGATAAATGAAAGAGGCTCGACTTACCGATTAGTCGCATGTTATATGCCTAATCGTTCGTTTACGCAACACGGACAGAGATAGGGCGCAGTTAATAGCGCGTGACCATGGCATGCCAGTCAACCCTTTCGCACCTTGTCCACCCGAAGACAAATCACACACAAATTGACAAACGCTTAGCATAATTTACACGGCCAAAGGCAAACGACTTACGCTTGACCACACCAGTTTCCCCCCCAAAGGAGTATGGAATTCGTGTTCGGGTCACTTTGACCCGGTCAAAAACCCTTGTCAACATTGCCCAGTCGAAACTATTAAAAATATCAACAGACACAGGCACTTGGGCAGCAAACGGAGGCAAATGCTGCCGTAACCCCAAACCCAATGCCGAACCCAAAAGAACTTTCGATTGTCATTTTTCACACGCTGAATTGTGTTACATATGTTCATGGTCAAATCGATTAAATAAATCATTAGCATCTTTTGTAGCCAATTTTCTTGCCTTTTTCCCAGCTTTTTTTATGAATGTTTTCTTTTTTTTTTTTTTTTGCTCCTCGTCGTCTCTTGTGGCGCGTGTCGCAAGTTTTACGATGTATTTGCTGTGCGTGTGTGTGGAAATTGTTTTTTAATATGACCAAATGGGGTCTGCTTGCGGCCAGGCCAAGTGAGAATGCTTTTTGTGTTCTTAGCCCCACACGTCTCACAACCTCAACGGTTGACATTTAATTTGTTGCGCTTTTGTTGTGAAACTCAAGTCTGGTGAATCGAGTAGCTCGGGCAGCTAGCTAATTTATTAGCACACCATCCAATAAGAAAATACCCCAAAGCAGCTGATTTCAAATGCAATCTATAGAGGTGTAGCTGTCCCTGAGCAGAGCTATTGCCGGAATACACTTACTAGATGTGGGCCGTATTTCGAGTATGGCGAGAGATTTCCCTAGGTCATTTAAGATTTCAATTATAAGATTAATATTGAGTTTTAAGATATTTGAGAGTTTCTGAAACTTGAGTTAGATGTTTTTATATATAAATATATAATTTTACTATATTTTATGCATAGATTTCTCTTGAAATTCTTAGGTATACTGAAACTCTCCTTATACTTTTAAAGATCTTTGAAGAATTGGAAGAAAAAAACTTTAATATAAATCCAATATAATAACAGTTGACAAATATTTTGCAGACAAATTTTAGATATATATGAACAAATAAAAACTTACAAAATTAAAAAAAAAAAAAAATAAAATGTGTATAAATAAAAAAATAGAAAAAAAATACATAAAAAGAAAATTTTGTTCAGTTTTTACTAAAAACTCTCAGCTAAGTCTATTTATAATATATATATATATAATATTTCCAGCCTTAAACAACTTAATATCTTGATACAATTTAATCGAGTTAGCTCACTGCAGTTGGCAGTGTATAAAGACTTCGGGTTATTCTCACATTATTGAATGTAAGATTATTATTTTCATTTTATTTCTTTGAATGGGGCGCTGCCAAATCAGTCCGGTGTTTATTTTCTATAAATATAAATTAAATGGGTGGCGTGCAACTGTCCAATAAATTTTGCCATTTTTATATTGTGAGACACCTTCTTTTTTTTTTTTTTTTTGTGGCATTGTGGCCGTGGCCATTGTGTCGCATCCCTGTCGCAGCCATGTCGAACCCTTTTCATTGTGACCGATCCCAGCGAGCGAGCTGCGTTTCGCTCCGGCTGCCTCGGTACTCGGTTCTCGTCCAGGCCCATTGCAGACGTTGTTCCAGGGCAAAATCATGTGACAATAGTTGCTTTATTTTGCCTTTTATTCAGTTGGCTTCGCCAGTCGCTCCCCACTTTTCTTTTTTTCTTCGTTCTTTCTTCTTTATTGTTTGCTAATAAAACGCAATTTGTTTTATGGTTATATTCAACACTCGAATTTTCCCCCTTTTTTTCAATACAGTTTGTCTTGGCGCCACGCAACAGGCAGCTCTTAAATACATAGCCTTCAAAGGAAAATACACGAATAATTTAGTAAGAATTATTGAGTTGGACATTTGAATTTCGATGTATTTAAGTCTCAATATCAAACTGGTTTCAATTGATATTTGTTCAGCGAATCCCACAATGGCATAACTAAAGGAATATGTAGCTATATCTCTCCGTGAATATATATATTATAGATATATATAATGCCAAGCCAGTCTTTTGTTCTAGCAAAGGCCTTTGTATGCCCGTAAAATATATATATATATATATATATATATATATATATATATATATATATATATATATAGGTAAAATAATATATATATATATATAGAAAAAAAACGGTAAATAAAGGCAAACAATTTCTTGTAATTAAAATCCATGGCCTTTTCAGTCAGCCCTAAAGTCAGTCAGGTGCTCAGCTGCGCCAATCAGTCACAGCCGGAGTCAACCACCGAGACAACATTCCGTCAGCCAGAGCCAAATGGAGAGACGAACGGACGGCAAGCAGCCATTCAGCCACCCAGCTACCGATTCGGAGGCAGCTGCGCTGCACTTGTCACTGCAGCGCCGACCCCAGAGGCCAACTTGGCGATACCCTAACCACGGCCAATGCAATTTTTGTGTCAGCAAATGTTTTGACAAAGCACAAGGAATACTTTTGTGCAAGGAATCTATCTGTAAGAGTGTCTCTCTACTAGAATGCAATAGACAGAGTGTCTTGTAAAGTAGTAAAAATACTAAAATAATACTGTAATACTGATAGTAAAAAAATACTATTAAATTGAGCAGTTTCTATAGTTAAAAATATTTTATTTATGTCTAATATGTATTTATATTAGAAACAAATTATGTATGACAATTTAAATTATGTAAAAATTATATATACTAATATATTTATAATAATTATCTAATAATAGATGACATCAAAATAAATCTTAGAACCAGTATAGACAGACTTTTGTTAACAAAGATCTATTCATACTATTTTATAAATTAGATAAGACTTTTGTATATAATAGTGAGGAATAGATAGAAGCTTCAAATAGATACTACTTCAGTTTGGCATATTTTATATTTGATAAATCTTTTATCAGACATGCATTCGACATATGCTCGACATGCAATTGATATATTTTATATGGTACAACTTGATATTCTCGACATATTCTCGAGCGCACATTCCTGCTTTACTCTGGTAGGCATTTGGAGAGCATTTAGCAGTCGTTACATTTTAATTTTTTCTAGCTTCTTTGTTTTGATTTTCAGCGTTGGTTTTTCTCTGAATTTTCTCTCCTTTTTTTTTTGTATATTTTTCCCTTTTTTTTCAGTATTCATCTTTTTGTTCAAGAATTACTGATTATTAATTCATTTTGAACAAGTGAAGCATTCATATTTCTGCAGAGCACTGGGTCGTCCTTCGGCATCGCCATCGCCATAGCCATCATCATCGTCATCGTCATCGTCATCGCCTGTGCCCGTTGTCTGTCAATGTTTTGCTTTCATTCTGTTTCACATTTTGCAGAAGCAGCAGCACACATACATGTGGCATGGCATCTATTTGTATAGCCTGGCCGGACCATAGAACCCGTTTTGCCGCTAACCTGGCCAAAAGGCGGCGCTGACTGACTGACGTTGACTGCATTCATTGTTAAATCATTGAGTTTTTGCTGCAGTTTGGCAACGGGATTCGACGAGCGTCGCGCATATCCAACCTCAATTTGTGACGTTGTTGGACTCGTTGGCTTTCAAGTATGAGTGTGAGTGTGAGTGTGAGTGCGAGTGTTCTGGCTGTCCGTGTAAACAAACACAGTCAGTCACAGTAAGAAAACAAAATATGGAAAACTCTCGTCAGCATCGTTGTCCCTTGTCCCTTCTCCGTTGTTCCATTAGCTCATCTCGTCGCGCAGGACACCTGCTCTAAAATGTAAGCATTGCCAGTACTGTGGCCCAACTTGACTTGCCTTGCCTTGGCACGGCTTGGCCTGGCCTGGCCTGGCCTGGCCTGGGCTGGGTTGGGCTGGGCTGGCTTGGCTTGGCCTGCAGCTTGTTAGTCTGATTGGGTGGCTGATTGGTCGGGCCGGCTGACTAACTGGGCTGACGGTTTGAATCTCGGCTGCTGCTGCTGCGGCGTTAAGGCGTCATCGTGCTCGTCATTGTCGAGCCCATTGCAATGCCCAGTGACAGTTGCTCAGTTCAGTCCAGCATCAGTGGCCCAACAATGAAGCGGAAACAATGTTTACAATCTCAACTACACACATATACATATATATATATCTACAATCTATATATATATATGTATTTATGTATGTATGTATACACATGGTTAGCTTTTGCCTGCATTCCACTCTTCAGTCAGTGACAGTCATCGTTTTTTTTTTATATTTTTTGTTTATTGTTGTCCTCAGGTTTTTCTTGGTTCGTTCGTTCGCTTTTTTTATGCGCTCTGCATTCTGTGTTTGCCTTGTTATGCTTTGTGTATTATATACACATTGTACCTGGGCTATGTTTGACTGTATTTAGCCAGCGGTCATAAAGTTAATTTGTACAAAACTTGCAAATAATTCAACAATTTTGCTACATTTTTGTCCCCATCTCTCTTCAATTTTTATTATTATTATTTTTTTTTTTTTTTGTTTCCCCAATTGACATGGCAACGAGAAAAGGTCACATACCGCGCGATGCCAAAATGCATAGGAATGCATTGCTTGTTTATCATCAATTTAATGATAATATAGAAAGGAGAAGTTATTATTAATCAAGTAAATTTATACTTTGCTTGAAATGTATATACGGTAGCGGGCAAAAATGAGTGAATGTTTGCAAAATTTGACTTTGACGACGCATAAAAAAAGAACTATACAAGCAAATCAAGAAATCTTTTTTATTTATTGTTTATTATAGTATTCTTAATAAATCAAAAAAAAGTTGTAAGGAAAAGTGAAGGAAACTCAAAGAGTTAGAAAGAAAAAACCAAAAAAAAAACTCACATAAACTGAATTTTGCACGTTTGAAAAAATGAACGAATTAATACATTTTTAATATATTTTATATAAACTTTTATTACAAAATAACTTGATTTACTCTCTTTAGCATGTTATCTAAACTTTCAATATTTATTTTGGAATTGTATCCGATTACGCTTCTGCGCAATCCCACACGCCCTCCATGTGTGTTGGGGCTGCATCGTCCTGTCCCAGACCTCCTTTCACGATTGACCTAATATTTTAAATTAGAATGGGGTCAACACTCAGTGTTCGTCACTCCATTAGCTGAACATATTGATTTCCCATCCATTCCTTAACACTTTTAGCCGTATCCTTGGGATTATCACCTTGTTAGATACCAATTTCTTTTCCAGGATACGCCTATTTCTTCGAAAAATTGAGACGATGGGCTTGACGAACACTAAGGAGCATTATACCTTGTATTAAATGCAGAGAACCAGCGGTCATCCATGGGAAAGCATCACAAAGACATTCTGTGGCAGTCACCATATATCATCTATAGATTAAAACCTTTGGGGTCGCCGGCTGTCTTTTAAATATTAAAAAAAAAAACATAATAATAAAAGCATTGACCAAAGCATACATTTGAAAAGTAGTAAAATATAATTTTCAATTTTTTTTAAATAAATATAATATGCATTTGCCGCAACACTAAAAAAAAATTTATGTAAATGCATTTGCCGCCCCACTATTGCTTATTATTAAGTGACATATAATAAAATATATATGTATATATTTAATTTACACTTTTACCTTTATATACATATATATATGTATATATGAATGTATAAGTGTAAATGGCATTCCATAGAGCTGTCCACATAAAATTTCTAATTAACCAAAAAGCCCATTACAGGTGGCGACAACGGCCGCCCAATGCTGCCACTGTACACTGTGCTACACTATTTTATGATTAGGCCAAAAAACGACGCATTGTGGCAACGTGGCTGAGCAATGGCTTTTAGTGCGTCCTAATGAAATACCCGTTACTCGTCGTTCGTGCCATTTTGGTTGGGACGCAGCAAAAGCATAATTTTAATTATTACAATTTTATATATTTTATAAATGGGCAAACGGCGCCTGGTAAGGGATTGATGTTGCTGCTGGCATGGTGGCATGGTGGCATGGTTGCCAAAACATATTCTGAAAATTACCAATTTTGTTGCTTACGAATATTACCTTAACAATGTGCAAGTAGTACTCATTGCGCTCGTCGGCTGCTTGTTGTTGTTGTTGTTGTTGTTGTTCTTGTTATTAGGCTTGGCTCTTTGCTACACTCTGGAGATGACTTGACACGTAGCACATCATTAAAAATTTTGTGCCATTAATGCGTAACACACACACACAAAGACACACACGTAACATGATCAAATTGCCAATATGTCACACACACACAGACAGAGAGAGAGAGAGAGAGAGGGAGAGAGAGAGAGACAACTCCTCCATTGGGGGTAGCGGCAGTCAGAGGCTGCATAGTGGTGCGGGCTGCCGAATGTAGCTGAGGTGGGTAAACTTATAACGACAGACGTCACACTAACAACGCTGGCTGGCAACATCATCATCTTATTTACGTCTTTTTAACACCTTACCTGCTACCAGGCACTGCTCAAGGCAGATGCCCAAACACACAACCACACAAACACACAGAGAGAGAGAGGGAGAGAGAGGGGGAGTCACCCACGCACACAAATTCTGGCATCGTTCGGGCGTTGAACAATTACCAAAAGGTAATGTAAAATTATAATTATCACACAAAAGCACATTTGTTAATTTAAGCTAAAACAAACACCGAGCCAAACAGCAGCCCAATGTGCGTGTGTCATTTGGGTGGTGCAGGGTGGTGGTGCTGGTGGTGGTTGTCTGCGTGTGTCTGTGTGTGCGGCTTCATTTGAGCCTCTTGCAAGACACAATTTTGTCGCCTAGTTTCTTGACGCTGGGCAAAACGACCGATGCGTAACAATGAAAACTCCCCAACGTAATAAATATAAAAACAGCCGAAAAATATGCTATAAAATTATTCTGAGCCGCCACAGCAAACATGTTCCAAATAGAGAACGACTAACTACACATAAAGGACAGCCAACCCACCCAACGACACGAACATTAAGCATATGAGAGATAAGCAAGTTCATGTTAATGCAAACGATATTCGATATTCTAATACTTGGAGATATAATATAATATTTTAAACTTTGAAAACAACACATTATAAATGATTATTATTTAATAAAATATATTCTTTAAATATATATCCAAAATATGTTGAAATGTACTTAATAATACAAGTAAGATAAAATCATATTTTAAGCTTTGTGTTTTACATTATAAATTATTATTATTTATTAAAATACATTTAAAGACTTACATTAAAAAAAAAATAGTATTGAGTACATTTTAACATTTATTTTTAGATATAATATATAAAATATGCATATTTTATTATAAATATTTAAAGTTTTGAGAAGTCTGTTTGATAAACAAATTTACTTATTTTTCTTTCTTTTATCTTTCTTATAAATATTTTTGTATAATGTAAACATTAATATACATAAATGTGTTGTTTAATAATAATAAATATACATACATATATAAATATAAATATATATTTATATATGTATATATAAACTGTTCTGGGGATATATTTTAATTTTTTGATATAGTTTTCTTTTTTATTTTTTGCTTTTGAATTTTATTTAATTTTTTATTTAATTTATAAATTTTTATAATAATATTTTAACTTTGTATACTATATTAAATATTTACACTTTATTATGCCGTGTTCTTTTTTTATATATATATTTTATTAATCAGCTTATTTTTCTTCTATATATTTTTGCATTAACTTCGTATATACATTTTTGATTGCAAGTTTTTTTTTAAGTTTTTTAATTCACTATATTTCAATGCATAGTATATTATAATTTATAGAATATAGTTTTGATTTTGATGCATACACTTATTTAATTTTTTTTTTCTTTTTTTTTTTGTAATTTATTAATATTTATTTAACAATATTTTATTTATTATTTTCAAATTTATTTATTTTCCTTTTACAAATTTCTTATGCGCCATCCAAACTCTTCCCACACACGCACACATACATCGGAAAACGGCACGACTTACGCTCGTCTCTAACACATGAGGGTTATAGAAAGAGAGATGAGAACGCCCGCGCCTGTAGTACTTAAATTTTGGATGAGAGAAAGAGGTTTTGAGGTTTCGACATGATTGCATTGATACTCAGCTGCTCAGCTGTCGGTTGATTTTTGGTTCTTATGTCCTTTTTGCGGCACATAAATTTTATGTGCCACGACCTACAGCCGGGCCCACGCACACACACACACACACACACACACACATTATACCCTTTAACAAACTATATATGAATATATAAAAGAAGAGCACATTTATTGCTCACTCTGAAAACACTAAGCAACAAACAATTGCAGCTGCAAACTATGGCAGTTCTGCTAAGAGAGCTGTGAGATTAGATTTTATTAGCTATAATATAGACAAATATATTATATTATTTAAATAATAATATATTGCTTACACATATATGTAATGAGAAAAAAACGCCTGCTTTGTTAGCTAGTGTAATGTATTAGCAGCCAACGAAAAGTCGTTTATAGTTTTTGTTGTCGCGCTGTTTGCAAAGACTTGCAAAATATTTACACACACACGCACGCACACACACACGCCTTTGAAGCGTTAATAATTTTTTTGTTTTTATTTTGGTTTTTTATACATTCTTTTTGTTTTTTAATTTTGCTTACTCTTTTGGCTGTGCTCCCGTAATTTATGGGCGTTACATTGTGGCGCTTCTTTGTATGGCGCACACTTTGGCATTTTAATGGGCATTAATGGCATCCTGCAAAGCACTGGGATGGTGGCGTAGGAGGACTGGTGGGCAGAAGGCTTGGGGGGGGGGAGGTTGGGGGCTAGCAGGTTTTAGGGATCGACCATGGAGCCCATTAAAATTATTGAAGCCGACAACGGCCATTAATTCGTTGCGCTTAGCGCGCAATAACGCAACACATAATTGTTTATTAATGAAGTATAAGTATTTTTATTGGCATCGCTCTCCATTTACAGTTGCCCTGCGAAGCTGTACCCTTTGTTAACAACAATAAAAATACTAATAATAATAATAATTATTATTATTATTATTATATAACAATGATATTCTCATCAGACACAAGCAAAGGTTTTTAATATGTGAAAGAAGAAGAATGCTTCAACTAAGCCAAGTTTGCTTAGCTTGGGAGTGAAAAGCTTTGAGATACGACGAGATCTTTGTTGTTGTATTATGATGCAAGTGTTAAAATTAAATTAAAACTAAAATTAAAATTAAAATTAAAATTAAAATAAATTAGGATAAATATTTAAAATTCATTGAATATTTCCATCATTATTCATTAATTCGTTAAAATTAAGTCATATTTAAATTAATTGAAATTAAAATATTTAAAATTAAAATTAAGTCACATTTAAATTAACTACAATTGAAATAATTAAAATTAAAAATCAAAATTAATTAAAACTTACATTAATTAAAATTAAAATTAAGTCAAATTTAAATTAACTTAAATTAAAATAATATAAATTAAAATTAATTAAATTTAATATTAAGTCAAATTAAACTTATCTAAAAATAAAATTAAAATTAATTAAAACTAACATTAAAATTTAAAAAATTAAAAAAAAAATAGAAATTAATTAGAATTTAAATTAAAAAAAAAAAACAGAAAATTAAAATGTTTTTAATCCATTTCAATGTTCTCTTTTTCATTTTAAGTAATTTAAATTAGGTAAAATTTAAATTAACTTAAATTAAAATAATTAAAACCAAAATTAATGAAATTTAAAATTAATTAATACTACTACTACTAATACTACTTAATACTAAACTTAACTAAAACACTTCTCCAGTATAACTCCCTACATACATGACTACAATGCTTTTTTACCCGAACGCACACACACACACACACACACATAAGAACTCACACACGCATAAGTAAACACATACGGCATGCAAAAGGGTTGCTTTGAGTGAAATTTTCCACCCCCCATATGAATGCGCGCGTCGAATGCTATTGAATACGCATCAGATATCAATACTTGGCCACACAAACACTCACACACACTCACGCGGCACACTCGAGAGAGAGAGCGGCACGCACTCAGAAGGGGAGGGACTGGGCTGGGCCACTCTATGTACGGCGGGGATTCGATTTCGGTGCCAGAATATGAAGCGGGCAGCCAATCGCATGAGTGCAAGCAGCTGATTGGACAAATTTCATGCTGCTGCATGAGTAGTCAAAGTGGACACGATATCAAAAGCTATCAAATATATATAAAAAAAAATATTATGTGTGTGTGTGTGTGGAGCATAAGAAGTCAGCTCAAATGGGCAGCAGTCGTTGGGTCGTTGGAAAATGTGAAAAATTACATAATATGCGCTGAAAAATGTGCGTCGATTTTTTTTCGTTTCTATTTATTTAGCTTTTTTTTTTATTTTTATTTTCGGGCTGACCATTTGTTGAGTAGCTTCGCTTTGGCTCAAATATGTTTTTTATTTTTTCTCTCCCTCTCTCTAGCTTTTATTTTTATTTGTACTTTTTTGTTTTATGCAAAACTTTTGCGTTTTACAATTCATTGCATATTCAATTTGGTTGGGTCGACAACGACAACGACGACGACGATGACGACGCCACAAGGGCACCAAACAAACAGCAAAGGTCCAAAGCATATTAATAAGGATTTCATTAGTTTTATACGTTTCGTTTCATTTCGTTTCGTTTCTTTTTATTTATACCCAACACCCATTAGAAATGGGTCAGCCAAGGGTATCATAGACTAGCTGAGAGAGAGAGAGCAATCAATGTATCAATATCAATATCAAATATTCCGAAAATATTATCTACTTCATATAGTGGAATAATACTCTTTGAAATTACAATAAAATTCTTCAATAAATGCTAAACAATTTTTCTCTCACTCTGCAAGCATTCAGCATTTTACAAGGTATCCAGTGAGTCGCCTGCTCGACTATTTACATATCTTTTTTACACCCTCACACGCACACTAATGGGTCGATACTTTTACTTTCTGCTTATTTGCTTTTTTTTTTTTTTATTTCTCTTTTTTTCTGGGGTTTCTCTGGACTTCAACTCTCGGCGCTAATAAATGGCTAAACGTTTAGATAAATGTCTGTTATTTTATATTATCGTAGTTTGTTAGATATGAAAAGTTGACCAACTCCGACCAACTCCAAAAGCCAGAGGTCAGCTGCTAGCTTCTATGTATGTATATTTGTCTAAGGCTCCTTGCCGGGACCAGCGCCATTCAGTGGGGATCAATCAGCCAGGCGCTGCCCAACAATCATAACTAGTAACGAGTGCGTTTTATTAGCAACACGACTGTGTGTATACCCTGTAATGATTTGATTATCTAAATAACTCAAGTTCAATTCTGTAGATTCAACTCGGCTAAGCCCTACCCTGCAGTATCACGAGCTAAGCTCATTTCCACCCACTTTTTCATTTCATATTCCACTTTCAGTTTCTAATCGGACAATAAATTGAGCATTTAATAGCTGCCGGATTTGGATACAACTCGCTTGCCTGATTGATTGAAATGTCACATTAAATGTGACGCCACAGCCCAACAAAAAAAAAAAAGTAAATAAATAAAACGTATCAAAAATGCCAAATGAAACATAAATGCCAGCAAGAGCAGCGCTCGGAAAACCGCAATAAGCCCGCACCGCCCGTAACCTCCGTCTATCTGAGCCACCCCTTCCCCAAAAAAGGAAATAAAAATATAAAAACAACAAAAAGCCAGTGTCAACCCTCGTGTGCGTTTGTTTTGTATTTGATAAGCATGAAAAACGCACAGAAAATAAAATTGTTTTAGATGCGAGGCGAGCGGAGCGGGCCGGGCAGCACCCTAAACAGAATCCTTAAAAAATAGTGCTACTTAAAAGCAAAATGCAAAAAAAAAAAAAAGAAAAAATTATAAAAAACCAAAAACGAAAAAAAAAACAAAGAACAAATGTAAAATGGAGTTGGGGTGGGGGGCAACTGTGGCACTGGCAAATGTATGCGGCAGCCCTGACAGCCGGCAAATGTTTTATCGTTTATATATTTTTTTTTCACTGCGTTTTGTTAAGTTGGAAAAATGAGCGTCGATTAATTTAATAGAGACAAAAAGCCTTCGTATACACATACACACATAGACACACACACACACACACACATACAGAAACGGGTCGAAGGATCCGGTTTGGGCATGGAAATAAGCTTCTGACATGAAATGTGCTCGCTGCAGACGTCTAGTCCCCGAGCATATTTCCAGCAAATTCATTTACCTGCATCAACTAATAGATATTGCTCTAAGAGACTCACAGTAAACTGTATTAACTAAAAGGCAAATATTGAATGATTCGCAATTATTTTAAACAATCTCTCAGCTCGGATTGATGGATATTTCTGAGTAGTTGACAAACTCTTAGACTTGAAACATGGATTTGGCCCACAGCGAGTTTGCTAATATTGCTATGTAGGTATTTCTTGTATTTATTTTAAACTTCAGAAAGAGTTATGTTGTGGAATAGGTTTGACGTACAGTCAGAAATTCTTGTTCGGCATTCCAGTATCAAATCTTAAATGAAATATTTTAATTCGAATTTATTTATTTTCTAGATATATATTTTATATATACTAATATATTGACCAAATAATATGTGATATCAGTTGAGTTTTATTATATTGGAGCGGAATATTTGATTTATTCAAAAAATATATATGTTTTTATATATTTTAATATCTTTTTTTTCTACATATTAAATTTAGCATATTGGAAAATATCAACAATTCTTTTTAGATATAAATTTAGTATATTTTTATATATTTTATATGTATGTCAGTTGCCTTTTTTATAATTTATTTCACATATTTTTAAACAATATATTTTTATATATTTTTTTTATATTTATTTTTATCTATATTTTGATTAAATTTTGCACATTGGAAAGATCGTAAATTATTTTTGGGCTCACAAATATATGTTGGGCATTTCTCTATGTTTGGAAATAAATGTCTTTCACTCATACTTTGTAGAAAAACTCAGAGATCAAGCGATTGCATTGGTTCTGCAACGAGTTCGTTTGCGTTTGGCTTTTTTTTCGCTCTTAGTTTATCGCTACCATTTGATTGAGTTTATGGAGCAGAGAGTCTTTTCTTTATGCATTGGTATATATGCATATGAAAGTAAAGATAGTTTGCATAGACTATACTAGCTGACTACTCACTTATTGAGCCTCAAATGTGAGAGCGTCAATCGTATCGCTCCGTAAACGATGTTCGGGTAAAGAGCGTCACACGAATAGCTCAATCCCAGACGCTCAACCAAACGAAAAGAACCGAAGGCACTTGCTTAGAGCTAGAGTATATGAGTTTTTCGGCTGATCTCGTGAATAGAGTATGTATAGGCTAAAGCTATATGCGAGCTATGATTTTTAGTAAATTTATTGAAAATGCAAATTGAAACTAGAGTCTTTAAGACTTGTATGGCCACTTCTTAGTCATAAATGCTAAAATTAATAATAGTTCTTGAAGAATTGTTTGCTAAATTCTCCATAAAGAAACCTATAAGCATAGTCAGTGTCTTTTGGATTTCATGTTCAGCTTGACTGAAGAATACTACACCCAACTCAAATCTGTAGACCGGCTCTATTTGTAGTTTACCCACACACAACATATTCGAATGCCATAAGCCACCACACAATTCATGGGAAAAAAAAACTGATTTGAAGTCAACCTCGTAGCCACTCTAGACATTGGCGAAATGTTCGCTGCAAATCAGTTAATGCGTAAGAAAGGCAACATAAATAAACACATCAACACAAAGGCAAAAGTTTTGATGCCCTCTGGCTGATTTGTAGGACTCGCCGGCATTTGCATTTACCCAGCTACTCCGGCTCCCGATACTAAAGAAAAATAATGCCCCACCCCCAACCTACTTCATATGTGCGTGAAATGCGCGCAGGATTCCCTTTGGTTCGTTGGCTTTTTGTCTTGAGCTGTAGATGATGACATCGCAGCGGAAGTCGAAAACAACAAAAAAAAAAACATTTTTTAATTGCTTCAGATAAGACACAGCACACATAACTTGCAGCAAACTTCAGCACCAACCCAGCCCCCAGTTCCCATCTCCCAGCTCCCACATCACAGCTCTCCGCCTCCTAGAAGAAAAAAAAATACAAACGAAAGCGAAAGAAAGGCAAGCGGCAATTTTACAATTCAGCGCACATTTTGATGAGCTTCATAATTTTTGCTGCTCATTGACGTTCCCACTCATATCACATTTGAAGTAAGTTACGCTCTCCCTCCCCCAGCCCCAAATCTCGAATAGCCCCCTAAGACAGCCTAGACGACTAACCAGAACTCATTTACACATTCGAGCTATGGCACAGCAGATAAGATGCTAAGAAATCAAGTTTAAGGTTCATAAGGGGCTGAAGTGAATGTGGAGAAGCATCAAGGCATTCGCTGGGCAAGCGGACAGATCAATGTATGAAATAAGGCTCTGTGACTAGCTGAAAGCGTGGAAGACAGGGCAAAGAGTGAATGGTTAAACAGAAATGTTATGGCAAATGAAAGAGAGAAAATATGAAAAAAGATCGAGACTGAGAGATAGAGTGAGAGAGAGAGAGAGAGAGAGAGAGAGAGAGAGAGAGAGAGAGAGAGAGAGAGAGAAATGTTGTAGATTAAAGAAATTCTGATATTTTTTATATTCTATTAGGAACCACAACTGCATCTATTTTACTCCTCTATTTCCCTTGAGTCATCAGAAGACTGATGTGCAGCTACACATCATATACTTAAGGGATCACACATATAGTGGGCATATGCCCAGGGAATGAAACGCAATAGCTCTTAGAAGATCTGCGTAATATATGTTTAGATCAATTAATCAACAGAAATATAGACATGAAAGATGAAACACTAAAGTCGAGAGGAGAGTGAAAAGGAATGTGAAAGTATCTCAAAAATATACAAAGAGAGAAATTTTTATGCTAAGATATTGTCTTACCGGTAATTGCAAACGATATTTTTTTAAGATTCTTAAAGTTTTCTATTAAACAAAATAATCTTTATGGTACTTTAATTACGACGAAACCTTTGAAGAAAACAATTTTTAAAAATTTCCAAGGTTCTCAAATTTTCAATTTTTTTTCCAGAGTTTTCAAATTTTGTGAATATTTTTTTTATTTAATTAATATTATTTCTTTTTTTCCAAAGTTCTCAAAAAAATTTTTTAAATTTAATTTTAACATTTTTTTTTTTTCAAAAGTTCTAAAATTTTTAAATAATTCATTTTTTTTAGAGTTTTATCAAATATATAATTAAGTTTTAATTATTACTAAAAAAATTACTAAAAAAAAAATTACTAAATAAATTACACAATTCATAAATATTATATTCGATTTGCAGTGCATTCCGAATTCACCTAGACCTCCAATGCCACCATCGAGTACAACCTGCGTTTATTTTATGGCATTTGACTTGGCTATCCGCTGCTGCTCCATACATACACTTCACATGAGTACGACTATGTCACACAATTATCAAACGCTCTATCTGTGCATCAGTGACTGCCGCACAGTCAGTCATCCGCACATACATACATACTATTATACCCAGCCCTCCCTCTCCATCATTCGCCAGCCACGCCCACTGCGCACACATAGGCCATAGCAGTTGGCGTGTTTACACAATTATATGCATTTTACGCTACATAAACGAGATTAGTGCGTCGCTTACTTTTGCCTAACTTCTTTTGACACAATGCGCGGGGCGCAGGGGGGGGGGGCAGAACGAACGCCAGCTCCATTAATGTGGGCACCACCCACCGCCCACCGCCCACCATTCAGAGCGCACTGCCTAAACGAAAGTTGGCTCACAGATACGGGCCAACAACTCTTTGGGCCTTGAATGTCTTGCTGATGGCAGCGGATGGAGGCGCAGCGTCAATTGCTTTTGTTTTTTCTCTACTTTCCTTGAACTTTTTTTTTTTTTTCTTTTTGCTGAGGGGATGTGTGTGTGTGTGTGTGGGTGGGTGTGGGTGGTGTGTGTGTGACTCGTGCGTTTGCATTGTTAACAAGCGCGCACATCTTTTGTTACACAACAAAATTTATAGAGATGCGTCGTCGCTGAAGTCGTCTGAAGTGCTTATATGGAACACACACATATCTATATTTTTTATGACTTTTTGTTGATCTTGGCAAAGCGAATGCATGTACGTGGCAGAGCGAACGAAACAAAGCTACTTGTTTATGTTTTACAAGCCCTATCAGTGCTCCGACTCATTGTTTGATTCGCTTTTCATTTTCTCTTTTGCTAGTTGGCATGAGAATTCCAGCAAAATCATATAAAACATCAGCTTATATCATAGCTAAGATATAAGCAACAGAATTTATTTTTAAAGCAAAACATTAACAGATATTTGGTGTTGTAGCGATGGCTCATAATTATTTGTATTTGCCTCTATTCGATGAGTTTCTTTACCTTGAAATATCGACGAAGGCATAGAACTTGCCAAGTGGCCAGACCAAATAGGCAGCACATGCTAAAGATGCTGAAGATCAAAACTCGTCCATTAGTTTTCTCATTGGTGTCGCTCATCTGCTCCTCTCGTTCACGTATTACCACAAAGTCTCGCATAATGGCATCAGAGAGATCTTCTAAGCGCTTTAGGTTCATCTCGAGGGGCTTCAGGTTGGTCACAGCACCGTCATTGTTTTTCGTTTCAACACCTCGTTTGGTAACTAGTGAGACTTCTTGGTTAATTCCACGCTGATCTTTTGGCACTTTGGATATGAAGCAAATTTCATATACATCAAATGTCTTTGACGTGAAGCTAAAATTTCCTTTGGTAATCTTCTGTTCTTGGGACAATACGTGACCCTTGGAGTTGCGTGCAATATAGTTGATAGCTTGACCGGGCACATCGGAGACTTCATATTGACCGTTTATGAATATATTCACTTGCATATATTCTTTAAAACATTTTCGTGTATTGGGAGCCAGGTGGAACCTGACGCCCTGAAGTGGCCAAATACATCCTAAGAACGTAAGAATAAAACAAGCTGATTTAAACATTTTCCTTATTTGCAAGAGCACAACAATTTGACAATTGCTGCAAAGCTGAATTATCCAAAGGTTATATTGACATGTATGTATTTTTCTTAATTGAGTTTAATTCTGCACTGCGACTGATATTTTTGAGAGCATATTTTTTTTATTTTTTTTTTATTTTTATTTTATTTACAATATATTGACAAATCGTGAGTCAAACTAAAGAAATCTAAAATTATATAGACATAAAGCCTAAACAGAAGTACAAAACATTTAAATAACAATAGTGTCACCAACCCGATGGAGGTGTTTTATTTGCCAGACCGGCCAGCTATGCCCCAATTCACAGCCAAAAATGGTCAGTGATACTATTGAAACTAAGAAAAAATAGAATGTGTTAATTGAAAACTTAAATTAGAGTTATAGGTTCTTAGGTATGATATTAACCTAACAATTTATAATAATTCTTAAAATAAAAATTATTAGTGAGAAAAGAAAATTAATAAAAATACAAAATTGGAGATGAAGAAAGAAAATAAAGATAGGAATAGAAAATATAAAAGTCAGCAGCATCCAAACTCAACTCAGGGCATTTCGAGTAACTACATTAAGATGAGCTGAAAGCAATGATTTTATTAGAGGAAGAAATATGAAAAAATATGAAAGTGAAGACAGTTTGCATTGACTTTTTTTTAATTATCTGCTCATTTACCTGAGGAAATGGAGACTGATCTCATGAGGCAAGCCAAACTTATCTCTCCTTCAACTATGTTAGGAAAGAGAGCAACACACGAATGCTTGAATGCCAAGCGCTCAACAGAAAACTGAAAACGAAAACACCCGAAGTCTCTTATTGAGGGCGAAAGTGAGAGCGAGAGCGAGTGAGTATGATTTCCTTTCGGTTGATTTCGCGATCATAGCGAACAGATGCTCAAACGATTAACATGTTGTTTGCGAGCTATACCTATGATCTTTCTCTGCCTCTCGCTCTCCCGATCGCTCATTCTTCTTCTCTGATTCTCTCTGTGGCTCCATCTCTAATTTGAAACTTCTTATTCTTCCCTTTCACGCTATTTTTATGATCCCCTCTTTCTTTCATGCACGTTTACTCTCTCTGTCAATTTCTGTAGCTCAATTTGTTGAATCATAATAATTAGCCTCTCTCTTTCTCTGTCTCCCTCTCTCTTTCAGTCACAGGTTCTCCATCTTTTATTTCCTTCATCCTCATCCTCTCTGTCTCTCTCCCTCTATCTCTCTCTATCTCTGTCTCTCCCACCCTCCAAATCTCTGTCTGTCATTATCCTCCTTACTCATCCCCCCTGTCTCTCTCCCTCCCTGTCTCTCTTCTCTTCCCTCATTCTCTCTATCTGCTCCTCGCTCTCTATCGCTTTTTGCCTCTCGCTCTCTCACTCTCCCACTCTCTAACTTATTCTCATTGCATCAACTAATTTGCTTCACATTTCAATGACAACAAATTGCCAAACAGCATTTCATCTATGCATAACTTCCAGACGTCCTATTGATATTCAGATTTTATCATAATGCCGCTTGAAATTAGAAGCCATTAGCCTTTAGTTGGGCTGATGGTTGGGGCTAAAGCAAACAAGAAACTGATATTTTTTTTATGTTTCTGGTAAATGTTGAGCCAAGAGACAAAACTGTCAGCAGCTGTTGGCGCTGAGCAGCCAACAAAGAACAAAGAAAAAAAAAACAAAAAAAAAGGAAGTAAATGCTATAAGTACAGGAGACGAAGAGGTGGAACAACAAAAATTTCAGCAACAACAACAGCTCAAATCAAAATGCCATTAAAGCGTGTGACGTTGTCGCTTAAGTGGAAGTAAATATTGTCATTACTCAAGCTTAAAATTAAAATTACCCACCTGGATGGAGAGCAAATGATAAACTGCATAAGCCAACGGCAGCGCAGCGCAGCGCAACAGACCAACAAATTTCGAATGCAAAACTTTTTTGCACAAGTGTGTGTGTGTGTGTGTGTCTGTGTGCGTGTGTGTGTGTGAGTGTATAGAGTATCCGCCCACCTTTCAGCAAAGAGCAAAGTCATTTTCATAACGACAACGACGCCAACTTCTTGACTAAAGGTGCGCGGCCCACAGCTGATGAGCTGTAACCCAGCTCCAAGCTCCAGCCCAATCCCCACCCCCTGCCACTCGCGCTGCCTACCTGCCCCATCCCGAGCACAGCCCACACTCACTTGCATCACCGTTTGGAGGGGGGCGTGGCCTGTGCCGCGTAAAATGTGCTACGTTAAGCACATCTGTTTTTTATTGCTTTTAATTTGCCATTAATAACGCATTCCGAGGCGAACGCCCGGATAGCCGCCCAAAATGCTAATTTATAAGCATATAGATAGATATAGTAGTAGTAATAATAATAATAATAAGTCCAAGTATATGCATACATATATTTTGGAAATCCAATTTTAATATGCCCCAGCCAAGGACATTATCTCTGCCAATCTCTGCCTGCCCCCAACCCAGTTCCAGCCCAAGCCAAAAGCCAATACAAAAACTTGGCCAGCTGCTTGACTCGAGAACATTTGCGTTGGGGCGGCCGTCTGCAATTAGAGACAAGCCTTGGCTCATAAGTCAATGAGTTTTGGACATTTTTATGGACAAACTTGAAGTATGAGAGCAGAAAACTTTTAAAATTCAATCGATAAAGGGGCGAAAGAGAAATCGTTATCGAAATTTTATATAATGAGAGAAGAAATCTTGCTGAAAGTGTAAAAGAGCTGAAAAAGTCAATGTGCAAAACAAAATAAATAAATAAAAAAGCAATATGACAATAATAGTTCGAGATGCAAGACAAATGAAAATTATCGATAATTTTAGAATTATTTATTATTTTATTAAAGATTTTTAGCTTATTTCTGCAGATGCAGCATTATCTAAAGAACTTAATGATCTTAGTTCTGAAGCTATGGCATAGTTGGAATTTGTACTCAATCCTCATTCTCCTTAGCTTCTTCAATAGTTTCTATAGCTTCTTTGCTCACCTTAGCTATTAAATTAATGAATTATTAGAGTAGAGTTTTGAGCCCATAGGGAAAGTTTCAAATAAGATAAATTTATAATATTTCATATCAGAAACTCTGTATAATACAAACCGAGAGAGCATATATTCCATGAATCAGGTCTCCAGCTTCAATAACTTGAAAGTTCTTTAGAATCATGCAGCAAATCAATTTGGTATCTTCCCTTTATAATCGATGCTAAGCTATCGAACTGCGCAACTATCGTTATCGATATATGTACCTTTAAGCTGCAAGTTCTAACTTCAAAGCCTACGAAATAATTTGAATTCATTTAGCAAACTAAGAAAAATTCTCTTTAAGCAAATATCATTATAGATATACCTTTAAATAGCAAAAATGTTGTTGGACTCTGTTAATCGATGGAAAAAACCTTCTCATATCGTAACATAAATAAAACTGAAACATAATCCCAATAGGATTGAAACACGCTCTCTCTCTCTCTCACTCTCTCTCGCTCTCTATCTCCCAATTTCTCTCTCTTTCTGTCTATCTCTCGCTCTAAATTTCTCTATTTCTATCTCTCTCTCTATCTCGCTCTCTCTCTCTTTATTTCTTCAATAACTACTAGAACAATTCCCTTTACTCAATCTTCAACAGCCAATTGCTCGTTTTCTAGCCCAACTGCCTTTGATGATGCTTAATCGCGTAGCCAAGATGTTGAGCAACGAGTCCATTAGCTATGAGCGAGAACAATTCATGGGCGGTATACGAGTATTTTATGCATTTGCGAGTATTAAGCAGGAGCATTATCAACATTATTAGCATTATTGTCAGTGCAACGGGATGGGGGCGTGGCTGCTGAATTATGTAATACAGTCAAAGGGAAATGTCGAGCAGCAGGTGGAGGCGCAAGATGTTGAGAATGAGAATGGAATGAGAATGGACAATGATGGCAATGCCATTGGCAGTGGTTTTTGCCAACTAACCAACCCGTTCGTTGTCATCAAATGCAAAAATCGCGAGGCGAGTTTCCTTTTCCTTTCACAGAGCTGCTGCAAAATTTCCAAAAATTCTATTATTATTAATAGAGGCAAAAAGAAGAGCAGAGACGACGACAGACGAACGGAACGGACGGACGGGCTGGCCGGAGAGAGAAAGCAACACAAATGAATGCCAGGCGCTAGGCGCTAGGCAAACGGCAAAGGCGACCATGACGACTGCCATGGATGAAGTGGCAGAGCAGAAGCACAAGCAGCAGCAGCAGCAACAGCAGCAGGAGCAACAGCAGCAGGAGCAGCAGCAACAGCAGCAGGACGATGCCTGTCCTGTCCATGTCGCATTCTCGTGGTATGCGTTTGTCTCTTGCCCGAAAAGTAGACTACAATAACCCGAAAAATGCACACAGTTTGCATTATAATGCGAAATTTTCGATTGCTCATTTGTGGCATTTACTTTTTACTATAAAAGTTTTATAGCCAGGCGGCTGAAGATGGCGCAGCCAGCAGCAACGACAACGAGTACAACGACGACAGCGACGGCGACAGCTACAAAATTTTGCACAATGTCATCAACGTGGCTGACAATGTTTCGGACGACAGTGGGTGGGCAGTGAGGCAGCGTCTCCTCGTCCAGTTGGTCCAATTCGTGAGGGCGTCATTTTGCCTACACTTCAGCCTCCTCCTCCCCCTCCTCCTACTACGCCTCCTTCTGCGCCTCAGCAACTCTGTCTGGCTGTGCTGTGTCTCTGCCTCTGTCCCGTTCCGACAATTGTGTGCAATTCTTGCCGCACTAAACTTAAAGGATTACTTTTGGCTAATTTCACTCGGGCATGGGCACTGTGGCTGGGCTGGCAGGCTGGCAAGACACTACACAAGGAACAATTGTCTCGCTAAAAACTTAAGCAACCTGCCAAACGTTCGCTTGTTGTTTAGGCATTTACGACTCGCTCGACTCCTTTTCAGCTGCCATCAAAAGTTGTTGCAGGCAAACTAAGGCTTTTGCCCATTGGAATCGCAGCAAATATATATGCGATGCAATATCATATTATATGCAATATTTTATTTAATTTTATGTATTTATCTATATATACAACTCAAAAAAAAAAACGGCTTGTGTGAATGCCAATGATAATACCAACATGTGAAAGTGATCGGACGGATCAGTCAAGTTTTGTGTTCTTTGGGACTTTGTTCCTGTCGATGGAACTATGACCAAAGGTAAATTTCCGGATGTCCCCAATGATTATGCTTCTTCCTCACGGGATTAACTGATCAGAGAATCATTTCTTTGATACGAGGCAAAAAGGATTGAAACTTTTGTAAGTGAAGTAGGACTAAATATCCTCGATTGGACACCTTAGGGTCCTGAAAAAAGTATAATTGGAAACTTATTAACTTACTAACTTAGCTTATATCCAGCGATAGAGGTGTGAAGGTCTCGGGTCTAAGGACACGAGAGGACACTATTTCTGAGATTGAAGAGCTCTGGAAGAATATTTCATTGGATTATATCTATAAATTGATTGATTCAGTTCCTAGACGTCTCAAAAAAATTATTAGTACTAAGGGAAGATATATTTTTTATTAATCATAAAAAAAAACATATTAATCATATTTTGTAAATTTTTGCATTTCTCATCAAATGTCAAAATACTTTTTCCACCGTTAATATCATAATTGATATCATAATTTTTTTTTTGCATTCTTAATTTTTATTAAAATAAAACACTTTGGATTTAATATACAATAGTTACTCATATCTTCTCATCATAATTATTATTTGATTTTTTATTGGCATTAAACAAAAGTTATAAGCATATTTGCCTATATTTTTTATTAAAAATACTTAATCTAAAATTATCTGCTGCAAAATCTATAAAATAGCCAAGAGCTGAGGGACAGCCATCCATAGAAAATATTCAAGTTGACTTTGTCAGCCGCTCACACAGTTTTAGCTTAGCTAATAATACATTATCTCATCTCTCTCTCTCTCTCTCACACACACACAGACACAGACAGATACCGTTTATCTACCCAGTGTGGTTACAGCTGTATATATCGATAGCCCAGAAGCTCCGCCTCAATGGCACAGCTCCAACCAGGTGGATTAAGGACAACAACGTCGCAGTCAGGCACATCGTTTGCCTCCTGCTATCCGCAGCCATTTGCTTATATTAAAACCATTTTTCGCTTATTACCAAAAAATTTAAATATTTTGAAAATAATAAACTGCGGGTGAGTTACTAAGTGGCTAAGGCCCGGCATGGTGTGGGCTCTTCATATATCCCAACTCATAAGCATTGGCATTGGTATCGGCAGCGGCAGCAAACACAAGAGATAGAGCGAGAGCGAGAGCGAGAGCAAACAATGTTTCGGACGACGTTTGGGCAGCAGCAGCAGCAGCAGCAGCAGAGGCAGCATAATGCTTAGCATGCTTTGGCCCACCTTTTAACCCAATCCATGGCATGCGATGCCATTACTAATCCCCCCAAACCCAAATGTGCCGCGACGCTATCAGCGCGCCTCGTGTTGATTGTCGCGCGTTGCCATCAATGTGGCCATATAGCCCACCCAACCATCCGAGTTGCCCAACCACTGCCAGCTGCCACAGTCAGTGCCACCTGCCTGCCACGCCCACTCGTGGAGATTGTGGCTGCTGCTGCCACTGCTGCTGCTGCCATATCCATTTAGCCGGTGTTGCGGGTCGCCTCGAAGCTTTACTCATTATGAGCATCCCGCCTGCCAAACATCATAATGATGATGCTGTTCGCGTTACACATGATGCCGATGATGCCGATGACGATGATGATGATGATAATGATGATGATAATCGTGCTGTTGCTGATGGCCGACGCGTCGCATAGTGTCATATTTTTATGATTTTTATGTTAATTCATAACCAGCCCGCATCGCGGTTGTCTCTACCTCTGCCTCGCCTCGCTCGCTGCCAAATGCTTTTTAATCCTTTTAATGAAAATTAGTTCCTCTCAATATCATTTAATATATTTTCTTTCGCCTGGGTTTCATTACACCCGGCCCCATCCCGGCCGTGTCTCTGCCACAGCATCTCTTACTATTTCTGTGCCTCTTCTGTTCTGTTGTTTTCACAGGCATTATCATAATTTCTGTTTGCAACCCTAAATCAACACTTGCCCCATGCTGTGCGTCTCGATAAAGGGTTACTGACTGGACCAGCCCCAACCCCCGCTCTACCCCATCCACACACTCTACTGGTATGCATATATATACATATATATATACGTATATATATATCACAAGGCGCTCCAGTTCCAACTGCTCCATGCCTTTGTCTTTCGACCTTTTGCGTTTGATTTTCAATGCGGCGTTAAATGCCGCAGTCCTTCGCCTTGCCTCTGCTGCCTCGGCTGCCACTGCTGTTGTCGTTCACGTGGCTTCTTTGGCAAATTGAAAACCCAAAAGCAGTAAAAATTAATGTCCGTAGCGAAGGTGTTGCCATATTTCTTACCAACTGCCAGAGCGCTTTCTCCAGCAACAAAGTAGCCAAAGCAAATGGCGCAAATGGCGAGACCATTCAGCTGCCCGGAATGTTGGCAATACAAATTCAATATTTAATAATATAATATAATAATATAATCCATGTATAATATAATTGGATTTATCATATTGTGTATATATTTTATTGACTCGCAAGTTCTTTTTCACACTTATGGGCAAAGATTTCCCCAATGATTGATTGATTGATTATAGGAAATCATTTTTAAATAACTTTTGTTCTAGAAGCACTTTACCAGAAATTTTATCAGTCCATGATTATGACATTATGATGTGCAATATTTGCCAAAGCACAAGTCTCTACTATATGAAATATATTTTAAATATTAAGTACTCCAAAATTTGCGAATTTGTTATAGAAACCTACACAATAAGTTTACAAATTTCATCTTTGGTAGTATTCCAGTCCGATTATTATGAGTTATGAAATGAAAATGTGAAGACTGACTGCATATGATATAAAATAATAGAAATTTCAAATGCTTAGTCACGCGATAATGCACAAACCATTGTCTATGCCCTCAGGCGTACGTTCGAAGGAGCTCACATAACTTGCTTTGATTCAACTCCTCCTCATCATAATCAAGTATAGATATAGCGCCTCCTTCAGCCCTTTACCAACAATTTCATAGAAACATTCTATTAAGGTCGTACAAATGTAATTTACTTAAATCTATTTACAAATTTATGTATTTCACATAGTTTTATAAATTTTAATTGATCTAAAGGAAAATTGTTCTTATATATTCGCTGAATTAATTATGGAGACGTCTAATTTGAATTTGATTGAATGCCACACTCGATATAGAATTCAAATTTATATACCAGATCCGAGTTGTGTCGAGAGCTGGTCATCGACAGTTTCACATTAGAGGGGGTCGGTCCAATTTAAAAACTACTACCTGTTTACATTCTGGGCCTTCACCATTTTTCGTCCGCATTACAAAGGCGTTCCGTTCGATTTTGTTGTTGATTCTGATATTGGATTGGACTGGCAGGATATTGGGTGCACGAATGTGCGCGTTGAATTAATTGATTCTTGTATGTAATTGCAGGCTTGAGATATGTATGTGTGTTGCTTTGAGAAAGAGAGAGCATGTCTAAGTCGTTGTGTTTAGAGGTCGATTGACCAATTATGATTATGCATTGATGGGTCTTAGTCCGAGATATATGAGATGTTGGAGCGATAGATCACAACAAATGCCTGGATTTATATTTATATATATATATATATTGTTGCTTTCGTATCCAGTAGCTCCACTTGAACATTTGCTTACTCCTGTGGGGGACCCAAATCCTGTTTCGACCTCATGTAAAGCATATCTTGATCTGCTTTGAGATTAGCTGCGTGAGCCTGACGCCGTCTGGTGGCTGCAACACGCATCGCCACCTCCCAATCGCGTCCCATGGCATTGCGTGTTCTTTCGTCGGGGCTGCGCATAAACTGTTCACGCAACGTATGTGGCTCGGTTTGGCCAAAGTCGGGCTTATAGCGTCGGGGATCGCGTGGACGCAGCCATCTCGTATCCATATACTGCGGATCGTTCCACATGTTATCCTCACGCACCAGTCGCCGCGGCGCGGCCATGTCTCTCTTCAAGGCATCCACACTGCTGGGCTCTATACGATTTGGTGTGCTGCCATCATTTTGTCCCGAACCCAGTGTTGGCTTATCTTTACTGCTCTTCGAGAATCCCATCTTTGGGGTAAACGTAATATCACGCCTGGTCAGCATTCGTGATGCCATCGCCCGTCCGCACAAGCCTCCAATGAGCCTCATCGATGAACGCTGCATGATTTGAATCCTAAATCGTCGTCGTTTAGAAATCTCCGTAAAGTTTAGCGAAAAACCATGCGCATTACTTACCTGAATATGAAATTTCACTGCTGAATGGTAAAAAAAAAAGAAAATTAAATAATTTATTTTTTTTGTAACTATTTTGAACCGGAATTTGTAAACGTTTTTTTCTACTTTTCAGAAATTTTTTTTTTTAGGTTTCACATGTGATCTGTACTTTGAATGGGAACCGAATGAGCCTGAAACCTACAGCAGCATTGAGCATAGAAATGTCGCCAGCCCATGCCTACTAAGCAGAACAAATTTCGATAACAAAGTATTTTGTTGAAAGCCATGAAATGGAATTCTCAGCATAGTTGGCTCTGACAAGTTTGAATTTGTTGAAAGATTTGCAAGAGCAAAGCCTATTGAAAATTGAAAATGTACATATATAAAAGACAGGGAGAGAGGTGTAATGGACTCTGTATAAATGTTATATATTCTGAATAAATATATATATATATATTATATATCGACAGCCCGTCCGCGTGTATAAATACATCGATTTCAGAACCTGTGCTAGCAAAGACTATAGCTCTTTTTAATCGGAATGAAAAGAGAGCTAAAGTCCAGGCAAAAGCACTCACCTCCTCTGTCCACAGCTCCATAGTCTTTCATTGAATATGTCAACTTAGCCGATCTAACAAAACTCTTAAGCTTGCACGGGAAAATTTCTATACATGCAACAATTAATTATGATACATACATATGTATGGCGGCACATATGTATGTATGTAGAGGCGGTTTAGCCTTTTGAGGTCGGGTCTAGAAGAAATTGCACATCCGCTGCATGAAGAACCATTAACTGTCTGAGTGAGCGGCGGCACTTGGAACTGGGGAAGCAGCGCGACTTAAACGCAGATGCTTGAACTCTTTTTGATTTTACATATACATACAAATAAACAAATGTGTGTGCGCGTGTGTGTGGCTTCGCACAATTGCACAATTATGTTAAATATCGACAAGTGGCCGGGAGGCCAGCAGACGCTTTTGTTGTGCCGCAGGCAAATATTAATGACGACAGGTATTAAGCACTCGAAGCAGCACAACTGCAGTTGCAGTTGCAGCTGCAGCCGTTGCAACAATCGAAACGAACGATTCAGCAAGCCCCAACATGTAATACAGGTTGAGTGGTTTATAATTTGGCATAGCTTTGTTTCTCTGCCACCAGCCAGCTAACTAGGTGAAGTGCTTGAGGAACCCAGCCCCGAAATGGCAAGCCAAAAGGACTTTGATGTAATCACAGCGAGTGCCTAACCACAATCTGACAGGGTTTAAGTATATGACAGCTCTATATATACATAAATATATATAGAATAGTGCTGGCTGATTTTAATTTAAGACAAGCTGCTCAGAAAGCAAAAGTGAATTGCAAGCGTTTCACTCGATGAGCCCAGACTAGAGGTGGGAAATCCATCGAGGGCTCCATCGATGGTATCGATGGAACTTGTGAATTACGATAGATCGATGGAAATTTTTCGATTTCGATATATCGAACTTGTTGTGAGCGTGGTAATGGCAATGAGAATAAATTGCAATCTTTTTGTTATTAATTGCAATTTTACAATTTTCAACAGTTAAAAAGTAAGGTACATAATAGATAATAGCAATGAAAAAGTTCTTATAGTCCTCTCGTAAGTATTTTACCCGGATATAAATGTAGGCCCTTGTGAATGTTTAAGTATACATATTTACATATGCATGTATTAGAAAATATTTATAGCAGCAAGTTCTGCCGAATCAGAAAGATCGTTTAGCAAAGCAAGTGCGATTGCTTCGGGCCGAAGATCAAGTTTAAAGCCAACTATAGTCAGCACATTGGTTTTTATGAACAAAAACCAATGGCTAATAATAATAAATAGACTTAATTTGGAGATCTCCAAAATTGTTGTCATTTATAAATTTATTTTGTTTTTATTTATTATTTTTCTTACACAAAAAGTGATTCTTGTTTACATTATTCAATAGGTTAAGTTATCAAACATAAGTTATTTTCTTTCAAGCACAAGTGATTATCATAGATATACGTAGATATATTGAAGTTATATCTTTTTTTATTTATTTTTGTTTGCACGGAAATCCTTTGTTTTCTTTGAAAAGTTATAAAATTACTTTAAAATCTTAATTACCCATTTTGAATTTTATTCGTGGGGCTTAAACATCTTCAAAACAATGTTTAAAACCTTTAACTAGTTTTTAAAAAAAGCCTTTTAAATTAACGATGGAAACATCGATATATCGATGGTGTGGTCCATCGATGGATAAAAACTTAATCTTCGATAGTATCGATGGTTTTTTCCATCGCTGTTTATGCTAATAGTTTATGCTAATAGAAATTGCATGGGAAAATCATTTATATATTTTATAAATTTTATTATCATATATAAATGAAATAAATAATCATCATCATCTATATTTCAAGTACAATAAGACTCTAGTTTATGTCTATAGTAATTGTAGGCCTCAGTGTCGGCCAGCTCAAGTCCGATTTGTAATTTGTTTCTGAAGAGAGAGAGTTTAATAAATGAACGCGCCTTACTTAATTATGCAATCTAAATGCATTGAATCACCTCAACCAAATGACAATAATCATAATGACAGCAGCAGCAGCAGCCAGTGAATTCTTATGGCTGAGTCGAAAGGAGTTGGAGATCAGGACTGCTGAAGATGTACATATAAATTCTGTAGAGCTTTGGATGGGGCGCCTTAGTTGTCATCAGTGGGGCAGAGCCAACGATTGCCAAGGCTTTTACGTAGCGACGCCAAAAATGTTAACTCATTTGTTGTCCTTTTGCCACTGGCAGAGGTAGAGAGCCTGAAGGTTGGTGCCTGAAGCTGGGGCAAACCGCACAACAGTCTCAGGTCTATGGGGCAGGTGTTATGCTCATTCCAATTGTTGTTGTTGTTGTTGTTGTCGGTGGGTGCCAAGTCAGTATACTCAACAGACGACAAATCTTTGCAATTTATTTACGTGCCATTTCGTAGCAAAATTTTCGTTAGATTTCTTTGGCTTGGCGGAATTCCAAGACAACTCGCCCTGGCCATAGCGCCGAGCTGTTGACGTCGTTGTCGTTGTCGTTGTCGTTGTCGTTGTTGCTGTCGTTGGTGGCGGCTCACAAAAGTCATGACGCGCTGATGACGTTGCCAGTGGAAGGATTTAATGGCACATTAAGAATTTTATTACCGCACAACAACAGCAACAACAACAGGCATGCATTGAGATCGAGAGAGCGGGGGAGAGTGAGTGAGAGCTTAATAGTCAAATCGCCTGGCATCAAGCCGCAGCACCAGCAGCAGCAGCAGCAGCCATTGCACACCTTGGCCGGAAAACATTTTTGGGGGCGCGCGAACACACATTTTTGACAGCAGCAGCAGCAACAGCATCGTGAAAATCTTTCAGAGTCAACAAATTTTTTTGCGCTTGCACGGATTTCACGAATCTGACGACCTCTCTCGCGGCCCCCCTTACGCCTTACCATCCCCTCCCACTCACCCTCTCTCCCTCTCGCTCGCTCGCTCGCTCGCTGTCATTATTACAAGTTTTGCATAAATGAATAAATGACATTTATGTATTCCATTTAGCCAGCACAGCATATAGCCAAAGCTAAAGCCAAACCGACCGACAGTCACTCAGTCAGTCAGTCAGTTGGCTGTCATTTGTCGCGCGAAATGATGCGCGAGTTTTTCAAATCATTTTTGGCCATTGTTGTATGTATGGGTGAGCTGCTTCTTCTACTTCGTCTTCTGCTCAAGTCGCTCGAACTGGCTTAGCCTCTCTCCAGCCAGCTCAAGCTCATTCTGCTCAAAGGTGTCAGCACATTTGTGTGTACATCTCTCTAACAAACAGCTCAACCGCATTTCAAGTTTTGAATTTTATGTTTAATTGAATTAATTCCGAAAGCATTTAGATTTTGATTGCGTAGCTAATTATATGGACTGGACTTCAAAAGCAGGTAGCTTGCTCAAATTTTGCAATTTTTTTTTTTTTTTTTTATAATTTTTTTATGTACAAATAAATTGAATAGTTTAAATGCATGTCTCCAGAGAGCACAGAGAGAAAGAGCAGCTCCAGAGACCGCGGAACTTACTTGCTTAAGAAGAAGAATATGGAAACTCAGATAAACTGTAGAATTCTTTGAACAGGCAGCAAATATCATAGGATAGCAAGTCCTAGTCTCGTGGAAGGCGAGATCATAATAATATTTATAATAATTCCCGTTCTAGAGCAGTGGATAAAGAGAAAGCACCTTGAAACGTCTTTTAAGAGTTTCACAACTACATACATATATTTAATCATAGCCCGCAAATTACACTTAGCGGTTTCTCTCTGTCTGCAAATAAGTGTCTTTCACCCATACTCTGAGATTCTACTCAGAGAGCAACGCATTGCATCGTTTCTTTCACGAGCTCAAGCATGATCGGCTCGGCAAACGTTAATTCTTCCCCGAACGTTTATTTAAGTTAATCGAAACAAAAGTTGAGTTGAGTTTGCTCAACACATTAATTGCTTTCAACATGTGAATGTGAGTGAGAATGTGAAGAACGTTTGCATAGACTGTATAACTCGGCCAGATATCTGTGTCTCATTCAGCGAACATCAATCGTGTCTCAGCTCAAGCTATGTTCGTTAAACGAGGGTCACACGAATAGTTCAACTGAAGACGCTCAGCCGAAAACTGAAACGAAAAGAGCCAAAGACTCTTATGCCTAAGCAAGAGCGTGTGAATATGAATTTGTTTTCAGATCGAACAGAAAGTAATAGAACATGCAAGCTATGTATGTAAATATTATTGAATTGAAAATACATATATATAAGATAGACAACAATTTGATGTTTTGTTTAATCAAGGTGTTATTAGATGCCCTCTTTAGCCATGCTCCCTTGGCCAATTTAGGCTTACAACAGCTGAGCTTTTGACCATGGTTGGGGCAGGCAATTAATACCAAATTTTTTTCGCATGCAGCCACAGTAGAAGATACAACAAGGAATGCGCATGGCAATAGACTCTTTTATTTATATGCAATTTAGATTTTTTTTCTTTATTCTATTTGAGCAACCCTTTCGATGCGATGCTGGCGCTGTTAGCTAACCCATTGCGTGCTACTTAATTTGAATGCATTTAAAAATGTTAAAATATGGCCAGTTAAAAAACAAACAAAAAACTGAATGAAGGAAAAAAAAGTAAATAAAATAAAATTGTCTGCAAAGACACGCACCAAGAGCGTAAAGCAGGCGAGAGTGAGACGCCGCTATTTGCCAGACAGGAGACAGAAGCAACAAAGATTTGTACGTGTTGTTACTTGATGAGGTTGCCGAGTGTCAACCGCCCCAGCCACCCACTCGTACCCAGCTGAAATTCCAACCACACAGATAGAGAGAGGGAGAGAGTGTGTGTGTGTGTGTGTGAAAGAGGATAGCGAGTCAGAGACAATGGTAAAGGAATAGCGAAAATAGCGAAAAATAGGCATTACAATTAAAAGCAAAAGAAAAAAAAATAGAGGATGAAAAAAGTCGAGAAAAAAAAAACTCGCTACATACAGAAAACAGAAGGCAAAGGCGCCCATTATACGCCCCCTTGCCCGCTGCCTCGCGCCCCCTTCGCATCGCATGCAATGCGAGTGCTTCGCGTTACGCCGAAAAAGAGATAATTTTATTTCATTAATCCTTTTTTGGGACAAATTCGCCGACATTTTTTTCTCTTTTTTTTCTGCCGACTTCAGTCGACTTTGGGCGTGGCTCGAACGTAATATTAGCTTAAAATTGTGTAAATAAAAATTACATTCATAAGAAGGTCTCTGGCCGGGCAGCAATAGCAGCAGCAGCTGCTGCTCATCTGCCCTAACCAAAGCCTGACTGCCGTGGGGCGTGGGCAGGTCGCATGAATCAGTGCTGAGCTCGCTGCGACCTCCACTGAGCGAAGCTGACCGCAAGTGCTGATGGTACTTTGTCTGGCTGGGGCATATGCTCATGAATGCCTAACGTGGCTCAAACGCAACTGTACCAAAAGGCAGTGCAGCATTCTAGCTGTTAACTGACTAGAGAATTGGTCAATTGAAAAGAGCATTATAGAGGCTGTTTAGCTATAAACAGTTGTTGAAATAATCGATCACATTCAATTGCTAATATATTCGATAATATTTGCCATTGTTTATTTAATTGGGATACATCTCACATATGCAGTGTGATAGTGTTTCTGATAGCTATATATCAACAGCTATTTAAGTTATCGATAACATTCAATTACTAATATATTCGATAACATGTCGAATTTGTTATTGAATTATGAAATATCTCACATATGCTTTCGGATACTATTTTGATAGCTGTATATTAAAAGCGATAAATTATCGATAAAATGTAATTGCTACTATATTCGATAACATTTGCCATTGGCTATTTGATTAGGAACATCTCGCATATGCAGTGTGATATTGTTTCTGATAGCTTTATATCAACAGCTAGTTATTTAAATCAATAACTTTATCGATAGCATTCAATTGCTAATATATTCGACAACATTTCGCATTTATTATTGGATTATGAAATATCTCATATATGCTTTCTGATACTATTTTGATAGCTATATATCAAAAGCCATATAAATTATCGATAAAATTTAATTGCTAATATATTCGATAACATTTGTCATTTGTTGTTTGATTATGAAAAATATTCTTTAAAAAAATTAAATTGCGTACAAAATATTTCAAAGACTCTGTCGAATTAAGCACCGAACGTTGCGACACAGTAAAAAATGTTTATAAGAATTTTCCACTATATCGAATAACAACGATTATGCTTAACTATTACGAAAATCTTAAGATCCATGCATGCATCGTGCTGAGATCCAAAGAAAACATACTTGAGGCACATTGATAATATGAATAACTTCTTTAAGTCAACTTTGAATAGAATTTTTATACATTCATATTGTATATAAGCATTTCCTGCTACAAATTCATATAATTAAAATTCTTGCAACGAAATAAACGCAAGCTGAGACACAGAGTCGAAAAGTCTTCTTCATTTTTATTTATTTGCTGTTTCAGAGCTTCAGTCCACAAGTCGTGGCCCATTGTCAGCATCGATATTAACACCTTGGCGCCGCATTTGTTGTAATTTACAATGCTTTTTGGCCAATATAATTTGCGCTTAATGGCCCTGGCCTCGCGACGCTTTGGTCGCGCTGGCAACTAGGCGAAAACCCTTTGCCACCACGCATAATTCAAATGCGGAAACTTTTACTGGGGCGAGGCGCTGGCAAGGGGGACCCATTCGCAAATTAATGTAACATTTCATTTCAGAGACGAAGAGAGCATAAAAATAAAAAATAAAATAATAATAATGTGACTGCGCTGCCAGCGGCTGCTGCTAGACACATCCACCTCAACGGGAATGCAGCTAAAAAGTTGCTGCTATTTTTTTCTGTTTTCGCTATTTTATGACAAATTCATCTTTTTTATTCACATTTCACTTTATTTATATTTATATTTATTTTTAATATTTTTTGTTGTTGTTTTTGGAAAATTGTTAACAGCCGTCGTCGGTATATAACTCCGCTCATTAGTTGCCCTACACGCAATTAAGCACAAATGGCTTTTAAGGCGGCGACGTCGGCGCACGCATACGTCTCCATGAGTCGGGCGCTTCATGCAGATCCCAGCCAAACCAGACCAGGCCAGGCCAGGCCAGGCCTGCATCCATATCCAGCTACCAACTGGCGCTTATAATGTTGTTGCCATGACAACTTGGTTTAGCCAGAGCCAAGCATTCGTACTGTGCTAACCCCCTTGCCATACCTTAGGCCCAACCCACTGCTCTCTCCTACTCCTTCTCCTGCTCTGGCTCAGGCTCAGGCAGAACAGTCAACTATAAATCCTTGAGCAAAAGTTACACGCAGAGGAAACATTGTCATTGCTTTTGCCAGCTCTGCGAAACTTTGCGTTTTATAATTCTTTTTCATCTTTCACTCACCCGCTCTCGCCCTAACACACACACTCACTCGCAGTCTCTCTCTCTCTCTTCTCTCTTCTCTCGCAGTCTCTGCCTCTCTTTCTCTTATCATTCTCTAGCAAGTTTTATCTACAGAGCCTATTCAACGTTCAAAGTATTTCAGCTGAACAATAGATATTAAATATAATATAAGAGATATATAGACGAAGAACTTTTTGAGCATGCTAAAAACTAAATATATTTTATTTTATTTTGACTATGCGCGATTAAGATTTTTATTAATAGTTTTATAATGAAGAGTATTTAAAAAAAATTTTTTTTGTAATTAAAATTAAATTAAAATATAAAATAAAAAAATAATAAATTATAAATTAGCTCTTTTTAACTTGTAATATTTTTTTTATTTTAGTTTTGCACATTTTTTATTTTGTAAATGAGATTAAAAATGTATAAATTTTTTTATAGATTATATTATTATATTTTTATTCTACAATAAAATTCTATTTTATTTTAATCAAATTAAATTATATATTTATGTATTATGTAATTTATGTCATTTAATTTTTGTTTATAATATATAAACTTTTTAATTTATTTATAAGCTTTTAATTGATTTTATTTAAAATCTATAACTTTTAAAATTTAATAAATTTTTTGTAAATTAAATTAAATTATCAATCAATTTTGTTTTTAATCTATAACTTTAAAAATTTTATCTTTTTTTTTTAAATTAAATTAAATTTTCAATCAATATTATTTAAAATCTACAAATTAAAAAATTTAATCATTTTTTTTTTAATTAACTTAAATTATAGTACAATTTTATTTTAATTTTTTTTATTTTTTTTTTTATTATTATTTTACTTCTAGTATTTCTAGCTATAAAATTAGCTGTTTATCAAATATATTCTGTGCAATGCTTAATGTTTGTTAGCCAAAAGCTCTGCTTGGCAATTTTGTTAGCCAAAATTTGTCGTTGTTGTTTGTAACTTTGGCAAATGGCGCATCCGCGTCTGTCTGTGGATTTGCTGGCAAAACTCTGCGACGGCCGGCAAAGTCAAAGAAATTTATAGGCCATGAAATTTCACCTGTGCAAAGACTATTTTACGCTGCATAAAATTATGTATATGTAAATAAATATTTGCCAATGTATATGTCGTATCGGTGTGACATTATAACGTTGTGTTAGTTTTTATGTTGGGATTGACAGTTGCTGTAGTATTAAAGAGAAACTGACAAAACTGGGCACTCAATCAGGGACGATTGAGTAAGAATGACGTTTTGGTAATAGAAGTCGGGGACACCGAGAATACGTTGTCACGCAAACATATAATTCTAACGCTACGACATATATATTTAAGATATCATAGTTGAAGTCAGCGCAGAGTGCGGAAATTTTTTGTTTAATTTTGCAATTTTATATCAACTGTTTTTTGTGAGCTCCTATCGTATTTATATTTACAAGAGCAATATATTTAACTATTTGTCAAAATAAAGAAGTTTTTTGCCATTTTCAGCACTAAAATTGATGCATTTTCAAGATAATAAAAAAAAAAAACCCAAAGTGTCGAACGAGACAAAAAGTGGACTTTTCTGGAGAAATACCCATATGTGATATATAAAACATGATATATGTGATAACATAAAACATAAGAGATATTTAATACTGATATTAAATATCTCTTTTGTTTTTTAGAAGCTAAGGTTGCCAAATTTTTTATTCCATTTCATAAACATTTTATTATTATTTTTTAAATATTTATTTTTTTATTTATATATATTTTTATTTATTTTTTTTTTTTGTTTATTCTTTGCATAATACTATTCCGTTTCATTACAATTTTGTTGTTTTATTTATTTTTATATAAATATATTTTTTATTTAATTTTTTTTTTTTTTATTTGTATTCTTTGCATTACAATATTTCGATTCATATACGTCTTTTTTAATTTTGTTGTATATATTCTATATAATTTTTATTTTATTTTTTTATTCTTTGAATTTTTTTAATAAAAGTTGTGTAATTAGTTTTGAGTATCATACAAAGAATTTGCGGATTTGCAGATCCTATATTGAAAATTTCGAGGAATATATTTAAAAATCTCAATTATCCATTCATCAGCCTAGTCAAACACTCCCAACTAGAGCTCTCTTAGTTGCCTTGAATCATATGGATTTCAGTTTATATAGCTCCAAACATTCCCTACTCGACTTGACATGACTTTCGATGTCCATGTGAAGTAGCCACATGCATTACTTGTTATCTAGCTGAAATATTTAGCATAGAAACATCATTTCAGTTAGCTGCTTTGCCACTTGGTTAGCTACGACAGATCGATCGAGCTATTTAGCCAAGTTAGTTAGCTGGCTCTGTTCAGTGTGCCAACTGCAGCTGACTTAATGACTAATTTCAACTGTTGCGCGCAAAAGCTCGAAGGCAATTTCCAAAGAGCAGACAGTGAATGCCGTCGCAGGACTCACAGCTGTCTCTCAGCCTCAGCCTCTGCCATGGCCAGTGCCTGTGCCAGTGAGTGTAAGCAAAATGCAGCCATGTGGATGATTCGTTTATGCTTTTGTCAGTTCGTCAGGGCGCGCCCAAAAACATGGCGTGCAATGCACCTGTCGAGCTAGCCAGCCAGCCAGCCAGCTAGCCAGCTAGTCCGTTCGTTCGTTCGTTTGTCGCGCCGGTCAGTCAATCCGTCAGTTAGTTTGTCAGTTTGTCCGGCCAGCACAGGCGTGGCCGTGGCCAGCCAACGAGTAGTCTGTTGTTTGATTTCACAGTTGTAGTCCAATTACGATTTTGAGCGTTTACCAACCGCACACAGATTTTAGATTTCAGCCTTTAGCCATGTACACGAGCAGGTGGTAGCTGGCTGCAGTATCTTTCACCTGACTTCTCTGCGGACAGTCATGCTGCCGTTGCTGCTGTCAGTGCACTAACAGCAACAACATCGTTATTTTGCTGGCTTGCCAACCCTAGCCCAACCCCATTTGAGCATCCATCCACAGCATCATTCTCTATATGCCTGAGCCAGTCAGCGCGGTTTTTGGGGCGAGCTGGTCGAGCGGTGCCTCTCTCTATCTCCCTCTCTCTCGCTCTCTCTCTCTCTTTCTCTAAATTACATTTTAGCAAGTTAATTGAAATGGAAATTAGTTGAAATTGTAAAACGAATTGAATTGTATGTGATTAGCCAGAACATTCTCGAATTGGCTAACCAGCAGCAGTAGCAGCAGAATTTTCGTTCTTCCTTTGACTTTCAGTTTGAGATTTGAAGTTTGAAGTTTTCGGTTTCACACACAGAGACCACAAAATGTACCAACAATTGCTGCACAGGTACTTGCAGGTGCTTGAAGAAATTCTTAATTAATTATAAATATGCATATAGCTATATATATATATATATATATATATATATATATATTCCTGTACCAGCTCGCAAGTCAGTGCAATATGTCTTAGCAGCAAAGACTGACCAAAGCATTAAGAAAAGGAATTGCCATAAAACTTTTATTGCTTTAATATTATAGCTATAGCTAAACCCATTATAAATAATTTACATGATTTTGCTAAATATTGCATATTCAAGCGTTAGATTTCCTTTCGGCTGACTGAGCTTCATATGTGCAGCATTATTTTTGTATGACATCTCGAATATTGGCCTCGAAAATCTTATTTGTCAGCTCGAACTAACTTGGAATTTCTTTAGATAGAGTAAGAGTAAGACCTTCGCTTTTACCTATACTATATCAAATATATTTATTATACCCTGAACCCATTGAAAATGGGAATTCCGGGTATAATGATTTTGTGAAGGCAGAAGAAGACGTTGCAAACCCCATAAAGTATATATATTCTTGATCAGCATAGAAAAATAAGTTGATCTAGCCCTGTCCATCCGTCTGTCCGTCTGTCCGTCCGTCCGTCCGTCCGTCCGTCCGTCTGTCCATGCGTCCGTCCGTCCGTCCATCCGTATGAACGCCGACATTTCGGAAACTACAATAACTAGAGAGCTGAAATTGAATTGAAATTGAAAGTAGTCGTATGTTAGTTACGCAGTACGAGTTTGTTTTATTTTTTCAATAACTCATGCCAATTTCCAAATTATCGATAAAAATCGATGAATTATTGCCATTTTTTACGATTTTTGCGCATAACTTCTACACCGTTCGAGCTAAAGACTTCATATGTATATACATATGTCGATAGATATTATGGATACTCAGATTTTGTAATTTGCAGATTTTGGATGCCACGCCTCCCTTGCCAAAAAATTGCCAAAAACGCATTTCAAATACTAGAGACTTGAAATTTGGCAAATATACATTTAGATACTATTCATATAAAGAAGAGTATAACTTTTTTTGCAGGGTGAACCCTAGGTATCTCGTAGTCAAGCCTCGACTAGAGCCTTCTTACTTGTTTTTTTATATTATTTTTTATTCATTTTATTGAATTTGCTGCAGCTATTGCTTCTACTCAAACATTATAATTGTGCCTGGCATTCTTGCACAACTTTAGTGCTCGAGTATGTCTTACAATTACTTTAAATGGCTAACAACAATATGTATAATTTTATTCATTTACAGCTACGCGCTTTTGTGCATGTGTGTGTGTGTGAGTGTGCGGTTTCACACACACATGCAACGCCTTGTTCAATGCTGTGATAGCTGCTGCCGTAGCAGCTGACAGCATCCTGCAGAGCTGTTAACCACAACTGCCAACTATTTGCAGTTGCCACATTTTAGCCACAGTCAAGACCCCAACCCACTCCCCCACTCTCTCTCTCTCGCTCTCGCTCTGCTCTACTCCGGCACACGTCACAGAAAAGTCGCGCTTTTATTTTTAACCGTAAGTAATATTAATACCCATTTTTATTAAAAAAAAAAATAACCGAAAAAAAAAAGAATTAAAAATAAATAAAGAGCAGCGAATGCGCATTATGAAAAAAAATTATGCTGCATATGTAAAGCTGTATGTGTGTGTGTAAAATTATTATCCTTCACGCTTAATATGCACAAGCGGAAGCCGTCATTTGTACGCCGCTGCTGACCAGCGTCCATTTAGCATGAACAAACCCTGTCCACTATATCAGAGCTCTACCCACACCCACACGCATGTGTACATATGTGTGTGTGTGTGTGTGTGTGTGTGTTGCGCGCTCTTTTTTTTGTATGTCAAGCATCGCCGTCGTCTACTTATGCGCCACATGCTCCTCCGCCCATCCAGTGCGTCCGTCCGCCTCGCGCGCGTGTCCTTACAAAATTAGTGCTCCTTTACATTTCTATGTAGGAATACGAATACGAATACGAATACGACTCCAAGCATACAAATATATGGCCATTTTTTTGGAATACATTTATGTTTTCCATGCTCGCTTTTTTTCCTTTCTTTTTTTTTTTGTCATTTTCTATATATTTTATTTTTTATATTTTCAGTCAAGCTACGAAATGCTGCGCTTAGCGCATTTTTTATTTTCTCTCTCGCTCCCAACTCTTGCAATTCCCTTTACTAAGGATATTATTATCTTGTCAAGCAATTGAATGGGAATATTTGAGAGCTAGTAATTGCTAGAACATTATTTGCAATTGTATATAATATGAAATCTATGTTTATATTTTTTTTTTAATTTCCATTCATTTATTTTCTAATTAAAAAAAAAAAAAAAAAAAAAGACTCTCTCTAGACGGTTTTAAGTGATATAGGCTTAATAAAAGTTACTAAATAACGTTTGAATTTGTTAGAAAATCTTTTAATATATCAATTTTTATTTCTAATGTTTTATAGCGATACGAAATTAAAGATTTTTTAATACAGACATGATCCGAAATCCACAGTAGCCAATGCTCAACTCTAGATTAGTTTAAATTTTACATTAACTCGTAAGCTCTAAATGAATAGATAAAAAATAATACAGATATATTTAGAATATGTGTTTGCTATAATATATTTATTTGTATATTTTTGTACATAATTAATTTTTATGTATTTATGGAAATAATAATAATAAAAATTACAAAATAAATATGAAACAATTTTTTTAATTTATAAAAATATAAAAATCTTGTTTATTTCCAACTAAATTACCTGACGACAAATTCATATAAATATTTAAAAATCAGCTGAGTCTATAATGTAAGCTCACACATACACACACTCACACACACACACTCTCACCCACACATTTAAGGTCATTCAAGCTTCGACTTAAGCTACTCGTAAATTTTCCATATATATATACATATATGTATATATATTTTTTTTTGTGCCACATTGGCGGAAGTATCGCAGCGACATCAGCGAATCTCTGGACTGTGGCTGCCACGTGGGAAGCTGAGTGTATGAGGGGTGGAGGAGAGGGAGGGGGGAAGGGTTCCACTGGAAAGGCAGTGGCCAGCTGTGGGCCTCCCTTGAAAGATGGCTATCCAGTAACAGAGTAGAGCGCAGTAGTTCCCTTTTCTATTTTGTTATTTTTGCCTTTTTTTTTTTTTTTTTTTTTTTTTTGTTTCTGAAAAATGAGCGCATAAAAAATTGAAAACGTTTTCTCATATTAAATGTGTGCCGAGTGCATTGCATGGGCGTGGCAACGCCGCCATCCAGCAGTTAATAATGAGTGTGTGTGTGTGTGTGAGTGGAAAAGGATAAAAATTAGTAAAATAATAGAACAAGTGGGAGGGAGAGAGAGAAGGAGAGAGAGAGAGAGAGGAGAAGGAAAGAGGAGAGAGAGAGAGAGAGAGTGGAATATATATATGAGGAGAGAGAGGGAGAGACGGAGGGATAAAGACAGACAGAAAGAAAGAGAGAGTGAGAGAGAGAGGGAGAGAGAGAGAGAGAGAAGGAGAGAGGGAGAGAGAGTGAGAGATAAAGCGAAAAAAAACATAAAAGACAAAGACAGATCGTGAGGAGAGTAGAGGCAGAGAAAGAAGAGAGAGAGAGAGGGGAGGGGAGAGAGGGAGAGAGGGAGAGAAGGAGAGAGGGAGAGAGAGTGACAAATAAAGCGAGAGAAAAAAACATAAAAGATAAAGACAGATCGAGAGGAGAGTATAGGCAGAGAAAGAAAGAGAGAGAACGAGAGAGAGAGGGAGATACATTTTGATTATATTTGCATAAGCTTTGTTCACATTCATATTATAATTGCTGATCATATGTTTGTGAGTTTTGCATACATGCATATGTAACTCCACTGATCAGATATAACTCCACCGACCAGGTATTGGAGCCACATATCGATTAAGACAATGAACTAGTTAACCTATCGAATAAGATCAGTTGTAGAATAACAAGCGAAAGAAACTAAGTGAATATTGATAATATACAAAAAAAAAAAAAAAAAAAAAAAAGATTATAAATGTAAGCTTAATACATTATTTTATGTTATGCTAATTTATGGCACATTGAGTGAGCTTTTAACAATGTTGTAAAGAAAAATCAACTTATGCTTTTAAACAAATTTTTAAAAATTATATTTCCGAATACCTAACGAAAATAGGTCTATAGAAATAAATGCAATATAGATTAATCGAGGATATAGCAAAGTGATTAATTAAAAGTTCTACTTCACTTTACTTTAGTATTTAGTATTTGTCTCCTATATATATCTATATATATGAATGAAGTTTTATAACAGTATAAGCAATTTTAATTATTGCTACTAATTGAAACTGAAGTCTAAACTGTGTGAAGAATAGGAGTACGAACATTTAATTGTTGATTCTCTTATTTTAGACTTATCAAATTGTGTTGTTGCTCCTAGAGAGTTCCACAATATTATAGACATGAATTCAATTTCATTTTTCAATTATTTTGTTGCATTTCTCTCATCAGCACTGAATTTTTGTATTAATTTTTTATTTTATAGTATTTGATTATTCGATTTATTTTTAGTATTTTTTAAATATATATTATAACTATTTTTATATGTCCATTATATTATTTATAAATCTTTGATTATGAATAAATTTATTATTATTATTATTAACAACATTTAAAAGTCTTTGAAACTCGCAATGTGCCACAGCTATTGCTACGTTTGGCCTCCATTCGGTGGATATGCTATCTTGTTTTTCTCTCTTCTTCTTGCATATATAGAAGAGTGAGTGTGTGTGTGTGTGTGCATATATCCGTTTCCTGTTGTAGACAACGTAACTCTGATCTATTTTTTTTTTTTTTTTTGCTGCTCTGCGCCATGCACTGTACGTGTCGCCTTGTCACTGAGACAGCGGCTGGCAATGTCCTCGTCGCGACTCCTGCTGCTGCTGCTGCTCCTGCTGCTGCTGCTGTTTATTATTCCGCTGACCGTTTCGTATTTATTTGAAAGGCATTTGGCACACGCACGCTTAGAGCCAGCAACACACACACACACACTCACACATGGACGCGCGTGCTGCTTGACTCGCAGCCCGTTGAGTGGGGTAAGGCAGCAGAACAAGGGGGATAGCTGGGGTTTGGGTACCGGGACTAGCCGGCGCAAGCAGAACGACATATTCGTCCTGCATAAATGATGTAATTACAGCGCAAGATTTTTGCTATGAGCAATTTTTATTTTAATTCCCTTTTTTTTCTTGCACACACACACACACACAGACTCACTTATCCGTTTTCATGTTGTCCCTTTTTTTTCCTATATGGCTTATATACATCTACATATATACATATATAGACCCGCTGCATATGTATCAGTGCAATGGCACAAAAGTCTTCGTATATGCGGTTGTAAAAATATTTTGCATGCTTTTATCATAATTTTAATTAAATGCGCAAATGACTATAAAATTTATGTGTGCGTTGCATCTTTTTCTCCTTCAGTTTTTCACATTTTTTTGCGCCCCCATCTTCTTTGCTTTCGTCCGCCCACAAAACATTAGATTGATGTTGGAAAACCACTTGAATGAAAAAAAAATTCCATTTAAGTGCGCTGTTTCCATGAATTCATAATAAGAAAACTGCGGCAAAAGTTGCATATTGGCACATGGTAAAAGTTTCATGCTCAATCTAATTGGCGGGCATAAAAAAAAGGACAGAGAGAAGCAAGTAATAAGCGAGCAGCCAAAAGAAGAAATAGCTGAGAGACAAATGAAGCAGCGAAAGTAGGAAGCTGGAAGCTGCTTTGAGTGTAAAGAAGAAGAGAATGATAAGTTTGGATAAGAGCATGATAGATCTTCGATACATAGAGAGTTCGATACAGAGCTTGCAAATAACTGTTTACATTCTCTCTCTGCAAATAAATGCCTTTCACTCACACTCTAAGAAAAAACTCGGAGAGCAATCGATTGTATCTTATACAATAACGAGCTCAGAGCGATAGCGAGAGCGGTAGCGAGTGCGATAGCGAGTGCGATAGCGAGTGCGATAGCGAGTGCGATAGCGAGTGCGATAGCGAGTGCGAGAACGAGAGCGAGAGCGTGAACGAACGCGTGAGAGTGAGCGAAAGTGAGATCGAGTAAGTATTATTAAGACTTTATCAGTTGATCTCGTAGATAAAACGTCCGTAGGTAAAAATAATACGGCTATACTTTAAAGTAAATCTAAAATATACTGCAAGCAGAATATGATCTTGATTTCGTTTAAAAAGTTTGTATTGGATATAACGTGCCTATAATGTAATCAAAGGCATTTTTCCAGGAAGGTCTACTCTTTTGTAGCGTGTATTAAAAATACTAAATAATGTAGCCAGAAAAAGCAACAATTTTAGTGTTAAAAAAAAAATGCCGCCTTATTTTTATTGACAAAAAGGGAATCCTATATATAGCACTTGATTATCATTATAATTGGTGCGTTTTCAAGATACTTACAAAACAAAGAAAAACATGGAGACGAACGCTAACAAAAAGTAAACCTCTTTGGAGATATGCTCATATTCAATACACAGTAAAAATTTCTAGAAATTTCGAAAAACTTATAAATATCTAAAAATTTCTATAAAATTCGAAAAATTCATTGAAATTTCTAAAAATTTATAGAAAGTTCAAAAAATGACTATGATTAGCTCAGATTGAATATAACGACAAGCTTGTAGCCTATGGAAAAGTATAACAACTCTGACTTTAAGTAAATAAATTTGGATGAACATATGATTAAAATATTACGTATACGACAGAATCGCTTAACGTTGCTTGAAATAGTTGAAATTTGTAAGCCGCTCAATTAAAAAATATTTATAAATATAGTATTTTTATAATTTTTTTTTTTTTTTTTTTTCATTTAATTGTGCCCCTTTCACATTTCCTCGCTCTACTCTTTTTCCTCCCTCTATCTCTCTCCCTCACTCTCTCTCCCTCTCTCTCTCTCCCTCACTCTCTCACTCAGCTGTCATTCGTGATAATTAAGAATTATAAACTTTTGTGTAACGAGAAGTTGGTATAATATTTGTAATACTTTTACCTTGGCGAGCTGTCAGAACCCTTTTGAACCCAGCCCATCCTGCCCCCTTGATGCCATTCTCAGCCCCAAACCACGATTCCAACCACATTTAGCAATATCTAACAATTCTCTTAATGCTTATTCAATGTTGAACTTATCTTTGGGCATGACGAGGCGACGCATCGCTATTTATTTACCTGCTCGAAGCCTACTTGCCGCATTTCAGCGCCAGTTTAATTAATTAATTTATGAATTTATATGAAAGTTATATTCGCGTGGCTAATGAAAAAAGGCAGCACACAAACAATGCTTCTTCGCATGCCCGCCAACACTTTATTGCCATAATTTGTATAATATCTTGGCATTTCCATTTGCCATCATTTACCAACTGATTTATGAACTCCAAATGGCGCCAATGCGCATTTTGCATGCTCTAAAAGAGAAAGAGAGAGAAAGAGAAAGAATTTGAAAATGTAAAGACTGCAACTGGAATAAGAAGATATATATATAAATGGGATATTCATTTATGACAATTCAATATATAAAAAAAATTAAATTAAGATATGTAAATATGTAAATTCGTAAACTTTTAGGCATTTACCGCGAATGCTTGGAATACCTCAATATCGATAATAATCGATTATTTTTATTTTTATTTCTAAAGCTTTCAATTTTCCAAATTCTCGAATATTTCTCACTTTTCATCTATTTCAGCTTTAAGAAAAATACAGTTTATATATTTAGAAATTATCGAGACTGAAGCAAAGCTGAAAGAAAATTTGTTATTTGCTTTTTCAACCACTCTTGACAGTTTCTTGTATTTATTTTTAGTTAGCTCAGATAAGCTAAATACCAGAAAAATACCTTAAAAAGAAGACACGTGAAATCATGTTGTTTGTTCATAGTTAAATTTCTCGACGGTATTTTTATAGTTGACCTAAGCAAATAGGCAAAAAGCGTGCACAAATATGCGCGAACCGAGCTCCAGAGCTACCTCTCTCTCTCTCTCACTCTCATTCTCGCTCACTCCCTCATGTCGCCCTCTATGTCGCTCGTAAATTTTGTGGCGGACACTGTTTGCGTTGCCCGCGAATTCGCGTTTTTGTGCCAATTGTTGTTGTTGGCTCATTTGTTAATCGTTGCCACATTTGGGCCCATAATACACTCTCGAATTTAGGCTTACGCCATTTTGATAGGCTGCGCTCTAAGCCAGCTCTCAATTATTCTTCCAAGTTTTTTTTTTGCAAATTTTTTGTTATGGAATTCTGAAAGGTTTTTAAACGAAATGTATATTTACATTAATTGGGTACATTAAATATATAAAAAAAAATAAATAATAATTAAATATATAAAAATAATAAAAAGTAATGACAAATATGTAAATCAAATAAATATAAAAAAATATATATATGAATATATATGATATATGTATATATGAAAATAAATAAAAAGAAAAATTGAGTAAAAATATATAAAAATATAATAATATTAAACAATTAAATATAATAAATTAAATTAAAAAAAAAAAAAAAGAAAAGTTGAGTAAAAATATAAAGAAATATATTAAAATTATAAAATTAAATATAATAAATTAAAAATAAAATAAATAAAAATTTTGTAAATAATAATAAGTAAAGGCAAATAATAAGGGAAAACTTAAATAAGTTATAAATATAAGTGCAATGAAAATACATTTAAATATTACTTAATAACAATAAGTTTTAAAAAAATGAAAATATATAATGAATTCTTGGTAACAATAAATAAATAAATAAATAAATAAATTTTTAAAAATATATGTAAACTAAAATTACACCACTTTTTTCTGTAATGTTTCGTTATATTTTCATTTTTTTTTTTTTACTTTATTATGATTTGATATCATTTTAATTTATTATTAAGTAATATTTAAATGTATTTTCATTGCACTTATATTTATAACTAATTTAAGTTTTAAGACAGAGGCCTTCAGGCAATATTTTTAAAAATATTTTTTAAAAATATATAAATTGTAACAATTTGGTATTCAAATATACTGGCTTAAATTTATTCGTTTTTTTTTTTTTAATTATGTTTATTACATAAAGAAATGAGTTGGTAAGAAAAGAAAGCCAATAAGAATAACTTCTTTAGCATGATGTATATATATACATATATATATATATATTTGTATTAAATTTGTATTAAACATTTTTATATAATTTTTAAGATATTGTCTTATAAACAAAATTATATTATATTAATTTCTTTTACAATTGTCTATGCCTAGTAAAGGTATCCATAAAAATTTTGGGCAGGCTATCATAAATGATAGTCATTCATATTTATTTGATGGTATTTAAAAAATACTGCATTTAATTGTTTCGCATTCGAATGCATCTAAATGCCTTTGGAGTATGCTCAATATTTCAGTTTTTAGCCAACAGTGCTTTAGGACAAAGCACACACACACACACACATACAATACACACACACACACATACATAGCTAAAAAGGGTTGGCGCTGTGAGGTTGGCATCATCTGCTGCATTAGTGCCTAGTGGTTTAGCTAACGGAGCAACCGACAGCTAAAGTTGTTGCTGCTGCTGTTGTTGCTGTTGTTGTTGTTGTTGTTGTTGTTGGTGCGTGTGTTTTTGATTTTTCCAGCGCAGGTGGCAACGGGACAACAACAGCAGCAGCAACGCAGCAGCAGCCTTTGAGTAAAATAAATGATAATGGCCTCAATGATTATGCATCGGCACGTTTCTCATCGCGGCCAGCACACACACACATACAGAGAGAAGAACGCACAGCTACCTACACACATACATACACACACACACACATACACAGTGATACAGGTGTTGACTTCTATGTGTATTAGTGTGAAAAAGGATTCAACGGCCGCGGCTGTTTTTAGCTTTTTGACGGCGTTTAGCAGTCGTTGTTGTTCCTGTTGTTGTTGTCTTTTATCGCCACTCGCGCGATTTGCCCAAACAAATTACAAATTGGGTTTAACTACTATTTTTTATGCTGCCACGGCGTTTTGCCAACGCTTCCCACAGCTGCGTTTCATATGCCACACATACACAGAGCGACAGAGAGAGAGAGAGAGAGACAGAGAGAGAGTGCGAGAGAGACCACCCACAGCTATCCCTCGGTTATGCTCTTTATTTTTTATTGTTGTTTGATTTTCGCGGTCGCGCGTTTGGCTTTTCATTTCATTAAACCGGGGCCCGCCAATGTTTTTCTGCGGCAAAGCTGTGTCAACAAATCGGCCGGACTCGGACCCAGACCCAGTTACAGTTACAGTTAACGTTATAACAAACCCGTACCCGGACGCAGACCCGGGCTCCATTTCATACTGGACGCACTTTTTGCCATGTTAGAAATACATTAGGCAGCATGGACCTGAATCCTGCTACGTATCTCTGTCTGTCTCTGTTTGTCTCCTGGCCAACAACAACAACAACAACAAAACGCATCTAAATGTATCACACAAACAAAACGGGAAAAAAACTCCCAACATTTTCGTTTGTTTTTTGTTGATTTTTGTATAAAAGGTTGCGCATTCCATCAAATATAAGCGATATGATCTTTGAACAAAATGTTACTAAAATGGGCAACGCGTCAGGAAGCGGGTAGGAACTGAAATATATAGTATACAGTTACCTATTCCCATTTGCTAAACTTGTCTTTTATCTTTAAAGGTTCTTCTACATTTATCTATACGTACGCCTCTGAGTCTACTTCTACTTCTACTTCTACTTCTACTTCTACTTCTACTTCTACTTCTACTTCTACTTCTACTTCTACTTCTACTTCTACTTCTACTTCTACTTCTACTTCTACTTCTACTTCTACTTCTACTTCTACTTCTACTCTACCTCTTCCTCTTTCTCTACCCCATATATCTCCCACTTAGTTTTGAATTCTTATTGAGCTTAGTAGGCCTCATAAATATTTTCGTCAGTATGAGCTCTATGCCTTCACAAAATTTCTCATTTCACTTTTAATACGTATAGCAAACAGTTCAACGTGTTAACAAAAAATATTTTCCGTTTTTGTCGATTGCTGAAATATATTTTTTGTAAATAAATATTATATATTTTATAAAAAAAAAATTACACACATAATTTTTAAACGGTGAGTATAAAAGACGTTAAAAAAAATAAATTGCAGTACGCAAATATATCAGAAATCTAGCAAATTATTTGAGCATGAAGGCGTCGTCATTGCGTTTGCATGATATGATGAACAGTTGGATAGACGTATAGAATAATATAAGTAGTGAAAAATAGAAGATGAAGGAAGATGGAAGGAGGATGGAAAGGTTATAGTTATAAATAGATAGCTGTAAAGATGTATAGACGGATTAGTGGATATCTGGAGAGATCATAAATAGAATGATGAACAGATTAATAGAGAGGAATATAAATTAATAGAAAGATAAATGGATAGATGTATAAATGGATAAAAGCATAGATAGGCGAATAAATGAAAACATCGATATAAATGTAAATGAATGAATGGAAAAAAATGAAAATAAACTAGATAAGTAGAGTGAGACAAATAGACGGAAATGAAGACAATGCTAGATAGGTCTGAGAAATAGATAAACGCATTCAAATAGATAGACAGTTGGAGTTGTATGGAAAGTTCGATATATACAATAGATAAAGACAAAGTAAAAATATTGGTGTACTGATGCTGATGCTTTTAGTTATCTGCGATTCAACCAAATTTAAGGCAAGGCTGGAAAGGCAGCGTTTTATATCGGTTGATCCATTCAATAGAGAGAAATCGTATTCCCGATTGTAGTAATAATTATATTCCAATTTTGCAGATGAATAAGGCAAAGGAACAACGCATGAGCCCCATGGGATCAGGATCGGGATCGACTTCGGTGCGTTCGCCTGCCACACGTGAGCGCCGTGCCGTCGTGGAGGCCTACGAGGGCACTCAGCTGATGCCCGACGAGGCCATGTTGCCGATGCCTCCACATAACATAACGCGCAGTCCGAGCGTCCTGCTGCAGGACACACGACAGTGGCTGAAGCGAGCCCAGAGCCTGTTGCGCCTGCTCAAGCGCCGTGCCTAAAGGATTCGTTTTCTTCTTCTCTCTTCATTTTTTTTTGTTTGTTGTTGTTTTGGCTGCTGCTTTCTTATACCCAATTGATTCCAGTTACTGAAATGTGTATAAATATGCACTTGAGTTCGTTTGCAATGAAGTTCTCCATGCGAATCCCTTTTAAAGGCCAAAGTTTTCAAGAGCCGACCATCTTCATCGAGCCATTTCACTTGATGTCTTTAATAACTATTGATTGGACATTTGAATACAATTGAAATTTAAAGTTTCTACGCAAATGATTTAATAATATGATTTCAATAATAAATTCTACGTTTCTCGATAGATTCTAAAGTTTTTTATTAAAAAAAAGTTATTAAATTATCAATAAATTCTGCTTTTATTTTGCCCAACATTCTTATACAAATTTACCTTTAACAAATATATCCCAATCAATACATATTCCATTTCTAAACATACTAAAAACAAAATATTTCCTCATCTACAGTTATCTATGTACAGTTATCTCTGCCACACCTAGAGGATAACTTTTAGTCGTACAGTAACTTTCTAGCTTTTGTCTCTCCTTGGCCTGGTGCAGCGGTTGCATATTTTGGACCTTGGCGTTACATGCACAAAGGATTGCCACACCACAGACGCCGAGAGCAATTTAAATGTATTAGGGGTCGCTGTCGAGCTGCACAACAGCTGCCCAAATCGCAAAAGGCGCCTCTCAGCAGCAGCAGCAGCAACAGCAACAACAACGTGGTAATGGCAACATTAAAATAAGTTTTAAAAAACTAAGCAGCGCGCCTCATGCCACGCCTCAAAGCAAAACAAACGAACAAAAATGCTGCCACAATATTTAGAATATAAATTTCGTAAAACAAATCTCAGACGCAGCTTCCCCAAGGTATAAGCGGGCCAGGGTTGTCACATGTGCAGGGTCGCCTATCCAATCGCCTATCTGCTATCTCTTATATTCCGTCTTCTGTCCTCTGTCTTCTATCCACTAACTTAAATCTTCTCTCTGTTCTAGTTTGTCTTGTGTCTTCAATTCCGTATCTTTCATCTTTTACTTTCCCTCTACTTTCTGATCTCTGTCTCTCATATTTCTTATCTTTACTTTCTCATATATATGTTAGTTTCTATCTTTCCCTTTTTCTCTTACTTTCCCTTAATATAATGTCATTCTTTCCCTTTCTCTCTTCCTTTCTTCTATTCTACTTTTCCTTTCTGATCTTTTTTTCTTCCTTTCTCTTACTGTTCTTTTTTTCTTTCCCGATTTCATGTATTCCCTTATTTTTCTTTCTTTTCTCTTTTTCTTTTCCGATCTCATTTTTTCTCTGTTTCTGTCTTTCACCTCTCTCCACTCTCCATTATCCATTCTCTAATCTCTTTTATCTATTATCCATTTTATATTCTCCATTATCCATATTCCTTTAAATATTCTCCATTACCTATTATCTATTGGCCGTTATCCACTATTAATTATCCATTGCATTTTCCATTTTGCATTATCCGTTCTCCACTATCCATTCTTTTATATCGATTCTCGATTATACATTATCCATTTTGCATTATCCATTACCCATTATCCATTATCCATTATCCATTTTGCATTATCCATTACCCATTATCCATTATCCATTATCCATTATCCATTATCCGTTGTCCATTGTAAATTATTTATTTTATTTACTTAATGTATATCCATTTTGCATTATCCATTCTCACTATCCATTCTCTTTTATCCATTCTCAATTATACATTATCCATTTTCCATTATCCATTTTCCATTATCCATTAGACATTATCCATTATCCATATTCCATTTCGAATTATCCACTCGCCATTCTCCATTATACATTATCCATTTTTCATTTCCCATTATCCCTTATCCATTATCCATATTCCATTATTCATTATCCATTATCCATATTCCATTATCCATTCTCTATTTCATATTGTACATTCTCCGCTATCCACTTCTCTCCTACATTTTCTCTTCACTCCCCTCTCCTCTCCCCTCATTCTTTCCACTTCTTCCTTTATTATTATCTCTCTCTCTCTCTTTCCCTCTCTCACTCCCTCTCTCACTCTTTCTCCCTTGACCTCACACATTTCTCACTGTTTTTTTGAGAAAGGCCTAAACTTTATTCCATTTTGTTCGTTTTTTTTTTTTTTTCGTTTAGGCCACATCTTGTTGCAGTGGCTGCTGCTGCTGCTGCAGCCACCCACCTGGCCCCAGCCACTGACAAACGTCAAAATATAATTTTTGCGTGGATTTGCGTCTACAACAGAACAGCAACAACTGCAACAGCCACAGCAACAGCAACAATAATAAATGTTCCAAAATAACACACAAAAAAAATTAAAAATAAAAGCAGAAAATAGAAAATTTTTTACCACTTTTACAACTGCTTCTGCTGCTGCTGCTGCTGCTGCTGCTTATCGCAACGCTGACTGAGTAGCACATTAATGTGGCCTATGTGACTGGAGCTGGGATTGGAGAAAGGGAGCATGCTGGGTGGGCTGGGGGCTGGGGTAGCAGTTGCCAGCGCATTGCATGTCCTACTGTGAGACATAATTTTTAATAATCTACAACACGACCGGGTTGAAAAGCGACAGCGCTGTGGCCCTTAGCTGAGCGCCTCTGTCCCAAAAAATGCGCGCATGCAAATGGCTTAATTTAATATATAATTACACCCTGTAAATGGGAACGAATCATGAATCGGGTGTCTTATTGATTGACTGCAATCTGTGTGAAGCCTAACTGAATGGAAATTTATCATGAAATTTAACATGCGAATAAAGCATTTATAGTCTCATTGCAACTCAACTAAAATCAAGTTTCAAATACTCTAGAAAGATGTATCAAATATTTTGTAGTCTTACAATTTTCAGTTTCATTTTATATTTCAACATGCAGTTAAAGTTCATGTTAAATTTTAGCAAGCATGCTAAGCATATTAAAATTTGATATTTGAAGTAAATTGAATATTTTTAAATTTATATTTATATTTATCAGGCGCTTAAGTTGTAGAAGCACACACAATTTTATATATCTATGTAAATCTGGGGATATATAAAGCATAATTATGATTTGTAGACAATATTTAACATGCGCTTAACTGCCTTGTAAATATATAGCTGCTTATATTTACAATATATTTTTATGTATTAAATTTTCAGTAAAGTTCTTTAAGCAAGTTTTTGCAAGTTTTCTTATATATTTACCATGCCTGTTAAATATCTGTCAGCAAAAAAAATAAAATAAAAATATCTCTAAAATTTGTTGCTCAAATTCGAATAGAATATATTTATCATGTGGATAAATTATGGTACTTGCAGCTTGCTTTACGTATAACTAAGACAACTTTAATCTATATATATTACTATAATAAATGTCAATTTTCATTATAAATATTTGTCCTGCTGTCAAACTGCCTGATAGCTTTGACTAGCACTTAGCCTCAGTTAGCTGCAATTGGCAGTCGCATATACCCAATCTGGTCGATTAGTTCGAGCTAACTGGCTTGTATCTGGCACTTTGGCTCGCTAAAGTGCCAAGGATAATGCGGCTATGTATAGGTGTACTAAATGGGAAGATTGTCTTGCCTAAGCCAGAGATTGATGCTGCCTCGCACTGCCGTCGACCGCCGACCGCCCTCGCAATCCCACAGCTGTAATTAAATTATCATGCGAGCTACGTAAAGCTGCCTACTTTTAGGCTGAGACATTGTTGCCTGCATATGTAAAGATGCTGCACGACCAACTGTGGGCGGGACGGGACCGTGGTTTGGTCCACCTCCACATCTCTTTCGGCAGCTGCGGTCTTTGCTCTACTGAATGTTGTAATTCAAACGACAGCAACGGGTTAACATTAGCGCACTTTTTATGGCCATGCGTTGGATAAGTGCTTCTCCTCGTTGTAGACCAACTGAATGTTGCTTTAGCTATGTTGTTGCTATGTTGTTGCTATGTTGTTGCTATGTTGTTGCTATGTTGTTGCTATGTTGTTGCTATGTTGTTGTTGCTGCTGCTGTTGTCGCATCTCTATGATTAGCGCTGAAATTTATGTCAGCCGCAAAAGGCATTTGCCAGCAGCAGCAACAACTGCAGCTCACTTTGTGAGTTTTATCCCGGGGCCACGCCCACTGCCTTGCTCACAATCTCTAGAATGAAAAGGTAAATATCAAATATATCTTAGGCTGCATATAAAGAAAATTGGAAAAATCGATATCGATCTTTTATCGGTAAAAATTTTTGCTGCTTACAAACTCTCATAAGAGTTTCGCCTCTCTATGCGAATCTCAACTTACATTAGCTGACAAGAAAACCACAAAGGAATGGAAAAAGAGAAAGAAAAAGAAAGAGAGAGAGAAAGAAAGAGAGAGAGAGAGAGAGAAAAAGTAAATCAGAGAAAGACAGATAGAGCGAGAAACTCCTAGATAGAGTTCCACCCTCTACAAATAGTAAAAGTAATACGAAAAACGTATTTGACAAACTTTGCTGATTATTAACTCAATATTGTGTATTTATATCTATATACCTACATTTATATATACATCTAAAGTGTTTCTCTAAATCTGCAAACAAGTATATTTTACAGACACTCTAAGAAAAAACTCAGAGAGCAATCGATTCAACGAATTCATTGTCGATCGGCTCGGCAAACGTTCGTTGTTGCTTTTCTACGCTCTGGCTATTGCCCGATCGTTTGCTTGAGTTTTATGGAGCATAAACTCTTTTCTGCATGTATTAATATGCATGCGACTATTACGATCTCTAAGCACATCAATTGCATTCGTCTATTGAGTGTGATGCTTACGTAGTTGACGATCGGTTGCCTCTGACTCTGGTTTATTTAGTCTCTTGCTGACTCTCATTGTGTGACGCTTAGTGTGCGAGCGTCAATAACGTAATTAACGTAACGCAACGTAACGTAATGTAATGCAAAGCAGCATACCGAAGGGTACTCAAACGTTACGTTATGTAACGTAACGTTACGCAAAGCCATATAACATAAGGTAAAGTTTCTTGAAGCAATGTTACGTAAGTTGACGTTACCTAAAGCAACGTAACGTAACAAAAACGAAAGAACTAAAGTCTGTTGCTCAGAGCGTGAGTATATATAACTGAGTATATAGAATTTATATAACTATATATTTCATATAGCTCTTAATATTATTTGCAATTTGGGGCCTTCTTCTTGTTGAGTCTTGAATTGTTTCGTCAAGATAGCGGCGCACTTAGCGGTCAGTTGTGGGCTGTATGTCAATTTGACTGGGTTGTTGTTTATTTATGCTTCTCCATCTGGGTGCGAGGTGCGCTCGAGTTTCTTTTTGAGCTATAGCAGGGGCAGCAGCAGCAGCAGCAGCAGCAGCAGCAGCAGCAGCAGCAGCAGGAGCAGCAGCTGTGTGGACCAAATGTGGACTTAGGACGTGCTTTTAATTTTTAAAAACTGCTTTTAAAACGTGATAAAACACGTTGAAGCTGCAAATAGTTGTAAAAGACACACGGAAAAGATACCACATATATATATATATATATGTATGTGTGTGTATATGTATGTATATATATTTATATATGCAGCGACATATATATATATATTTTTTTTTCTTCTTACATATAAAGCGCGCAAATCCCCAGCCGCTGCTGAGCGACAGAGAGCGCTATATGCTGGACAGCAAAGGCAAAAATAAAGAAAAAAAGAAATAAATAAATAAAAAAAAAATTGTGTAAAGCGTGCATTTACATAATGAAAGATGTAGCAATATGTGACAGCATGTGTGTGTGTGTGTGTGTGTGTGTGTGTCCGAGTTCGGCTGGGGATAAGCAGCAAACGGGACATCATGTGCGTGGCTGCTGTTTTTTTTGCTCTCTCTCTCTCTCTCTTTTTCTCTCTTTTTTTTTTTTATCCTATACATATATGCATATATGGAAGACAACGCGGGAGAAAAAAAATGAAATTATAAAATATTGAGGCGAGTAAGAAATGCACAAAGCACACACAAACACACACACACACACATTTACATGCGCCAAGCAGTGGGCGCTGTTTGACTGCTTGCCCGCACTGCTTGCTCTGCTGAGCTCCATGTAGATGGCGCTGTGAACCGCACACAGAGAATTAATGTCCCTTTAGATACAAATGCAATTTAGAGTGTGTGCGTGTGTGTGTGTGTGTGTGTGTGTGTGTGTGTGTGTGTGTGTGTATGCGTGTGTGTGTGTGTGTGTGTGAGACGGCCCCCAAAAAATGCTTTCACATGGTCAGCTCTGCATCTTTTACGCCACTTCCTGCTACTGCTTCGACTCTTCTATCTGTTCGCCTTTTTTTTTTTTAGCTACATAATTTTGAATAACATTAAAATTATTAGCTACAAATGGGGGAAAAAAATGGGGCGTGGCACGGCAACAAATGTGCATAATGAGCTACGGTCTGGACCAAGAGCTGCTGGAGTGATTTAGGGCGGAGGCGGGGGGCGGGGTAAGTCGGTGTCTACGCCGAGATTTACGCGCGACACATTTTTTATTTCCAGTTTACATTTTATTTTTTTTTTTTACATTTTTTTTTTTTCGTAAGGCTAAACACTTTTCAGTTGATATCGCAAATCCTTTTTTACAGCGCTTACATAATGATATGTGGGCAGCGGTTTTTTTTTTTTGTTTCTGCTTTTTTCCAGCTAAAGTCCAGCTGCTGCGGTCTGCGTGGGCGGCAGGTGGCATTTGCATGCAATTTGCGTTGCCTAGAAAGTGAGAGAGAGAAAAGAGAGAGAGAGAGAGAGAGGGAGGGAGAGAGAGTGAGAATGAGAGTGAGTGGGCTGATAAGAAACCGGTGAATACAAGAAGAGTTTGACTGAAACTAAGCGGAACTCTTCGTTCGTGCAGCTGCAGCAATCGGACACAAAAAACCGCCAGATGGAAAGAAAAAAAATGTTTCTAGTTCACTTCCAGGTTCAGACTCAGCCTTTAGAGGCTTCACTTGAAATCATAGCTCTGTGTAATATGGAACTACATTTGACTTGAATAAAAGCTAAATGGAAATAAAAATTGAAAAAAAAAAAAATTACAACATTTATTTAACTTAGAAGAATCCGGCCGTAGAATCTGGCTATAGCGACGTTCAAAGGAGCCTTGTTATATCCGGTAGGCACTATAACCATATAGATTTGCATATGTATAATAAGCTTGTCTGGGGAGTCGTTATAAATCTGATTCTACAGTATATTACGTTGAAAGATCTTTGAGTTTTTTTTTTTTTTTTTTTTTTCTTAAGCCCCAAGTCTGAAGCGAGATGAGTGTGATTAATTTACATTTGTCAATTGTCACTCTATGCGATTCTTACAGTACTCATTGGACACAGTTCTCACAATTCGCATCTGAAGCCTCTCTATGCGATTCTCTGTGAATCAAATCGGCAATGGACAAAGCTTCTCCTCAGCTTAATCTAATTCAAATCATTCCCTCCCTCTCTCGCTCTCTCTCTCTCTCTATATATCTATCTCTCTCTTTCTCTTTCTCTCTCTCTCTCTCTCTCTCTCTCTCTCTTTCTCTCTCTCTATCCCTCTCTATCTATCTCTCTCTCTATTGTCTTTTAACAACAAAAATTCCAAAATGAATTTCTTTCCAAATTTATTTTATTTTATTTATTTTTCAATTTACATTATTTTCAAACATCAACTAAAGCACAGAAAAAACAAAGCAGTGCTATCAATGGGTTATGTTATATATAAACATATATCTTTATCGGCTAAATTTGTAGCTCTTTGTAAAAAGTATACTCATGTTCATTAACTTAACTCTCATTTAATCTAATTGCAAGAATATTATCAAATTTATCGAGTTATCCTCATGTTGTTCTTATCCAAGTAAACATTAGGCTTTGTGCTCATGTTATTACTTTCTTAAGTCAATGTTAAGATTTCAGCTGTTATTTATCTGTTAGCTCTTTATAAAATTAGCCTGTTAACCTCAAGTTATCCATATGTTATCCTCATGCGAGTTAATTTTAAGCTTTATGCTCATGTTCTTATTATCCTCGACTTTCTACAGCTATCCTCATGTTATCCTCATATAAGTGTTAATGTTAAGATCTCAGCTGTTAGCTTGCTGTTATATATCTGTAAAATTAACCTGTTATCCACAACTTTCTAAAGTTATCCATATGTTATCCTCATTCAAGTCAATGTTAAGTTTTCAGCTGTTATGTTGCTGTTAGCTCTTTGTTGAAAGTCTCTTTGTCAAAAGTTACTAAAGTTATCCATATTCCATTCTCATTCAAGTCAATGTTAAGTTTTCAGCTGTTGCTATGTTATGTTGCTGTTGAATTAGCCTTTTATCCACAAGTTACTAAAGTTATTCTCTATTCTCTATTTATAAAAAGTCTGTTGCCCACAACTTTCTAAAGTTATCCGCATCAAAGTTAACGTTATCCTGCTGTCAAACCTCGGCTTAAATTTATCAACTTAATATATCATTCATACATAAATCTGTTAATAAATCTAACAATTCAAACAATTTAGCTCATGTTAAATTCAACAACTCTATTTCTAGCCCTCGCTGTTAACCTCGTCAGCTCAACTTGAGCCTGATTGTAAAATTAGTCTGATGTTTACTTGTCAAAGGCTGCCTTATAGATATACATAAGAAAAAACTGATATTCGATTTCTGAACTCTCGATAATTACAATCTCTATATAACTTATAATCTCTAGTATATTTAGAGCATAAGTGTAATCCTAATGTCAAATGTTGTCAACAGTTTCAGCATCGCTCATTGTAATTCTGTCTGTGAATTGAGTTCTCAAATTACAAACTGATTTGCCTTGCAGATAAAATTACGCTTACTTTTAAGATTTAAGTGTTTTTTTTTTTTATTATTTTGTAGTATTTTTTTTTTTTTTTTTTTGTAGTACATTGTATAATCGAAAACATTTGCCAGCGACTTCTCGTTGCACTCACAATGGCAGCGAAGTTGTTGGCTTTGTTTTGCGCTTGCGACGCTTGCGCGCCTTGCGGCGCAGCCGATCGAATTCTCTGATGTGCTTAACAATAAAATGCTTTAGATCCTCGCCCTCATATTGACGGCAGGACATGGTGAATAGTATAAGCGAATTAATATAGAAAAAAAATCTTATATCATAATTATGCATATTTGAATTGGGGCCCTGATTGCCTGATTGCCCCTGCTGCCCCCTTCTCTTCTGGTTGTCTCCACTTCTTTGCTGATTGTTGTTGTTGTGATTGTTGTGATTGTAATGATTGTGCTTGCGCACCTTGGGCGAGGGCACAGGTACATCCTCATCGCTGTCCGTCGAATAGCGACGATTGCGTTTGCCGGTCGCATTGAAATGTTGCCGTAAATAATCATAAATGCTCATATTTCTAATTGTGATCAAATTGATGGAGTTGATGTTGTTGATGCTAGTGATGTTGTTGTTGTTGTTGTTGTTAATGTTGTCGCTTGTCGTTTGCCTTGTGATTGGTCCCGATTTATGCAGCGCCACATGCTGTAGATACGGCCAACTGCCGCACGCCATCTGCGCGCGTGTTGGAATCGTTGTTGTTCTTGTTGTTGTTGTTGTTGTTGGCAGCATTGGCTCGGTTTTGTTGTTTGCATCACGAACATAATGTTGATCTACAGCAGTGACTGCAACGCGTCAATGATCAGCAATCAGCGGGCCCCAGAACATTTTTGATATTTTGGTATCATCTTCGGTTAAAAAGTATTGACGACCCAAATGTACAAACTCCTTGAGCGACACCTGGCCATCGCCATTCTTGTCTATCACAGCGAATGAAATGGCAGCATCCTCTTCAGTTAGTCCCAGACAGCGGAAGAAGAGCTTATATTGTTCGAGATCCAAATGGCCAGTGTGATCAAAGTCAACGGCCTGCAATTCAAATTCAAATTCATATACAAAATTAAATGCAATTCAATTAAACATAAATTTCCATCTCTATTACCTTAAACAAATAGGGCAAAAAGCGTCCAATGCGCTTAGCCATTTTCTTGTCATTCAATCGATGATGCAAATCGGTTAAGAACTGCTCAGCAGTCACTAGATTATATGGTGTTATCTCGCCGAATTGCTCCTCCCAGGTCTGTTTGATCACCTCGTTGAATTCCTCGGCCACCTCGTCTGACAAATGGCCCAAATCGCTGAAGCGTTTCGCCAACAGCTTGAAATCATCATACGAGACGACGCCATCATGATTGACATCCAAGATGCGATGCAGGGTGCGCATTTTGCGGCGCCAGAATTCAGAATCGCCCTAAAAAGGAAATAATTACAAAAAAGAATTAAAATTAATAAATAAATTACAATTTAAATTTAAATTCAAATTCAAAATATAACAGGTCTCAACTGCTTGCGTGTACTGCTTGCATGCACTGTTAAACTGTCAGCCATAGCCAAGACACCAACCTTGCACTGCTTACGTGTCTGCGCCTGCGTCACCCACGACTGCGGCGCAGCCGTCGCGAGTTCAAAATTCGACATTGAGCCAAAATACTATTTCTTAAGCACGTTTCACACACACACACACATACACGCAAACACTGAGCATACCCGCTTATGCCACGTGGCTTGCTTACCCGTTCGCTATGCTTCACATTGGCATTTCGGCGACGTCGTTCGAACTCATCATCCGAATCCGAATCGGAATCGCTGTCCTGGCGGCGCATTGTGGCTGCGCCGGCAGTTTTCTTTGAATATTGGCGTACATTTTGCAGCGCAGCTGCCGGACGGTAGACAAGGCTCCATGCTCCATGTGCTGGCGATGTTACCCGACGCTGCAAAACATAAGAAAAAAATAATACAATATTAATGGATTTTCATAAGTTTTGATTGCTACAGTTTCAAAGTGCTTGCCTAACCCCTTATTGAGTTCGCTGGAGCGAAAACAACAAAACAAGCACATAAATCAACGCTGTTAATGTTGTTTGTTTGCTGTTGCTGCATTAACAGCAGCGAACTGTTACACATTTCAAATTCGCTGTATTTGGAGAGAAAACAACAAAAACACGCACATAAATCAACTCTGTTAATGTTGTTTACTATTGCATTAACAGCGAACGGTTTCACAATTTTTTGGCGCTCACGCAGCGTCACGCCCTTCAGCTTATGTATATAAATGTAAGCACCTACATATAAACAAATATTATGCCCTTAATTACATTGTGTTGTTATTGTTTTGTTTTGGTTTGCTTTGCTTTGTTTGCTGTTTTGTAAAGGTCAGTTCTAGATTCTTGTTATGGACCGGTTTCCACAGCAGCTTCACAGCGACCCTGAAACCCGCCTTAAACGGTTCTCAAGCAGTTTTGACAATCACTGACGACGGCTCAAGTCTCCACGTGGCGTACAATGCATTTCGAACTATTTTTTGAGCTACGCTTTTGTCTCCCCTTGACCTTGTGCGTCTTATCCATACAAGTTAGAGTAGGACAGATGCATGCAGATCAACTGCACGCACACACACACCCACACACACAGACAGAAGCTGTTATGTCTGATTACAACATTGAATTGTGTGTATGTATTTGTGTAAGCATTTTAATGAGTTTTTGGATCTGTTAGGACGTGTTGACAGCTTTTTTTTTTAAGATAACTGTATGCAATGTTTCTATTTTCTCTGCTCTTTTGTTTTTAATTACAAGCAGCAAAAGTTGTCAACAACAACTAAGAGTAGCTCAAATGTTTGTTGATAATGGATATTTGTAGCTGGTCTCGTTATGATAATCATGATGACATCATTAACTTAAAAAAAAGACTACAAAATAGTTGAAATTGGAATATCGAACGCTGAACAAAACACAATTCCTAACTAACCTTAGGCATAGACACATACACACGCTTCTAAATACAGCTAAGCGTGTGCGAAAATATAATAAATAAGCTCGAAATTAACATTTAATATATGCCGAAAAGTAGCACAAAGCGCACATCGCAATACCAACAACAATGGGAATATGTAGAGAATGAAGCTAGCAGCGCACAAGTGGTGCATACATTTGCTAGAAAAAGAGGAAATGGGTTTGTGACGCGGCTAAACGCAACTATCGCCGCACGCAGCGCATTGGTAGGCTTAGCTGACGATTTCCGTTTCGCCAGGCAAACGGTAAACATAAAACAGCAGCCGTTCACTATTTGTTTTCTTGTTATTGTTATTTGGCGCTTTGCGCATGCTTTTGTTGGCAGAATTTGCGCAGTTCGCCGAGTCGCCCTATTTTCATTTTGTTTTGTTTTTGTTTTTTTTTCTTTTTTGGGGATGGTTTGAAAGTTGCCTTCACTCAGCGGCGAATTTGTGTAGATGTTGTTGTTGTTTTTAGTTTGTGCATTGACAGATATGCGTCTTTGGCAGTATTGATTGCTATTGTAGTAAGCAGTAAGGGGAGGTTAAGAGACCATACTAGACGAATATATATGTATACACATATATATTTATAAAGTGATCTTTATAACTGTGTACATATAAGAAAAAATTGACATTTGCATTCTCTGCTTCTTAGCTGTGCCACGCTTACAAATTGCCTCTCGAAACCAACTTTCTATGCCATCTCTGTCGCACAAATGGTGGCCTCATTTTTTCTTGTAACTGTAACAGATGCCCCTTCCCTTCTCGCTTGCTCATCCGCTCTTTTGATAAATTAATTTAACTAAACACACACAATGAGAGAGTGAGAGAGACATATACAAACGCTTACATTGTTGTTGCAATCGCTTGTTGGGAAGGTGGAAAGGGGCTGGAGCTGCTGCTGCTGCAGTGCGCCCACCGTTGCGGCCATATTGCGTTCCAGGATTTCTCTCGAAGTACGCAATAGACTGCGGCTTACAATGGAGAGGGCCATGTTTAGTGTTGTTGTTGTTGTTGTTGTCGCTGGTATTTTGTGAATCGATCTCAACTTAACGGTACAACTGAATGGTTAAACTCTTTTTATAAATTATCTTCTTGCTCTTCTTTCTTGTTGTTGTTGTCCCTGTATCAGGCAAGCGAAAAAAAATGTGCAAGCTGACTGCGTTGCTTTACTGCAGGTATTATTGTTGTTGGTGTTATAAAGTTGATTGTTGCAGTTGCAGCGCGCATTTAACAACCGGTTTCAAAGTCACAGTTTTTAAAATGTTTTTTCAAAAAAAAAGTTGCACTTTTGTTTGCTTTTGCGTATTACACTTTTCTGCTCCTCTTCAACTTCTTATTTGTCTTCTTCTTCGTTTTCTTGAACTTCTTCGACTTCTTTCCGTTTAACACAACCGTTCGCTGGCGCGTTCAGATTCGTTTTGACAGCGACAGTCGCGGCGAAAAGAAATGAAAACAACGGCGACGGCGACGCTGTACCAGAAGCGGCTTTGGGTGTATGCGTGCTTGCGTGTAAGAGCTATGTTCGCTTATGAGTGTGTGTGTGTGCTTGTGTGTGTGTGTGTATGTAAAATTGGGAGTGTGAGCATAGAAGGGCAGCAGCGATGTTACCAGAAAAATAACACACACACAGACACGCATTTAAGCCAGCAGTAATATTGAAAACAACGTCAACAGATGTTACAGGCCGGTCAGTGACTTGCAAACCGTTTAACTATATTATAAATGCATGTTTGAATGTTTTAGGCAATTGAATAAAGAGAAATTTAACTAATGCATACATTTTTTATTTTTGTCTATACTATGTACATATGTATGTTCGTATGCACGTAAATTTACGGTAGTTTGTATGCTTATTGATAAAGTAAACGAAAACTTACATATTGAGGTCGGTGTGACAGACTGTTTGTTGAGCGAACGAGTCAGACATACATACATACAGATGTACGTATACACATATGTACATACATTTACATGTATGTGTGTGTATTTACACACATATTTATGTAAGCGCCAGCGGCCGAACGGTCGAGCGAGTTTTCTGTTTTTGTTCTACTTCTACTTCATTGCCTCACACACTTGCATGTTTCCACACAGACAGCGTGTGTGTGTGCATATGTATGCATGAGCTTCTGTTATATAATTGGTTTTGCTTAAATTGATTGCGTGCTCTTTACTCTTCACACTCTAACAGCGATCCTGAAGGAGTGATACAGCGCAGAAGAAAAAAAACTGTAAACAAGAGAGTAGGGGGATGGAAAATGAGTTCACAAATATGATCAGCTGTTGTGCATCAGCTGTTATGCTCGTATATATGTATGTGTGTACGTGTAAACATGTTCTGCATGTAATTGCACAAACAAACACATTTATACTGTACATATAGCGCATATACATATGTACATATGTATGTACATTTAATTTTCTATACTGGCAAATGTGCAACAAGTTACAAGTTGCCTTAGACGGCAAACAGTCCCCAGCAGCGCCATTTATGTCTGTCTTCTTTTAGCTATTTGGTGGGAGTGCATTGCACTCTGTCTTCAATTTAAGTATTAGTGTATGCATGTGTGTGTGTGTGTGTCTGCATGTGAACGTGTACAAGAACAACGCGCGCATCGGCATCGGCTGACTTCCATTTCGTCACGTAACGTTTTAAGCGCCGGCGAATGCAGGCAATTTACATGAGACGACAACAGGTTAAGGAGAATGCTTTAGTTACCTTGTAATATGCATAGTGTGCCTATAATGTAGGTGTGAACGTTTAATTATACATAAAAACTACTTTCAATGCTCTCACCGAGATAGGCACACGTCGTTGTTTACGTTAAGCGGCGTACGCTGATGGAAAGTTCGATAAAAGATATTTAGTTTGCATATCATTTAATGCTTAGTAAACAATGTAACTTCACAGTAAAAGTCGATCAGATTTATGTGTGTACATACAAACATACATAGTTTGAGTACAATGCTCTGAACCAAATATATGGCTATATAGATTTTCGTGATCAGCATACTAGGCTTCTTTAGGCTCTTTACGTCACAGGCGTAAGTCTGGAATTGCCAAAAAAAAAGTGCGTAATTACAAACCACATCTGCATGTTAAGTAACAGCAGATGAAAATAAAAGATGGCGGGCTTAAGTGTAAGAAGTGTATGTGTTTCCATACATACATACATACATTTGCATATGTTGATATTTATATACTATGTATGTATGTAAGTGATCAAAAATATTGGGCACTTGAAAATCAACTTCGTGGAACTTTTTTTTGAACTCCTAAATAATGATAACGATTTATTAAAGATTATTATAAGAGTATCACAAAAAAAATACTTTGCTTTGGTTCCTTGTTTTATACTATATTAAGCAAATTTACGTCATATGGCAATAGAGATAATCAGTGTTCTCCGTCGTCACTGAATCACCCTAATATTTTGTTGGCCCTCCGTTTGACTGAATAACAGCCTGCAAACGTCTCTTCATGCCACTTATAAGTTTCGACTTTTCGTGAGTGCTGATTTTGGCCCATTCAGCGCGTAGGGCCCTCCTTTAGAGAATCCTTTGAGCTTATGTGGTGAGATCGGATCTTTCGCTCCAGTAGGTGCCACACATGCTCGATAGGATTCAAATCCGGAGATTGGGGCGGTGTTTTGAACTGCTTGCAATGGTATATGAGCCACTCCTGCACAAGATAAGACGAATGTTTTGGGTCATTGTCTTGCTGAAACTGCCAACCGGTGCCACTGAAACCCAGTTTTTGAACACTTGGACTTAAATTCTCTTTGAGAATGTCTCTGTACACATTTTTGTCCATAGTGTCATCAATAAAAACGAGATTTTCAACTCCAGAGGCAGCAAAACACCCCCAAACCATCACATTACCGCCACCGTGCTTAACCGTTTTGAGCAAGTTATTTTCCTGAAGCTCTTTGTTAGGTTTTTGCGCTCCATCAGACCCAAATAGATTAAATTTAGACTCGTCACTAAAAATGATTGTGTTCCAAAATGAATCCGGCTTATTTACGTGTTGTTTGGCGAATTCTAGCCTATTTTTCTTGTTCACCTTAGAAATAAAAGGCTTGCGCATAGGAGCACGACCATGATACCCGTACTTACACAGGTATTTCGAAAAGTTTGTGGGGTTAAATCACTGTCAAAAGATTCCTGTAGGTTCTCGCATAATTTCACAGCCGAAGTATGTGGATTTTGGACAACTGTGGACACCACAATCCGTTCCTGGCGTTCTGTTAAAATTTTAGGCCGGCCTGATCTGCGTTCTGGAGCTATTTTTCCCGTTTGTGTGTAATGCATTATAATATTTTTCACACTAGAACCATGATCTGTCTACAAGTTTGCCAATTTCACGATATGATTTATTCTCTAAATAGAATTTAATTATTAATTTCCGTATTTCCAAAGAATTTCTGAACCTCTAGCCATTTTGCTCATGATCTCTTAAATTTCCGATTAGAAGTAATTGCAAACACATGCAAGAAGTGATTGCAAACACATGCAGAACCGAAACGAAGCAAATCACAAAAAAGGAATGAAAAAAAAAACGGTAGTTTACGATTGTAGCAACGAAAGCGTAAGCTAGAACATAAAGTGTGCCAATACTTTTTTGATGTAAATTTGTGCCTTTATTTATATTTTAGTATAATGCAAAGGAACCAAAGCATAAATTTAATTTTTTTTTTTGTTGAATACTCTTATAATAAATCATTTTAATAAATACCGTTTATCATTTATTTATAAGTGTGTTCAAAAAAAAGTTACAGCACATAGAAGTTTGATTTTTCAAGTGTGCCAATACTTTTTTGACTCACTGTATGTACATGCTTGTCTCACATGTTGATCTGCGACCGGCTTATTAAATGGCAAAACATTGTGAACATAATTATATACATATGTACATATGTATGTATGTATGTTTATATAAGTACATATGTACATATTATTACATTTATATGTGTATATGTATATGTCCATATATTTTTCTGAACACACGCATAAGATGTGTGTAATAGTAATTGTAAGTTTAATCGCTTTTTCAGTTGTTGAAGCGTGGCGGGAACCTGAAATACACATCTTTTTTTTTGTAATGTGTGTGTGTGTTTGGAAGTTCAGTTTTTGTTTTCGTTCTGTCTTGCTTAAACATATGTTGTTTTCTTCTTTTTTTTTTTTTGTGTTGGTTTTTTTCGCGCTGCTTAACCGTTTGGCGCTTTTGTCAAGGTTTTCTTTTTCGTCTGTTCGAGATTTCCGCAACGCCATTTAGCTTTTGGCGTACGTGTTGTGCCTCAGTGTCGTCTGCCGGCTTCACAACAACAACAACATAAGCGCTGTTTTGATACTGGTATTTTCAATTTCATTAATACTGCGCTCTGCATTCGCATTGAGAGATAATTTCCATGCAACATGGGAGAGTGCTGCGACTTTTGTATGCGGATTTTGGCACGTCAGCACTGTTATCTCTGTGCATGAGAGAGAGATAGAGTGAGAAAGAGAGGCTGCAAAGCGGGGGATCTATATATGTATGTTTTTTTTTTTGTAATGCTGCTTTACATCTGATTTGAGAACAAAATGACACAAATTAAGTGTGCTGAGTGTGTGTGTGCGTGTGTTTGCGTGACTGCATGTAAATGCGTGTATTTCTTATGACTTGCATGCATGTGTGTGTGTATTTTTATGTTTCTATTTGGTGGCGTTGCCACAGTTCCACAAAGTCTACGTGCGGCATTCAACGTATCCTTTTTGTTGTGGTAGGTTCAAGTCGATAGCAAATGCACTTACATATGTAAGTGCTGTCATAAGCATGCACACATACATACATGCATACATACATTTCATCATGTGTGTGTGTATATGTATGTATGTATGAACTTGCATTTATTTGTAAATCTATTTACTGTAATTCATGGACAGCCAAAATATAAACGCCTTATCAGCGACCTGCTTGTGCTATTTTTCATTTATTATTTTTGTTTATTGTTGTTACACTTGATAAAAAATAAATAAAAAAAAACAAACGAAAAACAAAAACAACAGCAACGGACCTTTCGTCCATCATTAATTTGAAAGTGCGGGCGCTTTGTATGTAAAGATTAGGTCGAAAAATAAACACAGAATTAACGAGGGTCATTTGACAAGTTCTTGTCAATCATTAAAGCACGTGGTGTTGAATGTTCTCCATTGTTCTATTGAGCTTTTAAGGTGTGAAAAAATAAAATTTGTTTATTTTTATTTTTAATTCATCTACATATGTTGAGCTGCTTCCGGCTGAAATATTATCATATTTTTATTTATATTAATAATACCCATATTTATTGTGCATATAATATAAGCATTTCGAAACTCACAAAGCGACCCTCGCCGAAAAAAAGTCACAGACTGATTTGGAAATAGCTTCGATGAATTGGGTAAATAAGAAACCAAACTGGTAAACAAAGTTTTTAATTTATTTGTATCTGTTTTTTTTTTTTTTTTTTCATTTGGTTTGCGAGTGTATTTTGCCGTTCGTTTTATGCTGCCAAAGTTCAAGATTTGTTTCTTTTTTTTTTGCAGCGATCCAAGTCCAAGTTTTAAGCAAAATACATTTTGAATAATTGGCTAGTATTAATAGTAGAACTTAAACCTGATCGATTAACAGTTATAATTATGCAAAAATCAATTGGCCTTGCAGAGCAACAACATCACAAACAAAGCAAGAGAAATCAAAACATTTCAAATACATAAACAACAGCAAAAAGCGATGCACAAAAATACATACAAACTGACAGCTGTGCATGTGTACGTCTCGCTGTCTCTCTCTTCCTCGTTTTCTTTTGCGTGTGTACTCATGCATGCATATGTGTGTTGGTGGTATTACTTTAGCTGTAATCCACACCAGAAGGGCGCATCATGGCTGCCCTAACAGACAGCGATGATTGCTTCCTACAGGGCACGCACACAGAGATGAACTCGCTATTTTTCAACCATTGTATAAGTTGTAATTAAATTATTAAGCAATAAAATAAATATTACGCTATATTTGCTAGCACATGCATATCAATGTAAATAAAAGCTGGTCCTATTTTACGCTTCAATTCAACTCTCAATGTATTCATTATGTGAGTATTCACTGTGCCATGTGTGCTTTTTACCCCTTCCACCATATTGGTCAAGTGCTAAGTGGTAAACAGCAATTCGACGTTTTGCTGGCCCTTCAGAGCAGCACTTTTGTAAATTTATGGCTATTTTTAGGTGAAAATACGTTTCGCTTTATCTCTGAACGAAAATAAGGGTAATTTGTAACTTCGGCGACGTTGAAGCCGGCACGTTAGCCAAAAAAATCATGGGTAAACAAAATTGTAAAAAAATGAAAAACAAGTAAATAAACAACAATAAGAAAGCCCCACAACCTTACAGAACTTATCTCATTACAGTTTTGGAGCCATTAGATCCAAATCATTATCGTGTGTTTGTAAGACGCAAAAAAACCATTGTAATTGGACAGGTGACATAAGGCGTGTTTCATATCATGAAGACAACAAAAATAGTTTATTTAGAGCAGAAGAGTAATTTTTCATTTTATTTTTAAACTTGCGCGCCGCAGTAACTCAAACAGCTGCTAAGCATCAGTGCTGGTAACAGCACACTTACACAGCCATTCTCGCATAGCGATATATCGAAATTGAAATGGTGTGAAATCCCTATGTGTACTGTTTTCAATAATAAAAAAGTCAAAAACAATTTTTTTTTATAAAAGTTAACTTATAGTTAATCTATAATTTTTTATTTATGGGAACATTAATCGCAACAACTAAACAATTATGTACATCGATATACATACGCACTAAGCGCACACCGATAATTGTAAATCGATTGTTGCTAGCAACTATTCTTATCGACAAGCTGTCTGTCAGAAGAAAAAGAAAAAGATTGCAACAGCAGCGGAATAGATTTATTGATTTTAATATTCAAGTTTATAAAACTGTCGCAAGTGTTGAATACAGTTAAGAGAATTTTGCAAAATGGAAGCGCTGGTGAATTACAGCAGTGAAGATGAACACGAGGAGGATTCTGGCAGTGAGATAAGGGTAAATACTAAATACATTTTTTGACAAAAAAAAAAAAAAACAAATGTCAGTTTTTTTTTGTGTATACATTTTGCCGAGGCGTGCAAGCCTCTATGTGAGTGCGTTTGTGTGCATGTGTATGTTGTATGTGTGCGTGCTATATATATTTATATATTTATAAAATATTAGCCGAAAACTGTGTTAAAATGTCTTCAGACGTATGGCGGGCAATCCACAATACAAGCCGAAATCAAATAAAGACTTTCCCGTTCCCCACCACCTGCCTATTTTATTGTAGCTGTGCCTAGTGCTTTAGTTGAATAATGCGAATTTGCTGTTTCTGAATAGTTGAACCATTCCCCTAGGCACCACAATCACCACCACCTCCGCCATCAGCAGCTGCTAATCGTAAGCGCAGCTCGACGCCCGCACATGCATCATCGGCTGCAGCAGCAGCCGTTACTTCGTCCTCGTCAATGGAGGCTGAGGCAGCAGCAGCGGGAACAACAACAACTGTTACATCAACGTCATCATCTGCTTTGGATGCTGTAAAGCAGCACAAGTCGAAAAACAAAAGCAACGAACGCCATCTGCGCCGCCAGCGTCGACGTTCGAGCAGCCAAAGCGCTAGCAGCGGCAGCGACAATAGCGTCGATGCCGACGATGACAGCAAAAACAAATCGAAAATACATCTGGCAGCGCTGTCACCAACAGCAACAACAACATCCACAGCAGCAACAACAACCGCCGCCAGCTCAAAGACATCTAAAGATCATCATCAAGTGGCTGCAGGCGGACGACACGGCCATCATCATCATCGTCATCATCATCACAAAAGCCGCAGCAGTCGCCACAGTAACAGCAACAGCAACAATGACGAGGTAAACTTTTGTTTTTACTGCCACTTAGAAATAGTTAGCTAACTATGCCTCATATAAATACTTAAAATACGAAATGTTTCATTTAATGGAATTTGCAACAATTCAATTGCATCTCTTTGTTGTTGCCAGCAAGTTGGAGATTTTCAAATTGTTAGTCAAGTTGTGAGATAATGAAGTATAAAATTTAAAGAACACTTGTTCACAATTTGAGGTATACAGCAATCAAGATATATTCGTAATTGTTATAGATTTCTTAAGTCCAAACTTGAGAATTATTTGTTATATTATTTCGATAACTGTTTGAGATATATGTATGCCATATAACTTGTGTTTGTAAGTCTTCTGTTACATTTCTGTAATCTCTAATCTAATGCAGAATTAGCTTACCCAATACGTCTTCGAATACGAGCTTAAAGCAATGTCTTGGATGTCATTCAGAGCTTAAGGCCTCAGATCCCATTCCATATATGCTCGAGTCTCCTAAGGCTTAGTCTCTTAGCTTTTAAACCTCTACTTCATTACGCATCAAGCATTCGATCTAATGTTTGATTGTTTAGCTAATTATATTACGCTGAATTTCATTTTGAAATAGGAAGAGATCTATAAAAGACAAGAACTTTCTAAACAAAATAATACTATAATATTACAATTCTTATAATTCGAATGAGGTTTAGTTTATGAACCTTCGTTTACTTAATTTTGTTACTTGAGATTTAAATTTGAATTGAATTTGTCTTGACTTATCAATTTCCTTTAGCCAACTTGAAAAGTCTTGAGAGCTGATTCCCTGTGCAACAACAAAATGTGACTATATAAATAACGCAACTAATAAATATAATGAGCATGCAAAATTGTTTAAATATTTATGTGAGGCACAATGTAGTTCATAGTTAAATTGCTTCAATTTTTAAATGCATCAATTGTACTTTTTATTTTGTATATTTAAGCTTTAGTTAAGAACTTTGATTTATGGTTTATAATCTACTTTCAAAATTCTTACTTTGTCTATTGTCTCATTTGATTTGTCCGCTTCCCTTAAATACTTCTTCTCTCTCTCTCTCTATCTCTATATATGTGTATTGATTTATGTGCGTATGTGTGTGTATGTGATTTAGTTTTTTGGTTGGTGTTGGAGTCAAGGTTGTTGTAACAACTCTATTAGTATCTAGTATATCTGTATGTATATATAATTTTCCAATTTTGATTTCTGTTGCTATTATTTGATTAATACATATTTAAGATACAACTATTATGCAAACTTTTATATTTATATATGACTAAAATATACCATTTTATTATTGTTATTATGTAAAAAAAAAAAACCAACAAAACAAAAAAAGAAGAAAAAAGTCTGTTTAAAAAAAGTCTCGACCAGGACCAGGACTTGAACATAGCTTAAAAAAAGAAATTTAAAACAAAAAAATGCTCTGCATTAGTTGAACTAAAAACTATAAACGAACTGTTCGACTGTTAATACGACAACCGATAACCGATAACCGACAAGCGCTAATCGATCAATGATAATCGATCAACCGTGATCGTGACTGTTTTTAGAGTTATTAGAGTTGTTCCAACGCGCCCAACAGGGTTTCGTGTCCCACTCCTTTAACTCCTTGAACACACACTCAGACCGCAAGGTTTGCGAGCAAGAGCGAAAGAAGATCGAGACGCATCCAATGTGAGTATTGCAACAAATCAATAATAACCAAAAGAAAAAAAAAAAAAAACAATACAAAAAAAAAAAACACGAATTCAAATAGCATTTAATCAATACACAATAATCAACTCAGCTGCGTAACGACGGCGAAGCGACAAATTCCAAAAAAAAAAAAAAAAAACAAATTCTTTTGCAGGCCTCTCTCCGTAATCCACATTCCACAATGCAAGATCAGGAGCAGATGCAGCTGCATCGAACAACAAAATCTTATTTCGGTTACTTCTTAACACCAACAGCGACTAATTAACCAAAAATTTATTTTTTTTTACGTTTCATTGTTTTGTTATGAAAAAAAAAAAGAAAAATTAAAAAAAATCAAAATATTTAATTTCATTTTAAGCTTAAAAGTTCAAGTTAATTAATAATGAGAATGTCCCATACTCCCATATTTATTGCTTGCTTCTTTTCGTTGCAGGATGCACGCGGCAGACAACGCGACTCGGAGCGCTACAGGGATAAGGAGCGGGACAAGGAACGCGACATGGAATACAGCAAGGTGAGAGAGCAGCCAGGAAATAATACGAACTAACATCTGAGCTCATTCATTTGATACCTTTCGCTTGGCTATAAGTGATTCATGTTATTCAAGAATAGCTGAACTGCTGAATAGCTGAATTAGTAGAAACTTCAATTGCTGAATCGAATGTCAACTCGATTCATTTACTTTCAAGAGTGTCTCCTATTGCTGTATCTCAAATGTTCACTCGTATTACCAAGCTCTATGCCTCTCTCTTTTCAAACCATGTGTTGCGAAAGTGAGGCCGAACCATCTTGCTCTACTCTCGTTTGTGTTTGACATCATTAAAGAACATTTCGTATTTCGTTCACAGAGCGAGCGTCATCATCGCACCAAGGAGAGCAACAAGGAGAGCGACTATAAGCGCGAACGCGAACGTGAGCGTGAGGAACGGCGCCATGGCAGTGGTAGTGGTCGGGACAGAGACAGAGATAGGACTGCTGGCTCGAGGCATATGGGTAAAGAGGTGCGCTATAGCGATAGCTCGCGCAACTATAACTCCATATCCTCCACATCTTTGACGTACAAATCTCAGTCACAGCAGCTGCATCAGCATCAGCAGCAGCAGCAGTCGCGTCGCTCCTATGATGATCGCAGTCGACGTCGCTCACGTTCCCGCTCAAGATCGGGCTCCTGCTCACGCACGCCCATCGATCCGACTAGCAGCCGCAGGCGCCATGCGATGCCGCAGGCCACACGTAAATATCGTCGACGTGATTCGCATGATTCCAGCAGCCGTTCCAGATCGCCGCCTGCTCTAAAGTCCAGTGAGCCAATGATGAAGGCCTCCTACCCAGCGTCCGGGCTGCTCGGCAAGCCGCCGAGCCATGGCATGTTATATAATCCGGCTGGCGGCGGTGGCGGTGGCGGTGGCAGTTCCGTGGCAGCTGCCACAGCAGCTGCTGTAACCGCCACCATGTCAGCGTCGGGCGGTGCTGGGTTGCTGCCCACGCCCAACTATGCACCCAAAATACCATCGTTAATGTCGCTGGAGCTGAATACACCCAGCGCCCTAGTCGAATCCCAGCCGGCGGCTGTGCAGCTGCCCAAGTACTATAATCCGGGCATCATCAATGCCAATCGCTATGCCGAACAGCAGCAGAAGCGCAAGCTGCTCTGGGGCTCCAAGAAGAACGAGGATTCGGCCAACAAGTGGGGCAATGCGCATTTCTCTCAAGACTCCGATGGCAAGGTGGCATCGAAGTTTATGCGGCTCATGGGCATCAAGAATAATGCAAATACCAGCAGCAGCAGCAGCAGCAGCAACAACAACAACAGCAGCAATAGCAACAACAGTCAAAACAATGGCAGCAACAGCTTAAGCACCGGAACCGGCGCAGATGCATCGACTGATCCAACCGGCAGCAACAGCAGCAGCAGCAGCAACGGTGGTGCCTCAGTGCCCACCGATGTACAATTGCGCCAGCGCATGTTCTCCAACATGGAGCAGCAATACGAGGTGGCACGCGCCGCCACACATACGATGCGGGGCGTTGGCCTTGGCTTTGGCTCGCAGCCGCGCAGCTTTTGAAGCGTTCAAGTGGATGCTGTAAATAGAACGTTAAGAAACTCGTTAAGTCACTTACTAAAACTGTTCTAAATATCAGTTCGCAATATTTATTTATTTCAACTGCAATTCATTTATCAATTCTCCAATTTTATTTCATTTTTTTTTGAGTACTTCAAATAAATTTTGCGAGAAAAAGTTCCAATTCAAAGAAAGTGTTTTTTTCTTCTCATGCGAGATAACTTTGGGGCATTCAAGAAATTCAATTACGATGATATATAGTGCTCATGATATATATAAATATCATGATCTATTTGATATAGTTTTAAGAGTTGACAACAATTCCTAATGCTTAGAATGAAAGAAGAAAGAAATGAATTAAAAAAAATAGGAAAAATTAAAAAAAATTACTGAACAACAAATTAAGACTAGATTAAAAGACTTTTCAGTTATATAGAAAATCTACTGTTATTTAATTTTTGGCTTATAAATATGTGGCATATTCTACATATAATTTATAAATAAATATATATATTCGTATTCGTATTCGTATTCCCCTGCAGAGAGTTGCATTGCTTAAGCAGACGGCGAGGAGAGCTTTTTAGATTTCTAATATAAATATTGAAGAGCATGCGAGTCTTTCGTGGGGTTGTTTATATATAGAACTATTCTCTGGTTTCATTAAATTTGACACACATGAGCGCTATACCGTCTGCAAGGGCACTGAAACCTCGGTGGTCCGAAGTTTAATTGCTTACAAAATAGAGTTCTGTTACATTGACTTGGCTCTCTTATGATGTATGATATATGTATGTATATATATATATATATATATATATATATATATATATATATATATATATATATATATATATCCTCTTTATATATATTGTCGTGTATAGAAATACTAAAGCTAGATTGGTCCATCAATTCTAACCAATTGCAGACTTTTACAAATTTCGATAGATTAAAATACATTCATAAAATTACGTTTCTGGTTTTGTTCATTTACAATCTCACAAATATATAAATATGCCTTTGTTTTCTAAATATTCGAAAGACGTAGACAAAAAAGAGTCTGCGCTACATGCTATAATTATATAGATATATATTATAATATTCAACTAATCAATCTTGATATAGCTGCTCTCTGGTTGATTGGCCAACGATGACTAATTTAGATGCGGACGCCAATGCAGCCTTAAGCTGCCCAGCGTGACTTTTGCAATTCAATCTGACCCTCCAGCGTTTTGGCCAAGTAGATGACCAACAATTGAACCAGTGCGACGCCCAATGCTATCCCTGCAATGGTGTAGAGATTCCGTTCTGCCCAGACGCGTACGACCTCAATGCAGCCGCTGGTCCATATGATTTTGCTGGCAGCCGCTACTGAATGCACCTGGACGCCATAGCCGCACATGATGTTAACCAATCCAGTGCTGATGTCTGTCGCATTGATGCAACAGCTGTAGGGCACGCCACACTTCTCCACCGATGGCGAGGAGCAATTGAAGTACTCATTTTTGCTCCAATCCTGGTAGCCGGCGTTGCTGAGGCCACAGCACTGGAACTCCTTCTGGGCGAAATCAATGAAATTCTGTAAATCCGGATCGTCGCGATATGAGTGTATGATCTTGTCCGTAAACTGATCCTCCAGAAAGGAGTTCATGTTTTGTGGAAACACAAAGCAAATAATTGCTGCAAACACAAAATTAGAGAATATATAGTATACAGATATATATATTGCAATTCCATTCACTCACCTATGGCCATTTCCATGAGGAAGAATATGAGCAGGCACAGCGAGTAGAACTTGAGCAGACAAGTATTTTCTCGCAGTGCACCTAGACAGCCGGCAAAGCTGACAATAAATATCACAATGCCGGCAATGATCATCACCAGGGATATGTTCAAAATGACATCGTATATGTTCTCCAGTTTCACCCAGCCATTCGACTCCTCCCATTTGATCTTGAACGCATAGACGCCAATGCCCAGGAGCAGGCCGCCAAACAACCAGAACATGAAATTCAATATGAATATCATGTATTTCACGCAGGAGCTGACGAACGTAAAGTGATGCGGATAGGAGATACGCTGATGCATATCGCGCACCTCAATGCCATAGTAGCCGCCGTTGCCTCCCCCTCCGCCCCCACCGCCGCCACCACTGCCATGGCCATGGTATCTATAATTACTCATTGTTCGTTGTCTGGCTGACCTGAGCGATGCGCACTTATTACACAGACATTATTCGATTATATTATATTGTTCAATACATGATTGTACGACTCGCTTGGATTCATTCTTTGTTTTGCGAATGTTTTCACATTGTTTATTGCCAATACGGTGTCATCTTGGGCCCAGACACGAATCTAAACACTTAGTGTACAATGTACATGCATATATGTATATCGATAGGTTAACAAATTGAGTTCGCCCGCAACTGGGTGCGATAGTCAAAACAAATCGTGAACTAAATTTGAAATATGAGTTAGTTTTTATTTAATACATATATGTGATTAATTGAATATATGCTTTTTTAGTTACTAAATAAATTAAGCATTAGTAAAAAATATTATATTAGCTAATTATATTAAATATTTAAATTCACTTGTTATTAAATTGCTGTTTTCATTTTGTTTCCCATAAGCGTGGCTCACTTTAGAACAAGTTCAATTCGCCAACAACTGCGCTCGATAGTCAAAACAAACCGTGAATTAAATTTGAAGTACAAGTTGGCTCAATTAACTTGATATACATTTTTCTTATAAATTGAAAGTATAACATAAAATTAAAAAATGAATTTAGCTTAATATAATAAATAAAGTTAACATAACATAATGTTAGCATAAGCTTAGTTCAGTCTTAGAACTAGTTCAACTGCAAAACCCAGTATTTCAGTAGATATATGCACGTGAATGATTCAGCGCGCGGCTCTTCTTAGTGGCTTGCAAGTTGTTAACAACTGATAATGTTCGTTGCTGCTGCGGTTCAAAGTTTGAATCGCATACCATGCAAATCCCGGCAATAGCCATTATCGCCGATAAGCTAGCCAATTATTAGATTCTCTCGTATGCGCTGTGCTATTTAATAGCCACAGTAGTTCGATAACATACGCAGTGCAGAACAAAGATCAACGCTATGAATTTTGTGCTGCGTTTCATCATATTCTGCATTGATCCGCTTGGCCTGGGCCGGCGATTTCTCGTACGGCCCGCTCGCAACCTGACGCTCAATGTGTACGATCGCTTTCACAGCAAGGCCGACGAGAAGGTGGACACCATACGGGAGCTGGTGCTGCGCTTGGGCCTCATCGCCTTCGCCGTTGTGCTGATCATCTGGTTGGCCGTATTCTTCTATGCCGCCTTCTACTATGTTTACATGCCGCCCATCTCGCATACGCGGCCCGTTCACATGCAGTTCAAGTGGGTATCGCACTCTCTCTCTTTCTCTATTTCTCTCTTTCTCTTTGATATTAAGTGATTTCTATATTGTAGAACATGCTTGGAGACGAGCACGCCGTGCACCTTTCCCCACGCCCACGTCTCGCTGACCAAGAAGCAACAACTGCTGATGGTGGGTCAAGCGTACAAGGTCATTGTCAACATTGATATGCCAGAATCGCCGCAGAATCTAGAGCTGGGCATGTTTATGGTCTGTGCCGAGATGCGTGACTATGATTCCATGCTGCGCGGTCATTCCTGTCGTTCGGCCATGATGCGTTATCGCTCGCCACTGATTCGACTAATCTCCACCTGGGCGCTCAGTCCGCTGTATGTGCTCGGCTGGAAGGAGGAGTTCCAGAAGGTGCCCGTTGAGATATTCTCACGCTATCTGGAAGAGCGTCAGCATCCCATCACAGATGTCTATGTTGAGATTCAATCGCAGAAGATACAATTCTATACGGTGACGCTGCACATTGAGGCGGATTTTACTGGTCTGCGGTACATCATGTTCAACTGGCCAATTCTGTCCGCAATAGTGGGTAAGTACAGTTGGTTCATATATGATTCGAAATGGCTCAATTGGCATACATACTCCTCCTCCTCCTCCCAACCCTTGCAGCCATTAGCGCCAATCTATTCTTTATATTGGTCGTCTTTCTGCTCAGCTGGTATCACTGGTCCGATGCCACATGGCTGCACAATCTGCAACTCCGTTACGCCCGCCTCACCAATCAGCTGCAGAAGAAGGCCAGCAGTGTGATCCTGTCCAGCTCGAGCAGTCTGCGCGACGACGACGATCTGAGCTTCATGGATGAGAAGTACGAAATTGCCGAAGTGGGCGCCCATGGCGACGACATGCAGCTGGACAAGGCCAGCGACAAGGCGGCGGAGAGCGCCGATGTCCAGACAGTGCGACAGCGCAAAGTGAAGGAAAAGGAGAAGGAGAAGGAGAAGGAGAAGGAAAAGGAGAAGGAGAAGGCCTGAGGCGCCAATCCAAATGGCCAAGCATGGCAGCATGCCAAAGACTAAATAGGTTAAAGTTTTTCCACTGCTCCGAATTTGTTATTGTTGAAGTATTTCCTCGACTCTAATGGAAAGGCAATTTATGACCCTCTGAACGAAACTCGCAAAGCATATTATATGAAAGTAATGCATATCAGAGTAAAGCCGTCTGTTAACGAACTCTTTTTTTTTTTTGTAACTTTAAGCTCTAACTCTATATATTCCAATATATATGTATATAATATATATATGAACTGAAATGAACAATTGTTAACTGATTGAAAAACGTATTTAAGTGAGGTATATATATGATGTTAAAGATGATATCACTGAAATATAAATATAAACTATATATGTAAATATTTGTTATCTATATCAAATCCAACTATCAACCAAATTTAGCTTAATCTATATGTTTGGCTGTGTTCGAGTTCAGTCTTCTATGCTTTGACTATGATTATCATTCAGATATATTGTGCAATTTGTATATATCTATATATAGTGACTGATACATAGAGAGACATTTATGTATATAAAGGGATAGCTGTTTATTAGATCATTCACATATATTACATATATGTATAACGAAATCGTGCAATACATAAAATATGATATATGAATATGAAGTAAATTCAAAGTATGGAAGCAACTTTTACCTTAGTTTATGATTAGGTTCAGCTGTTCAATTAGAGTAGTAATTGGAGCAGATCTTTAATTCTGATTTGAGCGCAAGACCTTGCAGTGTAATCAATTGGTAGAGCCTATCTGTTACTCTCGGCTCAAAGTTCGTTTACGAACTCTGATCGTAGGCGTCTGTTGTGCTTCTCTTTGATCTGGAAGAACTTGGGAACACTCACAGTCCGTTTCCATAGGGCGGACCTGTATGTTATACCAATTTCTTAGATTTTGTTTATCAAGTCGTTGCGATCGCTCGATACTTGACTCTCTGGCCTGGTTTTTTTTTTTTTTTTGTTTTTTTACTCCATATAGTAATTCAATAGAAAATATCATCATTTCAGAACTTTATAAATTTGTCTATATATTAGATTTTACTAAAATATTTCATATAAATATTTTAGACAAATTCCTAAATTCCGCCTGATTTCGACATGAATTCAGCATAGATTAAAGAGGAAAAACATGTCGATCTATAAACTGCAAATGAAGTAACGTTGGAGGCTGAGCTGATGATACATGAAGTATTAAGAGCATATTAGAAAATAATACTAGAATAATACACTCTATAATATTGTTTAAAAATAAGACGAAAAGTAAGTTTTATTTTAATATTTGATTAGGATACGATATTGATATAGTTTGGCTCAGTCAGACTATCAATAAATGACAAACTTGAATATGAAAAAAAAAAAAAATAAATATATATATATATAAATATATAGATATATAATTAGCTTAATTGAAGCATTATTTGTCGCTTGATTTTTCCTCTTCCGGCTCTGACTCGGATGACCATATCGATTCGATAGGCTCCGGCGAATCGGGCTTGTCCACCTCGGCTGGCTCAGCCGATTCCACAGTGGCAGCATTATCTTTACTGTTAGACAGCAGCACATCGCTGGAGATAATGTCCAAGAGCAAATAGCCAATTTGTTGGGCAGGAAAGTCAATGAGGAAGGCGACGATCAGAGCGAAGCACACAATGCAGAGCAGCTCCGCAAGGCTCAGCTGCAGAGATCATAGGCAAATATACAGAATATATAATTCATATATATATATATATATATATATATATAGTGCAGTTGATTCGCTTACCAAATCGGAGATTTGAAATTGCTGTGGCTCCTTCACGCTGGCCGTGTTCCACAGCACAACCACATAGGTGGCCAGCTGCAATGGAATTTGGATTCTGGAGAGGATTAGCATGGGACGCGCAACGTTTGGATAGCGTTCCAGCATGCTACGATCCAGCGGCGCCATTAGCAGCGCCCAGCATATGCCCAGGCCCAGGATGAGCGGACTCCAGGCCAAATAGGCAGCCGCCTCCGTGGATCTATAGACGTATTTGTAGCGCATGCCCGCCGCAGCGGCCCAGAAGCACCAGCCAATGCCCAGCATGGCCAAGGTCCAGCCGACACGCCTATAGCGTGCTCCAATGCCAAACGAACCGGATTCGCTGCGGAACAGCAGCCCAGCGCCGATGCCCAGCAGATAGGCCGTGGCACGTGCCACAGGCGAGCCGTATATAAGATTTCCCGTGCGATAGAATTTGCTGATGCTGAAGGTAGATAGAAGTAATAAAGCGAGTGCAACTCTGGCGAGGATTCATTCCGCACACTCACCCAATGCCATGGAAGAGCGAGGGAGCCAGATAGTCGCGCTGAGTGCGAGCGTAGCGCGCGGCCACGGAGATGGCATGAAAGGCGCCGCATAGAAAGAATCCCGCCTCCGGATCCGTGAAATACAGCCAGACAACCAGGGCGCCCAGTAGATACAGCTGCACCTCCAGCGACATTTGCACTGTGATGGGCGAGCACTGTGAAGTGCAGGGATTAGAGCTACATATGATTCAGCGTATGATTCAACTTCATTACCATCTCCTCCACATCGCCCGTGTTCTGCAGGCTGAGCGCATTGCGCCACATGTTCTCCTCACAGAGCCGTGCATTCTCGCCGACGAGCAGGCTCCAGAGCGGACCGCTGCCCAGATGCGGCAAAATCCAGGCCTGAAAGCCCAGAACGGCCAGCAGGCTGGGCACATAGCGGCACGCCTTGACGCTGACATTGCGCAGAAAGCTGAGCCGACATGTCTGCTCCATCTCGTGGGAGAGCTGATAGGCGACCAGGAAGCCGCTCAGCAGCAGCAGCACATCGCCATGGAGCAGGGGAATGCGATAGGCCAGACTCCAGTAGCCATTGACGGCCTCCACAAAGGCATCCCGATTCGTGATGGGCAAGTGTCCGGCCATCATGAACTTCAGGTTCACATAGATCAACAGCGTGGCCAGCAGTCGAAGCAGATGAATGAGTGGGAACTCCACGTCCGGTTGCTCGAGGCTGGCGAGCTTCTCGAATGTGAGCCGTGGCGAGAAGGCACTCAAGAGTCTCAAATGAAGTGCCGGAATCAGTTGCTCTGCCTCCTTATGCACGGTTTCCTTTTCCTCTGCCTCCTCGGACTCGAGCTGCTCCACCCTGTTAGCCTCATCGCCTGCTGCCGCCTCCGACTCCGACTCCGACTCAGTTGTTCCATTGCCAGTGTAGTGTAATCGCAACAGCTTGGCGCTAATCCAATCCCAATGCTCCCAGATGAGGGCCAGCAGGCAGGTGCAGCCGAGCGCGCCAATGCCTAATCTATGAAACGTGCCAGGATCTTAAGCGTGTGTGTGTTTAATTGAAATTCCAGACCAACTCACATGCCCGTTGCCAGGTAACTGTCCTTGGCCATCAGCTTAGCGAAGCTCTTGCGCTGACGCGTGCTGCAGTGCTCGTCCCTCACATCGATATGGAACTCGATGCCCGTGTCGTTATAGGGACGCAAGCTCGCCTCGATAATGCCGTGCACCACGTGGGCAGAGCAGCCGTGCGGCAGGCAAATGCCCCAATTGGCGATGTTGTAGCGCGGCGCAAAGTGTTTCGGCTGCAGAGCAGCAGCAAAAAAAAAATCCAATTGGAATTTGAGAATTCTATTAGGAAATATTATATTGTGATACATACGTTCTTCAGATGGCCATGCCAGAGGCCACGTCCCTGCAGCAATTGCAGTGCCTCCTTCAGGCTGCTCGCCGTCGAACGCATCTCGATCTGGGCCAGACAATATTTGCCATGCACACGCACCGGCTGCCTGGATGAGCTCTTCACGGCCGTGGACACCTTGGTGCATTGATCAAAGTCACCAAACTGATTGATGTTGCCGCGCAGCAGACCGGCGCCAATTTTGCCCGTGGCATCGAGCACTGCAAAGGCGAGAGTTTGAGCGGGAGAGTGGGTGAGCGAGTTTGGTATCGGGATTGGGATTGAGTGCACTTACTCTGCAGCGTCCACAGCTTGTGAGCGCGCAGCTGATGATGCAGCAGCTCCAGCTGCTCATGGCACTCGCCGCTCCTGGCCTGCGATACGTTGCCAATGAAGGCGGGCAGTGAGTGAATGAGCAGCTCCAGGTATTCCTCTTTGCTCTTCGATTGCTGCTGCTGCTGCTGCTGGCGCGACTGTTCGCCACGTGCATCCTGCCTGCTGCGACTGCTGCGCTCGCGCTGTTTCGGCGTCTCGCTGCGCGGCGGCTCCGGGAAGATGCTGTTGAAGGGCCAACGCTTCAGGTAGGTGAACCAATCGATGTCGCTGCGCTCGCTTTTCTTTTTCTCTTTCTTGGCCCTCTGGGGTGGGGCCTCATCTGTGGCAGCTGTCTCAGCGCTCGGCTCGATTAGCCAATGCAGCCAGCTGAGTAGGTTCGGATATTGTGTTTCCTCTTTCTCTTTGGGCTTCTCTTTGTGGTCGCTCATGAATTTATCCCATAGGCGACTGAGCAACGATGGTGCATCATCATTGTCATTATCATTATCATTGTCATTGGCTTTGCTCTCAATTGATGATCGTTCCATTCTTTTACGCTTCCTTTTGTCACGCTTGGACTCGGCCTTGTCCCTTTCATCATTATCAGCATCATCATCATCATTGTTATCAGCATCTTCATCATCATCATCATCATCATCGTTATCATTATCATTCTCATCATCTTCATCTTCATCTTCATCATCATTGTCATTCCCATTCCCATTCTCATTATCATTATCCTCATCATCAGCATTGTCATTGTCTTCATCATCATCAGCAGCACTACCAACAGCATCATCGTCATCATTATCATCATTACCATTATCATCATCATCATCATCATCATCATCATCATCCTCGTCATCGTCATCGTCATCCGTTCGCTGTATTTTATGAAATTTGAACTTAGCTCGCCTCGGCGCCGCCCTTCGACCCGTGCCCAACGCCTCCGTCGCCTGGGCACAGGCAGCCGCATCATCCGAACCCTTGCACAGGTCACGGCTCACCTCTTCCGTGCCCAAAGGCAACAAGATGCCGATGAATAGTACGGCCAGCCAAAAGACATGATTTGTGCTCTGGCCGCGCACCATATTTATTATTAATTATTATTAATATTATATAGTTCAGATATACATGTATATATAGAGAGATATTAGCTAGATGATAATCCTGCTCAGTTCGTGATTCGGTTTCGTTTCGTTTAAGTTAGAGCTTCAGTTGCAGTTGCAATTGCAATTGCAGTTTCTTTTGGCTTTCAATTAGTTTACACAACCTTTTCGCACAGACTAATTGTGCCCATCGAATATGCGCCCAGATGAAAATAATTTTTATGCATATGCATATGGTGAGGACCACGCTCTCAGCCCAGAGTCGTACGAGTGGCAAGCACTAGCTCTGGGCCTCGATGCTATTAATAAATGCCAGCAAGCAAAACAACAACAAAAAAAAAAAAAAAAAAACTGAACAAAAAAATTTATATATATGCGAGCAACAAAAACAAAATGCATTCGCATTGCTGCAAATACTCGAATAATTTTTTACTCACTTCTAAATAGACCCTATCAGCGGTGAGCTCATAAAAAATAGAATTACGCAAATATAAATTCGAAAATCTGCAAGCGTAGCATCGCAAATACCCTGGATGGAGCAATAATAACAATGAAGCAGCAACAAATGATGAACTAATAAGGTAAAGCAAATTCAATTCAAGTGCATAAATCATATTTGTGTGACTAACAACAATGCTAATAATATAATAATATAATGATAAATTACAATGAGGAAAATCTTGTTAACTTTAATTGATATATAATAATATAATAGATATATGTATATAAATATGATAATAAATATATAAGAGCTATAATAAATAAAGTGAAAAGTGAAGACGTTAATCATTATAATTAGTTGATGTGTGAATGATGATGCTGGTAATGAAAATGCCGACTGTAAGAGCAATGACAATGCTGATGATAGGATTAAGAGGTTAGCTCTCGATGATAGAAATAATGTTGGAAATAATAATATGAAGAGAATTAATAATATGATACGCATAATGATAGATAATGAGGTTAAAAAAATAATATTAGCAATAGCAATAATACACGCCATTAGTCATCATGAGGACGATGCTGATGAAAATCATGATAGATAATGATGCTATAGGTAAAATATTAATAATCAGGTCATTTAATAAAATTTATAAAAGTAGATAATGATGATAGAAATAATGATAGTGGATGAAGATTCTATATAGAATTAATATCATATTATTAATAAAAATACAATTTCTAAAATTAAATTAATTAATTAATTAAAATACTTTTGACATCATCAAGCATTAAATTAAATTCTATAAAGAATTAATATTATATTATTAATAAAAAAGCAATTTATGGAACAAAAATTATATTTTAGAGCTGATGGATAATGATGATAATATGAATAATACAAGTAGAAAGAATCCTCATCATATATAATATTATAATATTAATAATAATATAACTTATGAAATAAACTATAAAAGTAGAGATGATGGATGATGGATAATGATGATAGACATGCTAAATGATGATAACTATATAGAAATAATATTACATTATTAACAACACTACAATTTATAAAATAAATAAATAAAATTAGAGTTGATGAATGATGACAATGATAATAGAAGTAATGATAGATACAGCTGATATAGATGTTACATTAACAATAATAACAACATTTAAAACAAAACACAAACAGAGATGATATATGAAGTAATGATAGAAGATATAGATATATTATTAGCAATACAGATGCAGTTTATAAAAAGAATTATAAAAGTAAACGTAATGCAGGATGATGAACGTGATGGAAATAATGCTTGATGATGTCAAAAGTTAGATAAGCAATAATAATACAATTAATAATAAGAATTAAAGTAAACATGATGATAATTGAGAATAGATTCGAGTGCAAATTAATATTATTAATAATAAACTAATTATTCCAAGACACTTTCAATCAATACCAACGCCAGCACAATAATTAGATATAATTAGTCGTCTCAAGATCAAGCTCTGCCAGCTGATGCTTGATTCCTTTATTCGTGTGCACTCTGAGCTTTACCCACCGTCAGGCAGGTAATCATTCCGAGTGCTTTATTGAATTGAATTTCCTATTTACAAACTAAAGAGAAAAAAAAAGATTCCTTTGCATAGCGCTAACCTGCATTAATTATCAAGGTGTCGTCGTCCTTCGATGCGCTGTCAACAGTGTTGCCTGGTTCCTCAGTTGCCGCGTTTTGCAGCTCATTAGCTTTTGCAGCGAATAGCTTTCAATGGGAGATGTCAGTAGCGTTTTTCCTAGAATGTTTGCAGTTACAGCTTGCATTCTCTCTTTCATGCACTATAGTCTCTGACTACTTTGATTCCATTGATAGCTGCCGTCAGGTCGGGTCCTTTCATCCAAGCACAAAGGCAACTATCATATGTCTGCACTCCAGCTGTAAATGTAGCAGATTTGAACAGTTTTTGCCCATATTAAGGAATATATTTGCCACTGACGTACTACATGCAGCTAGCACATTTGTGCCCTGCAGCAGGCAATATTCCACTGTCGCCATGCCTCCTGCTGATTACGCCAAAAATGTTTCGCTCTGCCAGAGATCCCATATCGCAGCTCAGCTCACACAGACTCTGTGTGGTATGCCGAAGCTGCCCTTAAAGCTACTTTTGACTAGTTTGACTCCTCTAGTTTGACTTCTGCCCATGCTTGGCCAGCATTTATAGTGGAATTGCATGGGCATGGCCTGTGCTCTGCTGCAATCGGATGGATATTTGCCTTTAGCTTACCTAGCAACCATGTTGCTATGGCCGAGGCGTCGTTCGTCTACCATGTGGAGGAGGCTGTCCCTGAAATGTGAGCTTACAATTGAGTCAAACGTTCTTTGAGTCATTATTATGTTTCCGCTTGCTCGCATCCCGACTTTGTCTGGAATCTGCTTGCCCGAATGCTGAATTAACTTTGTTTGTTGAATGCCAAGTTTAAAGCGTGCAGAGTTGTTCAGCCAGTTGAAATCTATAGTAATAATTCTCTCATTATTCAATTTAAAATTCAAAATTAATAATAATGAGCAATCAACTTAATAATAATGATGAGAAATTAAGCATAATAAAATAGGAAATTAATAATAAAAATTATTTGAGAAACAAATAATCAAAAAATTGTAATTTAATAATATTAAAATTACGAACTTAGATAAATCATTTCTAGAGTTTCTTTAAAATAATTTATTAAACATATAAGAAAAATAATAAGAAATAAGTAATAATAAAAAAATGCATAAAAATAACAAAAAATTAATTATTATAAGAAATACAAAATAAATAAAAATGAATTCTATGAATTAAAATGAATAAAAAAATAATATAAATGAATAAAAAATGAATAGCAAAAATTTAGTTCTAAAAAAATATTTAAAATTAATTTTTATACACTAGTAATAAAATACGAAACTAAAATACAGAAAGAAAATTCTTTAAAGAAAAAACACATAGGAATTTAAAAATAATAATTTATAAAATAAATAATAACAAGAAATAAATAATAATGAGCAATTATTAATAAGATATTAAGAATAAAAATAAAAAATAAAATAAAATAAATTTTAAGTTTTATTTTTTATTTATTTAAATAATTTATAATAATAGAATTTAAATATAATAATTTAAACAAAAATAAAAATAATAACAATATAATATTAAGAATAAAAATAAAAAATAAAATTAAATTAATTTAAAAAAAAATAATACATGGGAATTTAAAAATAATAATTAAAAAAATAATAATAATAACAAGAAATAAATTTCTTAAATAAATATCTTATTAATTTATTAAGAATAAAAATAAAAATAATATTTAAAATTTTAAGTTTATATTTATAATAAATTTATAATAATAATTAAATTTATAATAATATATAAAATAATTAGAATTTAAAAAAATAATAACAAAATAATATAAGGAATAAAAAAAATTAAATAAAATTAATTTTAAGTTTCATTTTTTATTTATTAAAATTATTTATAATAATATAATAATTAATTAGAAAGAAATAATTAATTCTAATTAATTAGAAATATATATATGTATATATATTTTTTATTATTTATTTAATTTATTTTTTTTATGAGATAAATATGTTCGATAAATAAACAATTAAAAAAAAAAATGCTGAAATATTATAAAAATAAATTAAAAATAATATGATTAAGATATAAATATTATCTTTTTTCTCGAAGTCAATTTTTTTTATTTTATTTTTATTATTTTTTATTTTATATTTTATTTAATTTATTTTTTATTATTTTTTTCTTCTTTAATTTTATTTATGTCGTTATAAAACTCAAGAGTAATAATAAAACTAAATAAATATATCTATAAATAAATTATAATCGATCACACATATATAATTTGAATTCGTACAAAATGTGCGCTGAAACAAACAACTCGCTGTGCATGCATGTGCATGTGTAGAGCAGGGTATCCACTTGCTGCACTTCTTTATTTATATATTTATTTATGCATTTGCTTTATTATTTTAGCTGCGTTTCATTGTTTTCTCAGTGCGAAAAAGTGTGAATATTATTTTTAATTCAATTGCACGGTGTTGTGGGGTCCATTTGAACGCCAATTGTACGGTCCGTCGGCTTTTGTTGTGACACATCGAACCACTGCACCACTGAGATAGATTCTTCCTCTATCTATTGGTGTGACAAATGCGTCGACCAAATTATTGTTGGCATGTGTCGTGTATGGCGATTAATTCCATTTGAAATGCAACTGCGAAATAATGCAATTTAAATGTGATTTTTCGTTTGTTATTGTTGTTTCTGCTGCTCCTCTTCTGTTTCATATACAATATATATATTTCAAATATGAGAGTACTTTATTTGGGCTATGCCCAGACTTATGTTCTATCAAGATACATAAAAGAAATGAATGCAAAAGTATGTGGAATGTAATTTGCCCTAAACTATACTAAGATATATGTCTATATATATACATATATATATATATATCTAAGGTATATTCTCTATAGATAACGCTTAGATTTTCCCATCCATTAGATATCCTCGTCTTCGATTATTTGCGCATCCTGAATCTTCTTGTTCACAATGTTGATGAACAAAGACTTGAGGAACGGGGCACTGATCTTGAATGGGAAAAAGATATCGCTGTGGTTATGCAGCGTCTCCATGACTGCCGTCATGCTATACATGTTGCGCGATAGCCAGAAGCAGACAATGTGATTGTTCATGTTTCTGTCAGGCAAATGGGAAAATCAATATTTTTGATTTGATTCAGGGTTTTTTCACTTACTTGATGACGGCATGCGGAAAATATTCCTCGATTATCGAACAGTACTCAAAGTACAATTGATTTTGTCGAATATTACGATATTTGGACAATTCGGTCAAGTCATCGTCATCGTCATCTTTGCTTATCAATGGAGCTCGCAACACTTTCATCTTGACGCGTGCCTTGACCACAATGAAGTCCATGAAGTGCTTCACCTGCAGCTCATTGCGATCGCCGATGACGCACAGGTTCGTCTGATGGAGCACAGCCGTGCGGCTGGCTATGTCACAGTATTTCGAATCTGAGGTAGTGAAGAGCACCGCCTGACCCTGTGAGCACTGTGAGTGTATCAAACTATGAATGCTCAGCTGGCTGCTCAAGTCCAAGTGGGCGAATGGCTCATCCATCAGGATGAGTCCCGAATAGCCGATCAGTGATATGGCCAAGCTGATGCGTTTCAAAATCCCTCGACTGCAGTTCGGCAGCAGATGGAAGCGACTGCTATAGAGATTGAAAATCCGCAACAGATTTATGGTATCCTCGAGTGCTTGAGCCTTCTTCAGGCCACGTATGATCAGCACAGCCTGAATGTACTCGACCACAGTGAGTGCCTCGATGATCGCATTATCCTGCGGACAATAGCCCATTAGCTTGTAGCTCTCGTGCCTGCTGTATTGATATGGATGCTTGCCAAAGCTGCTTATGATGCCAGCACTCTGTGGATTGGCGCCAAGTATCGTCTTGACCATCACCGTCTTGCCCGACCCGTTCACACCGAGCACGGACATGACTTGGAAACTGTTATTAGATCAAATCAAATCAAAAAAAACCAATGGGGAGAAAAAAAAGAACTACTTCAAATCGAATCACAGACGCACAGATACTCGAATCACAAATCGGTCACGTACCGTTCCACCAGCATATTGATATGCTTCAGCACAACATGGGCGCGAAAGAATACGGCCAGATTTTCAATATATAGCGCCTTCGCATGCACCAACGGATACTCCATTGTGCGCACACGTATCTTCTCTCGTATCCATGAGTTATCCGATTCGGTTTTGTTGCTAAAGTGCAGAATGCTTTGGTCGTAGCAGCTGTCTGGACTGCAATGATAATAATAATAATAATGATGATAATGATAATAATAATAATAATAATAATAATAATAGGTGGAATGGGTATTTACAACTAACATACGAAACTTTCTGACTCGAAACTCACTCGATGTCCTTTTTTATATCATCACGATGTCTAGGCAGCTTTCTCCTTCGAAAATTTACACCATATCGTAGAAAAATAAATCCCCAAACTATGATTATGGATAGTAATGTGAAAATCGTTATCTCCACGCATAAATTGCTTAAGCTAACATCCGCTAAAAAAAAAAAAATAAATAAAATATTTATAGTAATAAATTTCATTTATGTTTGTTTCATTACAAGAGAATTTTCTTGTAAAAAAAAAAGAAATCTTAAGAGATATTAGTTAAAAAAAAATATTATGAAAAATAAATTTTTTTATATTTGTTTCTTAGAAAATATAACATTTTGTTTAAAATAACATTTTGTTTAAACAAATATAGATTTTTATTTGTTTGTAAATAATAGATAAATTAAATTTAATGAAAAAAGTTTTTATTTATTTTTTTTTTTAACAAGTTGCTTTAAAATTAACTTAAATTACATATAAATTTTTTGGGTTTTATAAAAATTATAAATAAATTCAAATTTCTAAAAAAAATTATATATTAAAAAATTAAATAATTTAATAAAATTTTTTAAAAAATTTTTGTTGAACAAATTTGTTAAAAAAAATCAAAATAAAATACCGCAAAAAAACATTTTTTTTTTAAAATTTAAATTATAAATACATTATGACAAACAGACAACAATAAAATTTAGAAGCTCATAAAATTTTATAAACAAAATAAAAAATAAACAATAAAAAAAATAAAAATAAAAAAACTTATATATAATATTATACGACAAAAAGGTTTAAATTTGTTGGGAAGAGAACCTGTCCAACAATATCCTCGACTAATAACTACCCTGAGAGCTGCTTTTGCAATTACTCCAAGCTCTTTGAATACATACACAACCAACAACACACACACACACACTGGCAAATTAGTTATTGAATAACTTTTGTTCTAGATGCACTTTGGCAATGCAATTTGCCGAGCGTGAAAAGGAGGCCATGGCTAAGCTCAAATTTCAAATTGGATTTATTTTTTTCAATTTTGATGGCAAATGGAAACATTTATTACAGGCCTTATGTCTTATCGTTCGTTATGTTCAATTGTTTAGAGGGCAAAACTAAATAAGAATTAAATTATTGATAACAAATAATAGATAGGAAACTGAAATGAGAAAGGTTATATATATATGTATATTGATACTAATGTGACAAGTGTAAAAACACTATAAGAATAATCTACATTTATTCAAGATGTGTGTCAAAGTAGGAGTTAAACTGAACTCTGATTAATCCGGATGATCTATAACCAATAATGTGTTTATCAAAGCAGAAAAAAAGTGAGCCTATATAGAAACACCAGCTGCATAGATCTATGAGATATGATTTGATTAAAAAAACTAGCTCTTATATCTTTGGAAATCGACGCGTTCATACATATGGACGGGCGGATGGACAGACGGACGGACGGACGGACGGACAGACGGACGGACGGACAGACGGACATGGCTGATCAAGAATATATTGTAATACTTTAATAATTGTTAATGGGTTCAGGTTATATAAATACTTGGAACAACTATGAAAGATGAATTAAAATTGTCTATACTTACAGCAACAGTTGGGCTGCGCACTACAATGCTCGAGAAATACGCTTGTCTTGTATGTGACATCATCTTTGCATAGTTCGACTATTTCCATGTAGTCATTAAGTCGCAAAAGATTTCTAAATAGCGCATAGTTTGGCAATATATTTAAGTTGTTCTTCTGATGAATATCTAAGACACTGTATTCGGATGAAGCCAGATGGAAGGCAATGCCCATGGAATAAAAGGCGATGATCACAATGTAGCCGATACGCAGCTCTGTTAGCCAAAACGAGAACAGCAGATTGACGGAGATGATGCAGGCGCCCGACACGAATAGCAGATAATTGAACACAACTGTATATTAGATAATTGAAATCGAAATAGTCATGAACCGATAGACATAACCAATCAAATGTCTCACTCACAATTGAAATATATGTCCATGGGCAAGGAGCGGTGAAAAATGAAGATGACGCCGTTTAAAGTAACAATCGAAATGAATATGACTAGCACGCCGTAAATGAAATAGGCAGCGCATAGAATACTAAAACGCATTCCACTGATCAGCTCCAGGCGCTGGTAGGCCGCTTCGCGTCCCAGGCCATAGTCTAGTATTGGCAAGGCCCAGACATAACAGCAACATAAGCTCAACGTCAATGGAATTACCCAATCGACGTTATTGTAGTCTCTCGAAAAGATGAGCGAATGCAAAGTCGAGTAATCCATTAGATCCAAATGAATAATTATTTCAGAGTTGGGATTGACATATGCGCTGAAAATAGAAACAGAAAAAAAATAACAGAAAATAAGATAAAAAAAAAATAAAATTAAAAAAAAAAAAAATGACTGTCTGCTGCTGATCTAAAAGTTTATATAAATATATATATACATATACATATATATTATACATTTATATATACATTTCTATATATGCGAACTCACGCGGCTAGAGCGCTCATTACCAGATTCAGGCTAACTGGCGCCGAGTTCGTTAGATGATTGTTATAGAGCGCCTCGACAACATGATCTTTGAATAGAGCTGCAATTGCGAAATTGAGATCGGTTATGATCATATGCTTGGCATTATACTGCTTAATGTAGTCGAGTGGCTCTTCTGTGGGTCCCAATTCGACAAGGGGCTGATCTGAAGTCACAAGTCTCATATAATGTTTGCCAGCCTCTTGTAACGGTTTTATCTTTGTTCTCTGGCCGAGCAATACCGTCGATCTGCTCAGCATGTCCAATGCAATTTTCGTGTTCGACAACGGCAGTCGATTATCTGTCAAATGCGGCATGATGAAGCACCAGACACATAATATCGATGGAAACACAATCTGCAGTAGCGGCACGGTGCAGCATCGTGTGTCAATCAGAAATCGCCGGCTCAGCACAACATGAATGTGGGCGAAAGTTTGGTGTATATTGGCCACGAATCGGCCCGTCTTGGTGGGCGCTCGCGTCTCCTCAACGGTTCGTATCCGAGTGGCCAGCTTGGGCAGGGTATTCATCAGCGTTGAGCTCTGAATGTACTTGTGCATCATGGCCTTTAGAAGTACTTGATCCAAGCCGGTGGTCATCAGCTCAAAGCTATCCAAATGCAGTTGACTCATCTTGCTGTCGACCAATCTGATCAACTGATACAATGCGTTCATTTCAGCGTGCTCTATTGTGAATACAGCCATATCGCCCATCTTCGATTCCACTTCCAGGTCAGGCATGTACCGGGTGAAATAGCTGATTAATAGTCGAAAGTTGCACTTGACGCCCAAATAGCAAACCTAAGAAAAATGAAATTGAAAAAATTATAAATATGTATATATTATATACTGTAATATCAAAAAGTTCTACAACTGTAGCTCTTAAACTTAGTTAGATCTTCAGAATATTTGATTATTATAAAGATTGTATAAAAGTTGTATAATTTAATGCAATAAAGGTAGATTTGTAATTGAAGAGGGAACAAATTATTGAAATACTTCCAAAGTTTTTTATTGTGATTGAAAAAAATCTGTGAAATATTTACCAAAATTTCTAATAATTTCTAATAATAATAAATATATACTTTAAATATGTATATATGTATATAAAAAGTTATCATGATTTAATGCCATGAATGCAAGCAAACTCTAAAACTGTAAACAATAGGATTGACCTAAGCACTGTTCTTACGAATATTTAAACATTTTATTTTAATATCAGCGTTAATAAAACAAAGAATGTCCATAAAGCATTCACACGTTACAAATAATTGTCTTCCACTCACACTCTGAGAAAACACTCAGAGAGGAATCATTTGCCTCGTTACCTTAACGACTTCGTTCGCGATCGTTGCGCGCGAAATGTCTTTGGTATATGTATTGGTGAGAAACACATAAAGTAACGTACGGGAGTGTGAATGAGTGAAGACCGTTTGAACTGTTAAAAGTTATATAAGACAAAGATAAAGGCGGTTAATCGAATTACCTTCAGCAATAACTGCCTAGAAAACGGCTTAGAATACAAAATTTTCAAAAACCCTTATATTGTCGGATTCATTAATCTATGTAGAACTCATAATTTGCAACTTGAATCGCCTTAATTTAGTCTACTAGTTTTAAGATAGTTAACAGTGCCAAAATTGCCTAATTTTCATACAAACTTAAGCGCGTCAGACCCCCTGTGACGTTTCACTGTTAACTTAACAGACCGCTTTGCATAACCTAGCGTTACTCAATCGTGAGCTGCTCAGTACTGAATTTGATTGTGCGAGCGTCAATCGTCTAGCTTCGTAAACGTAACTGTTCGGGAAAAGAGCATCACACGAAGTGTTCAACTCAGAGCGCGCAATCGAATAGCCGCCAAACCAAAACGAAAAAAAACGAAGGCGCTTGCTTAGAGCGTGGGCGAGAGCGAGAGCGAGAGCGAGAGCGAGAGCGAGAGTGAGAGTGTGAGAGTGTGAGAGTGTGAGAGTGTGAGCGTGAGCGTGAGTGAGTGAGTGAGTATGATTTCTTTTCGGTTGATCTTGTGAACAGAGCATGAAGTTTCAAGCCTCGCACAGTTGATTATAATATATGTAGCTTCTATAGTTTCTGGCCTATTCAGATCAGAGTAAAGCCTGGATATGAACATTGAGATCATGAAGTTCACTTACCAACCGATAGACATGCTTGCTGCGGCGCACTAGACTCTTCTCTAGGCCGAAATCGTAGAGTTTGCCACCGACCAGAATGGCAATGCGATCGCCCAGATTGCTGGCCACATGCGGATAATTGGTGGTAATCAAAATGGTGCGATTGATGCGTTCACGATTTATGAAGATATAGAAGTGACGTCGTTGCTCCGTATCCACGCCCTCCATGGGCCGGTCGAGCAGGACGATTTTGGTGCGACCGGCAAAGGCGCAGAGCACCTGCAGCAGTCGCCTGTGGCCGCTGGTCAATTGGGAAACGTGCATTTGGGCTAGATGTACGGCATGCAGGGTATTCAAATAGTCAGTGATATCCTTTTGGGCCTGCAGCAGCGTCAAGCCGCGCAGACGACAGATATAGGTCAAATGCTCACTGAACGTGAATTCGCTGAAGACTCTCAGACTCTGCAAAGAAATGCCAACATTTCTCAATGCCCGACCCGGTTGCTTGACCACATTGTGACCCTCGATAAGTATCCTGCCATAGCTGGGCATCACTCTCCCACAGATCATATTGAAAATGGTCGTTTTCCCGCCAGCATTGTCACCCAGCAGCACCACCAATTCATTCTGGTACACTTTCAGCGAGAAGTTGCGCACCACAAAGGTTTTGTGGAATTTCTTCCACACCTTGATGAACTCGATCACAATGCGACCATGGTCCTCGAGATCGTCCTCATCGGAAGATTCAGAGCTGCTATACAGATTGATGCTCGAATAATGCTTCTTGGGGATTATCTTATTTGGCTCACTAGAAAATTTGAAGCTGCTTCGGCTTTCCTTTTCAGCAGCGGGCTTTAAATCGTTGTTGCTCAGCCAAACCACCAACTGCTTGTCCAATGCATATTGATGGTGCTCATTGGGTGCCAATTGCTCGTCCGATTCACTTGTGCTGCTGCTCGAATAAGAGATTTCACTTCTTAGATTTCTGTTGAGAATTTTGGGTAGCAACGCTGGTGTCGCTGGCATACTGGCTATACTTGGTATGCTAGGCAGGAATTTGTCTGTGCTACTGCTGTATACATCCAAGGAACGACTGATGTTCTCATCACGATAATTGTAAGATAGGGAAACCGTTTCAGAAATGGTTTCAGAAGCTGTCTCGGTCGTGTCTTCCCTTCTTTCAAACTCTGCCATTCTACGCCGTCGCTTTCGACGCCGGCGAAACCAACGGTTCGCCCTACGCAGCTGATAGCGGCATGGTATGCAATTGATCAGCTTGTATAGCCAGGGCATTATGTTCTGGTCCAAAACAATTGCCAATATCAGATATAAAATGGCTTGCAATAGAAAATATCCAAGTAGATGAGACATCGGTGTGTCCTTGTTCACCAACCTGGAGAAGACATATTCCTTGAAGGTCAGCTTATACAAGTTATTCTCCAGGCTCAGCATTCGCTTCAGGCCCCGATACATTGTCACATTGCACAGCAGATATGTGGTCAAGCCCAGCAAAGCGCTCGACGACGATTTGTCCAGTGTTTGACCCGATAGCAGCGGCAGCGGCACTATAATCCAATAAAGTGGTAATATTATCACCACCAATTTCGTATTGCGTATGATGACGGCCATGAGTAGCGAAAATGCCGACACGGAAATCACATAAGTTAGAAAGAATAACATCATCATCGACCATGGACACTTCTTGAACACCACCGAGTGTACGGTCCATTCCACCTATGCAAAATTCAACATTACAAGTGAAATCTCTTGATAACTCTATCACCTACCTTCAGCACTATGACGAATATACTACACGATATCAACTGAAGTATTAAGTTGTTGCAATACCATGCAGCGCCTTGCCAAAGGGTTCGACTGGTAACTCTATGAAGTGCATAGTGACAGGAGAGTTCACGTTCCTCAACGATTTCCTGTAACAGTATTATTATAAATTTTGTGATTGATCAATGTTCTCACATGAAATATAAATGTTAACTGAAACTATTTATAAAAAAAAAAAAACTAATATGAATTTAAAGCTAAAAAAGCAACCGAAAAAAACACTACTCAAAAAAAAAAAAGCCAAAAATCTCAGATAATTATAATTATATAAACAGCAATTTATGTCGCCCAAATGGCAAATGATAAACGTATTTGGTTTGTATACACACACACACATACATACATACATACATACATATATACACATACGTGTGTGTGTGTGCATGCGTCTATCTGTGTGTCTACACACACACACATAAGCGATAGTACGAACCTTTGTTAAAATGACGACGGGAAACATGAATCCAATTAGCAGCACTAATACAGCCACATCAACGCCCTCGGCTATTAGCTCGTGCACAGTATTCTTTAGGTTGAAGGAGCGTAAGATAACTTTTGGCAACTCAGCATTACCGGATGCCATCTGCAGATACTGAAACGATACGGACTGTTGCAGAGAAATGAAGCCCTCGCGCACATATTTCGATGCGCTTGTTATGTTGAAATGCTCAGACTTTTTCGAGCTAGACGTATCGAGCAACGAATGCGTTTGCCACGTGTCACCTATCCAAGTGTAATCATAATACCTCAACTCCGCTGGCATCAATATCGAAAAATGCAGCTTGGCGGGCAGACCATGATACGATTCGGTAACATCGTGAAAACACAAGCTGGCTATAAAATATTGCATTTTAAAGCGAATACGCATATCTTCACAATTTTGAAAACCATAGATCTCATTCAATTTGAGGGACATGCCGGTCAGGGCCAGCTCCACTAGTTTACGGATACCAGCCGTTGTATTTGGTGCATAGGCAACTGCAACATATGGCACAAAGACGCTGCTCTTAAAGCTGTTGAAGCGTGTGAAATCAGGCAAATCAATCAATCAATCAATCAATCAATCAAACAAGATTCTATTATTGTATGCTCAACATTACGTTTTATCCTCTCTGTTCATATGCTTGCGACGAATATTTATCTTCTCGATAAGCGCTTGCCACCATTCCTCATACTGGATCGAAGTACTTGTGCTTAGCTCAATATCATCGTAGGTGGGTGAGTGATGTACCAATATGATAAATAAAGAGAATAGCACTGGCATTACCATTGCTGTTATGATGGTGCCCTTATATTTGCGCTGTTTCTTTAAGTACTTGGAGACAACCAGACGGAAGGTCGAACATGTTGAGCGTTTGCAGGGCATGGTTATTATCAATCTGTAGCGATTTTCAATTACCAAATATCTTTTTGCCGATGACGAGAATGATAACTCACAGTTTTCTATGAAATGCTAGTGTTGAAAATTGAAAATTTCGAATAAAATAATGAATGAAATTTGAAAATTGTTCTATTTGGCTTTTCTTTTTATTGTTTATTGTTTTGGTTTTTATTCTGTTTCTGTCTGTTAATATTGTTGTTGTTGTTGTTGTTGTTGCCCAACTATACAAAATGTAGCCATCGCCAATTGGTCCCAATAGCAACGTCTAATAATTGCCAATTGTTGCTTTGTTGTTTGGGCTCGCTACATGGACACAATTCCGTCTGTCCTCTCACACAGGTGCATTTTGTTATTCAATAAAAGTGATGGACACAAAAAGCAAAGCTAAAAACAGAAATGTGAAACTGTGGAAATGTGAAAATGTGAAAATGTGGAACTGTTGCACATCGTTTGGGGGCCTGGTCTTCTTTTGTATGCCGCGCCTGGCCCAAGCTGAGTGAGCTGGTGAGCTGGTGAGCTGGTGAGCTGAGTGAGGTCAGCATGATGCTGCATAATGTAATCAAGTCCGTGTGTCCTTCGGCAAAACTGTGCAACGTTCAGTTGCATAAATACTCGTAATAATGCCACTCTTTTAACTGGGCCGGCTTATAATTTGATTGTGTTTTTAATTGAACTGCAAAAAAGGCGCTCTCCAAATGTTGCCCATCAAGCTGAATATTTAAATGGAAATGCAAACATTTCACAACGAACATTCGCCTCTCGATGCCAGCCGCTTGTGTACATTACAGATTAAGATACAATATATATATGTATTTGCAAAAATATGCAAATAAATTGTTACATTTATTTATTAAGATATAAGATCAAAATATTTTGACAGCAATTGATTAGTTCTTTATTAATTCCATTTCATTATTTCGTCTATCCAAAGAACATTGTCCTGGTTGTCCATAGTTGGCTAAAGCTGATAGGCTAATTTCCTTTTTCATTTAATTAATTATTCAGCTAAATAAGTTTTTGCTTACCAAAAATATACAAAACAAATTTTTGGCAACATTTAAGCTTTAAATTTAGCTAAATGAATTTTTAAAAAATTATTTATATAATATTTATATATTTTTTTTTTTTTGTAAAAATGGTAAAAATTTCTGTTTTTGTCAAAAAGAGAATTTAATTATTTGTTTATTTATTTTTTATTTTATTATTGTTTATTTATTATATTTATTGTTTATTAAAAGTTGTTGCCTGTTAAAAATATATATAAAAAAATATTTAGAAAATCCTTTGATAATTTAAAAATCTAAAAATATATCTGTTAAAAAAAAATAAATATGAATGAAATAAAAATAAAATAAATAAATAATAAATATATTATTTTTAATATATAATATATATAATAACTATATTAAAAAAATATATATTAAAAATATTATATTAAAGAAAGTGATACGAAAAATAAATGTCAGCAACATTTCTATAGGTATTCCCAACTTAAAAAAAAGTAATAAAATTATAATATGACTTGCATTAAAAAACGATTTATTTATATACCCTTCTCATACTCTTATTAAATGAAGTGGACAATTTACCTTAGTACATTTGGTTTAGCATAATAATAATCATATGAAATATATATGAGCTGGGAATACCCTTATGCTATTTCTCAAGCCGTGCGTCATGTCAGGGCCACAAAAAAAAAAATAAACAAAAAACAAAGAACAAGAAAATAAGAGAAAAAGAGAAACAAAATGAAAAACGCAGTAGCGGCATCAGCTTGAAGATGGCAAGCGCATCTTTGGGCCCACTACAAGCTCTACGAGTACTTGGTTAAGTTGTGCCAAAGTGTATGTGGTTGTGTGAGTGTGTTAGAGTGGTGTGTGTGTGTGTGTGTGTGTGTGTGTATAGGCTGAGGGCTACGTGTCCTTGAATATAGGCATACACATATTCGTGCTGCTGGCTTTGCGTATTTTCTTTTTTTGGCTGCTCAGATTGATACATTTTATACATCTCATTCGGGGGACTATTTCGCACGCCCGAAAATTGGTCGGTGCTAAGTTCTTCAAGTCCGTGCACGGACATAAATATATGTATGTACTTGTTACGTATTTACATACACATATACACACATACATATATACATGACAACTAAGGCGTAAGTGTATGTGTTTGAAGATGGGTAGCATAGAAGCTGTTCTCTTTGTTGGCTCCACATCTTAATTATATTTGTGCGCGACTTTCTCTGTGTGTGTGTGTGTGTGAGTATTTCAGAAACAGATGTCTGCTTGTGTGACAAAACACTAAAAATATCTCAAGCATGTGGCATGGTATGCCAGCAGTTGCCAGCAACAACCAAGCTTCGGCACCAGTGAGCGCAGTCAGGCACTCAGTCACACCGCCAGCCCTCATACTCATGCATGAAACAACAGTCTTCAACGCAACGCAACGCAACGTAACGCAACGCAACGCTACGCGACACACCGCACCGCATCGTCAAGTCTCGCTCGCTAGTTACAAACGCCGCTCATCTCTCACTCTTTATCCCCCGCCCCATGCACACCCACAAGCCGCCCTCAAGCATACACCGTCTCCTAAATACAATCTTCAAACCAAAATTCCCCAATGCCCATGCCCATGCTCATTTCGTTCGTATAAAAAGTAAATGTCAATGCTCACGCCGTAAGAGTGAGAGGGAGCGAGCAGCAGAGCATTGGCTAGTGAGAGACAGAGCGAATCAAAAAAGCCCAAGAGTTTCATGCAACGTGTGCTTAAAAAATTCCCAACTTGTAGCAAGCAAGAACAATAAAAACAGAAAATATCCTCAAACACCTACACGAGTCCAACACCAGAGAGAAAGAGAGTGAGCAAACGAGTGAGAGAGAGTGTGAGCGTGAGTGACAGCGATAGATTGAATTCAAATGTGCCGAAGGGCGCGCACATCGGCTCTCTCCTGAGCTCGGCTTAATCTGCGCAACTGCTCACGCGCATACTTCGTGTGCGTTGCCGATTTTGATGCCGATGCCGTCGTGTCGTGACGTCGTTGTCTCTGTCGCGGTCGCGGCCGAAGCCGCGACGTCGCTTTTATTAAATGCCTGTGCATCCATCCAATGGATGTTGACTGCAGCGCAGCTCCAGCTGCTGGCCTAGTTATTCAGCGAGGAATAAGGTGTGTGTGTTTACTTAGAGCTCGCGCTCTTTGCAAACCGCTGCAGCCAAATGTGAATTCGTCAAATGCTCACCACGAGAGCCAAAATAAGTATGTGAGTGTGCACATATATGTGTGTGTGCGTGTGTATGCCTATGTGAGCGTTGTTTGTGTGGTCTGATTGTGTCACTATGTCAATAGTTGTCGTTGGTCTTCTTGGCAGGCACTCCATAGCCACTTGCTGAGAGTAGTGAGCGCCGCTTTAACAGTCGCGCTCTTTGCAGCTGATGTGCAGTGCTGCTATGCCGCCTAACCCCTGTGTTAGAACACACGCACACACACACAGAGCGTATAACAACAGCAGCAACAGTAACAACAGAGCCAGAGCAGCAGCCGCCACTGTCGTCGTCGTAGCGTCAGCAGCAGCAGAGTTGACAGCGACAGCGACAGCGACGTAAGGCGCCTTGTTATTATGTTTACAATGTTGTGTAAAGTTGTAAATGAAGCACAAAGACAACACATACATGTGTACATATACAGACACACATACACATTTATATATTGATATATACGTACATGTAGGTCTATGCGCTGTGTATACACACAGGTGTGGCGTGTGCGTGTTTTAGTGTGGGAATAACAAAAGGCAATGAACGGGCAATAGTGCCGCCCTGTGGGCGGCAGGGTCTGAAGTTCACAGTTTGTCCACCTTTGACTGTGTGTGTGAGCGTATTTGTGTGTGTGTAGGTGTGTGTGGGGGGAGGGGGGTTGAGGGGGTATTGTGATTGTGTGCGCTTTTTGATTTCTCATTTGATTGTTCACCCATTTCAGTGGCAGTCCCGATCCCGATCCCGATCCCAGTGACGGCCCCAGTACCGGTCCCAGTCCCAGTCCCAGTCCATTTACAATGGGCATTAATTATGTATGCCTCAAAGGTTCAACTGGAAAATTGGTCGACTTCTCTAAACAGCAAACATTGAGGCGAAAAGTGTAGCATAGTTTTCTGCGCACACTACTGCTGCGTGAAACTGGAGCTGAAACTGGAGCTGGAGGTGGAGCTGTAGCTGTAGCTGTAGCAGTAGCAGTAGCTATAGCTGTAGCTGGAGATGTTGATGTAGATGTAGATGAAAATCAAGCATTAAGGGTGCGTTGAGTGGGCCTGTTGGAGCTGCTTGGATTGGCGGGGCCATGATTAGATTTGCAAATCGCACACTATTGAATTTGACAGCCTTCTATTCATGTAAATTTTCAATTTGTCATTACTCGTTGCCGAGCTGCCAGCCGGAATTCCGGAATTAACTTTAACGAAGTTTGCATATGTGATTGCAAAATGCCAATCTGTCTATCAATCTATATATAGTATATGTATACAAACACACACATACACATACACTTATATATATATATATATATAAATTGGAATGTATATACATTCATGCAGAGGGATATCCACATCTAGCTAATATTTATTACAATTGCCGAGGTCAGGGGATGTTTTTGAACGAACAAAAGCAGAACATGGCCAACGGCCAGCACTAACTCAAGTTTCTTCTTATTTGGGCGAAAAACAAAATCTACGAAAAAACAAAAGCAACCGAAATGCCTAGCTAGCAATAGCAATAGCAATTATTTCAATTGAATTTTGAAATCCATTTAAAGCCATCGAGCATAAGGTAATAATTGACTACAAAAGGCCATACGAAACTCTCATGTCGACTCTTGTCTCAGTTTGGCAAATGGCAAATGGAATTCAATTAAATCTCAGCTCATTTTAATGAGATTCGAGCCAGGCTTTATGGTTGACGAAGCGCAATGCTATACAAAATTCAGTTAGTTCTCCTCGCACACAAAGGATTATGGCGTGAATTGCCGGATTTACTCGTAATTTACACCTAGACAAAATGCACCTAAGTGTTAAGTGATGCTTAACATCAAAATTGAAGAAGTTGTTGCCGAGTGCCCGCACTCTAAACAATACGCAACCCTCCAAAATAGAAAAAAAAAAACGAGGAGAAGTAGAAGAAAGTATATAATATATATATATATATAAAATAAGCAACACAAACTACGCCCAGCCAACACCTAACCAATTAAAAGTTTTTCTCAAAAACTTTTCGAATTAACTCTAAAAACAACTTAATTTTGTATTTTAATTTTGTATTTTGTTGTAATTTTTTTTTTTTTTGCTGTGTTGCTCTGTGGCTGCTGACTGAATATACTATAAAAATACACACATACATATATATATAAATTTATATATGTATGTATGCATATATATATGTACATATATTTGAGAACAACAGTGCGCTTTAAAATTGTATTCCCATTGCTCTGTCTGTAGTTGTATATATGTATATTTCATTTGACTGAGAAACTTTTAGTGTCGGCATGTGTGTGGCCTCTGCTTATGTATGTGTGTGTGCGTGTGTGTGTGTGTGTGTGCGCTTGCTCTTTCGTATCTACAAAATATCCCATTTTTCCTAGATAATTCCACACGTCCATCGTGTAAAAACAGGGGCGTTGATGCTCCCGCCCTATACATTTTTTGGCCTACATCGTGGCACGTAACACGAGGCGAGAGGCTGAGTGAAAAAAGTAAGGGGGGGAGGGGCAGAAGAAGCTGTGGGGGGAAGCAGTATATGCTGTGGGTGTGGTATGGAGATAGCCAAAGACGCCGCCACAATAACATTCAGCAACGCGCTTAATAAGAGACCAACTAACGGTACTTGTACATATATACACATAGCTGAATAGAAATTGAGAGAGCTAGAGCGAGCGAGTGAGCGAGTGAACGAGTGCACGAGAGAGAGAGAGTCAGCATTGAAAGGCGACTGAGAGATAGAAAGAGAGTCAGCGTTGATTGCTGACAGAGGCTGTGATGCTGCCGCTGCCTCTGCCTCTGCTGCTCTGCCTTTGCCTCTGCCTTTGCCTCTGCTGCCTCTGACTCTGGCGATTCTTGTGCGTTCACCCCCGGGACTTTGGTACATGGTATGGAAACCGGCTACAGCATGCTCCAATGCTCCATTGCCCCATTGCTAGTGAGCACGATACACAAATTTGTGATCTGCGACTGCGTCGTTGTTGACGACGATGTTGTTTGCTGCGATTCGGACGATTTTTCGGGGCCGTGTGCTGCGGCCATGTCGCGTGCTGATGTCCTGCAGATTGCAGACGTATGCGAGCGCTTTAGAACGTTGTTTGCAATCGCGGAAAGTGGCAACGGGAAAAAATAGCAACGGTGACGACAGCGACAGCAACAGCACCGCCAACAGTCGACCATAACATAACAGTGCCAGAGTAATACTACAACAACAACAACAGCAACAACAACAGCGGCAACAACAGTGGCAACAGCAACGGCAGCAGCAACAACAATCACAATAACAACAACAACAACAACAACAACAGTAGCAGCAGCAGCAACCACATTAACAATATTCACAATATTCACAATATTAACAACAGCAACAACATTAACAATAACAGCAACAGCAGCAACATTAATAACAGCAACAGCAACGCCAGCAACAACAGCAACAACAACAACAACTGTCAACGGCCGCATCCAGAGTCACAGCCGGAGTCTGAGTCAGCGAAAGAAAAACATCAAATAAAAAAAAAAAGACACACGCACACGCTCACGCTCACACATACACACGCTCTCACACACATACTCACTACACTACACACAGATGAGAAGAGACAGCAATTAAATTGAAATGCAGTTGGCTGTTGTTAAATATAATTTTTAAATTGTTACGCACACACAAACAGAAAGCAAGCAAGCAGCAGCAGCCAGGCAGGCAGGCAGACAGGGAAAGCAGTCAAAACCAAACAACGGGAAAATGACAAGCAGACAAAGATGAAAAAACTGCGATTACACATAATTGCGATTCGGTGAGCAGGCGCATTCAATCAACCAACCAACCAACCAACCAACCAACCCACTAACGAAGCAATCGGAAAAAATAGGTGCACCTTTAATACGCTACAAATTAGAGGAAAATAATAGCAAAAAAAAAATTAATAATAATAATAATAAAAAAATAACAACAACAACGTAACAAAAAGAAAAAATAATAATAAAATATATATGCGAAATATTTGATAAAGATTTTTTGCCAATTTTTTTTTACTGTTTGCCCGCTACAACGGCAAAAAGCCAAGTGTTCAAGTAGTTAAGTGTGCTGTAAAACCAAATCTCACAAATCTCTGAGAGGCGAAAAAGTAATTGAAAAAACGACAAACGCTGCCAAAAAAAGAAAAAAAGAAGAAAAAGAAAAACAAGGAAAATGTATGCAAAATGAAAGCAACACGAAATTAATTGAAAAATACTATTTAAAAGTCAAAACAACAAAAAGTCGCATGGGTAAGTTGTATATATTTATATATATATAGATGTATCTAATTACATACACACATACACGTGCAGACTGGCACTCGCATGCCGTTACACGCACGAGCATGTGTGTACATACAAACATGCTGTGCTTTCTTTCGGTTCTCCGGGTCAACAAACAAATGGGCAAAAAGCGTTGCGTGCTTTCAGGCGCCACCCGCTCGCGCTACAAATGCATTCGCTGGCACACACACATACGTATATATGTGTGTGTGCCTGTATGTATAAGCATATGTTAAAGTCAATTGTATTTGTCATCTATTTAAATCTATATGTACTTATGCAATACGCTCGTCTAAAGCCCACACACACACACACACACACACACATTTAGCTCTCCGCACATCATTCACGTTTCTGCGCATATTTCATCAAATATCAAATAGTCTGGCAACTTTTTCTAATGGCCCCACCAATCAGTCTGGCAACTTTAGAAAGCATAGAAATTTCAAAATATATAAAAATAAATAAAGAAATGCTTCAATTTGCTAGTTCGTAATGCAATTAGAATTATTTAGGGGGTTCTTGAGTGATACAATTTGATCGTCTGTGGAAGTTGCTTGGGAGAATGTAAAGCATGAATCAGGGCATGGTCTAAGGGCATGCTCTAAGTGCTGAAGCTGTGAAGTTATTATTAGATCTGTGTGCTATGATGCTAATTGCTATGATTGCTATGATCATCATGTGCCGCACATTCAGCATGCTGTAGGCAATAATTAATCCAATTTGTTAGACTCTTTGTGGAATTTGGAATTTAGATACATTTAGAAATGGTATAATAAATATAATATATACATATATCATATATATGTATATATATTGATTCGTAACTTGACTTGATGTAAAATACGTACTATATACTGCTATATGTTTTGTAGAGGTTTTTAAGTTCATTTTAGAATATGTCGAGATTAGCTATATTTCATTTTTTTCCAGTCACATTTTTCAAATATAATCTCCTCTATAGAAAGTATATATATAAATTTAAACTTACAAATAAATATTTACAAAATACTTAAATATTTAAAGGCTAATTTAAAATATTTAAAATCTTTTAAATGTATAGACTTACAGTGAGTAACATTAATATTCAGTTTTTTGTTTATTTTTTCAACTTCAAACGCAAATAAAACATAAACTATTTATTAAAATAATTAAAAAAATAAAATGAATGTATATATTATATTATATAATTAATTATATTTTTTTTTATCATTTTTTTTTTTTAATTTTAGATTATAAATTTAAGCAAAATTTTTTTAATATTTAAAAATACTTTTACATTTTTTTTTTTTTATTTTCAATTACAAATTTAAACACAAATTTTTAATATTTAAAAATACTTTCAAAAAAATTAATAATTTTCAAAATAAATATAATAATAATAAAAATAATGCCAGGCTATATTGGCATAGAGTAAAAAAAAAAAAAAAAAACAAAATAAAAATATAAAATATATATACAAAATGTATATATAAATAAAAAAAGAAATATATATATATATATAAAATAAAGTAATAATAATAAATATTGTAAGATGAGAAAAATGTAATCAAAAATGGTTAGGGAAATATTAGCAAGTGTGGATTGAGGGGATGTTTAGAATGAATATTATATATGTACGACTAAATCTTTGCATATTGCTAATTGAGCTTAGATCTTGATATAGAAAATGTTAGATGATCTAAAAGCGAGAGGCAGAGAGTTAGAGAGATTGATAGAGAGAGAAAGAGAGATAGAGAGAGAGAGATATATATATAGAGAGAGAGAGAGAGAGAGATAGAGAGAGACAGAGTAGATCGAGCTATAGAGAGATTCAATACTCAATATAGTACATAATACAAATATATAAAAAAAATATATATAAATAAAATAAATAAATAAATATATATATAAAACAAATTTAAATATACATATATATGCGCCTAAGCATATATGCATGTCGAAATATATTTACATGCCATGTATATACTATATATATATTTATATATATATACATATTTGAATTTCTATGCATATAAAATTCAGTTGATATATGTATGTATGTATGTAATTACTTTTGCTTCTTCAGCTTGTTCATTGTTTGATGCTATGCAAATATATGTGCATATTTATACATATGTTTCCTAATTATACTATATAAAATAACTGAAAGTATTGCCCCGACCACAGTTGTCGGTCTTTGGGCTTTGATGGGGTCCAAGGCGGCGGCAGCAACGGTGGCAGCGAAGGCGGCGTCAGCTGCGCATGACTGACAATCGCGATTCGAAAATTGTTTTTCGCCCGTCGGGCCATTTGTCCGTCGTAGATTAGATTAGGGGATTTGGTCGGCTCTTTTGGCGGGGCCGTGCGGTTAGGGGTGCAGGCATTTTAGTTAATTGGATATTGGATGCAGCAGTCCGGTCAGCGCCAAAGCTAGTTGTGCCACACACACACACACACACACACTCAGCTAGCGCTAGCCAGCAACATCTTCCATATTTGGGGCGGAGACGACGTAACGTAACGTAACGTAACGGCATTAACATTTTCATCTTCTGGCCTGGCCAAGTTGCCAAGTTGCCAAAGTTTTTGGCCGCGTTGTGTGCCAACGGCTGCTGTTGGGCTTGGGCTTGGGCTTGGGCATGCGTCGATAGTGTGTCGCTGCTCGGCTATTTGATGTGGCGCACATTTTGGCTACAGCTTCGCATTTGGGATGCTGCTTTTTTTTGGCCAAAGAGAGCGTGAGCGTGACAGCGGGAGAGAGAGAGAGAGAGAGAGAGAGAGAGAGAGAGCAAACGAGAGAGCATAAGTGAGAGCTGACACTTGCTCTGTGCGTGGGTTGTCAGCCGTCTGCTGACAGCCTGTTTCTAACACCGTCTCTCTCTCTCTCTCTGTGTGTGTGTGTGAGAGAGCGCGGTATGTATGTGTGTTGGTATTATGGCAATCGGCAAAGCGGCTGTCGGCGGCGCCTGACGAACGTCCGGACCGCCTCCTGGCAGCAGCAGCAGCAGCAGCAGCTGCTGGCCCGCAGGTCACGGGGCGTCAGATTCCACAGGGCAACGTCTGCAAACCCTACAAGAGAACGAAAGAGGGAAAGAGAGAGAGAGAGATAGAGACAGAGAGAGAGAGAGAGAGAGTGAGTGTGTGTGTATGTGAGCGTAGAAGTAAAAGAGCGAGAGATTTGTTATGTGCTTCGTGTAGTGAACTGCCCAGACGATTTCTGAGCCCAGGCTGCGTGTTTTGTTTAGATTTTTTTTTGGAAATTCTTTTTGGTATTCTTCCCTGCTCATATTTTGGTAAATTTGTGTTTATTATGCCCACTCGACAGGCATGTGGCATGGACCAGTGGGGGGGGCACTTTAAAAGCATGGCTTAAGTCTTTTAAAAGCTCCAAGTATTTCAATACTTTATTGTGCCAGGCTGAATTCCAATTCAATTGCGTTTAAGCTCCCACTGGCCGCAGATCCAATTGCTATGAGGTGGGAGGGGGCAACACATTTGCGACCAGGCCAACAAATGGCCAAATACCAATTGGACCAAGGTTAAAAGCTGAAACCTTATTGCTACGGCTTATGTACATACCACATCCAGCCACACACACACACATGCACACATGCACAGAGAGCAGCAGCAGCAGCAGCAGCAGCATCAGCCAAAAATATGAGCTATAGTCAAGTTTTACAGTCCGATGTTGGCATGGAGACAAATGCACAGTCGCACAAGAGGCATGCTCTCCATCTGCCCCACTAGCACGCTGCTCTTAGTTGAACATTTTTGCGGTTTATTGAGCGCTGCGCCTATGCAAAGCAAAAGATAGATTCCCCCTTTAAAAAAAAAAAAAAAAACAAATACAGAGGAAAAAGGAAAAAAAAAAAAAATGAACTACAACAATGACCACTGCAGCACAGTGCCGCTGGCAGCAAATGCTGTGTGATTATGCAGCCGCATGATTGAAGCTGTGGCAAGTTGCTGCTGCTGCTGCCGCCCCTTGCTACGCCCATTCCAACCCCTACCCCACTCACTAGCAGCCCGATTTGCCCCAATGCCATTGCGGTTGTCATTAACAGGGTGGCCATGCGGATTATCTGTGTGGCCAGGGCTGGCCGCAGCAGCGCCGCAATCAAATATTTTCAAAGCGAGCCCTTGCCTCAGACAGCAATTTTTCAATTGTTGTGTGTGTGTGTGTGTCTCTGTGTGTGTGTGTGTGTGTTAGTGTGAGTGTGTGTTTGGAACGCAGTACCTTTTGCATTCTTGCCTCGTGGTATGTTGGCCAAATAGGCTCAAAGACCAAAAACTGAAAAGCCACGTACACAAACACATAGAGAGAGAGAGAGATATGAAATCACAAACATACTTAAAGAATTTTGGCAGCTGACTTTTCGCTTGGTGAACATGCATACATATGCATATTCATATCTATTTGTTTATCAAAATATTGTGAAAGCTAAGCAGCAGTTGCCTTTAGTTATTGCTGCTCTCTTAGGCATATAAACTTTAACTCTTTGAGAACTTTCATGCCATAAAGTCAAATTCAGCTTTGGCATTAGTTTAGACAGCAAGAAGAATGAGTTTTAATCCAAAGTTTCGGCCAAGTTTGCATACAGTTTTTGACAGTTGACGTTTTGCGAAGATATGTATGTATAATATGTATGATAATTAAAAAAAAAATAAAGGCACACGAAATTCAAGAATATTATTTTTAGTATAGTATAAATTAAAAAAAAAAAAAAAAAAAAAAACAAATAACAAAATATGATATAAATATATAATATAGTAAGTAATAAAATATAGTTGATAATAAATAAAAAATAAATTGATTGATTGAAATATAACAAATATAATACAAATAAAAGTTCTTAAAATAATGTAAAAAATATGTTTATCCTTTCCCTGCAAACATTTTTGATGTTAACAGATCATAAATGAGTCTTTTATGAGTCACGCACTGATCGAAAATAGTCATATATGCGCACATTTTCTGATCATAAATGACTCCCCCGTCGGGAGAAAATTGTACCCTAGCCGCGACTCTTCCTAACGAGTCGCTTATGACTCGTCCTATTAATCATTTATCACTCTTTTTCGAGTCATAATTGAATAATTTTTTTTTGGTATTCTCTACCAATCATATTTTGAGCATATAGAAGTGTCATTTATAAGTCTTCTTTCAATTGCTCATGAGATTAATAATTTTTTAATCATCAAGGCGACTCAGAAAAGACTCCTCAAGACGATTTCTGTTAAAGCAGTCTTCCAAATGCTTGCAGGGTTAAAAAATATAGCTTATAATTAATTAAAAGATATAATTTAAAATTGTTGATAATAAGTACAAAATCGCTGTTGTAGAGTCGTAATGCAAAGATCGCCGATTGCGAACCAGTAGGAGAACTGTAGTGAGAGTTATGCTATTAACAGAGCATAGCACTGTTAATAGCATAGCATGTCGTCGTGAGGGAGGAGCAGCTTCTGTTAATGCAATCTGACATTTAAAATATATAATTTCTTTAAAAAATATAATTTCTAATAAATTCAAATATTCTCTTCACTTCACCTTTTGCTTATAAATAATGTTAAAGCTTATATTTGATTTATTTAAATATATTTAAATTTAGATAAACATTTTTTAAATTATCAATGATTTTCTTTGTGTTTTCAGGTTTAGTTTTTTCTTGTCGAATTTGGCAAGTATTTTGTATGACATTTTGTTACATTTAAAAAATAATAAAATGTTTGCATATTATTTATTTATTTATATACAATTGCAGGACACATTAAATGAAAGTGATTCACTCTTAAAAAAATTAAGTAATTTACTAATTACTGCAAAATAAAGAAAAAGAAATGTATGATTAGTAATAAAAAAAATGTTTATTGAGAATATAAACTTTTTAATAAATTGAAGAATTTAAATTATAATATAAAAAATAATAAAACCTTTTATTAATTAAAAAACAAGAATAAAATAAATTTAAATAATATATAAAATTTTAATTTTTACTTAATTAAAAAAAAATGAATAAATATTTATATTTCTGCAATATTTTTTGTATAAATATATGCATAAATTTAATAAAAACTAATTACAATTATATTAATTTTAAATGAATACTAATACGTTTGACATTTTGCTTTAGCATAGAGAAATAAACTTTTAAATTTCAAACTTCAAGTTGCAAAACTAAAATCAAATTGCATTCTCCGTATTTAATGTTTTGAATGTTGTTGAAATACAATTCTACTCATTAGAGATTTCATGCTATGCTGAAACGTATTTAAATTACAACATTTAATTAATGTTCTCCGTTTGTTGCTCCATTATGCATAATTAATCTACGGACTCTCATTAAAACTTGACATGGTATCAAAATACACAAGCTTGCCCAACTAATTACAATTGCCTCTTTGTCATGCAATTATAAGTAGTAGTAATAGTAGTAGTAGTAGTCATGATAGTAGTGGACATACATACATACATTTCACATACATACATACATATCATGATGTGCTGTAAAATTTATTGTAATATGAAATAAAAGTGCAAAGTTGACAAAAGTTGTTTAATAACTTTGTTGTGCCAGCTAATTGTTGTGAGTAGTTAGGTGGCTGGGGGAGGGAAGGCGATTGAAATAGAAAGTTATGCTCTAAAGCAAAAGTTGAACCATTGCTTGAATTACTTATTTGCTGTCAAAGTAACTGCAAGAAAAACAAAATAAAGCAACGGCGAAAAAGAAGGGCACAAATCTGAAATAAGATACTTAGCGTAAAACAATAAAGCGTCTGCGATGGGGGGAGCACAAACGAGCGTAATAAATGCAATTATAAAGGTAGCAAGATATAATATATATATATATATATATATATATATATATATATATATATATATATATATAAATTTATATATACAGGTGGTAAAGTAGCCCGACCGTTTACAAACAGAGCGTAAAAAGTTCACAAATAAAAAAAAAAAAATAATAATAAAATAAAATTTGAAAGGAATCGCCTAAAAGGATTTTTTCTTCCCGCTGAGCAGCTAATTGTCGTTATTAAAGGAAGACAAAGATTTTTATTGTGCATATTGAATCGAGTAATAAAATGAAAAATTTAAATTATTAACCAGCAAAATAATGTAATTATTCAAATTGTCATTTAATATTATCCAAAAATTTATCTAATAATAAACCAAATAATAATAAAAATAAATTAAAAATTTTATAAAATACTATTTTTATAGTTAATTTAAAAACTAACGAATTAAATTGATAAACAATCGTAAAATATAATTTTTGTTTCTAATAAAAAATCAAATAAAAATCAAGTATTAAACAAAGTATTACAAATTAAAATATAGAATTTATAATAGAGTAAGGAATCAAATTAATAATACATAAAAAGATAGTTGATAATAATATATATTTATAATATATAAAATAATATATAAAATATGAATATTTATAAAACATAAAATAAAGAGTACATTCATTAAAAACTAAAAATTTAATTTAAATAAATTATTTGAAAATCATATGATAATTCATTAAAAATATTTAAAAAATACTATTTTTTTTATATTTTAATTGAAAATTGACGAATACAACTAATTTTCAATACAAATTTATATTATTTTATCTATTCAAAAACCCAAATTGGTTATAAGCTAAACAAAAATACATACATTAAATATTGACTGAATAAAATGAATGATAGAATTTATAATGGCGTAAAAACAAAATTAATAATATATAAAAAATATTGTTTATAATAATATATATATTTATAATATATATATCATGTAAAATATAATACATCGCACAAAAAAATTATAAATTAAAAGATTTAATTTATTATAAACCAAATTATATGACTTATAATAAATTAAAAATAATTTAAATAATTTAAATAAAAATTTAGAAAATTATATAAAATGCAAATAAATTGAAGAATAAATAAACTAATTTCATATAAATGAATTGACATATGCAATGTGCAAAGTGCACTAAAAAAAAAAAAAGAAAATTAATTTAAAGGCAAACCGGTAAAAGGATTTATTTTTAGAGTTCAGCAGCAAATTGCCGTTGTTCTAGGAGCGCCGGTTGATGCGTTACCAACAAGACAAAGATGCTCATTGCATTTAACATTGAGAATATCGAAAATGTACCCACTAATTGACTTATGGCGATAAATCCAATTATAAACGGCGACGTCGACGACGACGCCGACAACAACGACAGCAACATCCGCAAAACATCCGCACATCCGCACAGATGACGCTCGCCAGTCAGGGACACTCGCTCGCTCGCTCGCATCACAATTTGTTTACGTGTATCGGCGGCGCACTGTGTGTGCACCAGCAGCACCCTTGACTGAGTGACTAGCCTGGCCGTTGGCCGTCTATCCATCCGTTCGCATGGGGGTCGCGCCGCAATTAATTATTTAAGCTTTTCATTGCATTTGCTATGATTTAACTGTGGCCCCTTTACGGCTGCCCTTGGCTAATTAGGCGCCTAACAGTGGATGCCAATCACAAGATTACTGTTCTCTTTTCCCCACCCCTCACCTGCCATCTTTCTTTTTGCAGTTTTGTTTTTTGCGCAATCATTAATTACAACTTGCTCATTAATAATTGAGTTAATGCTTTTGGACCCTTTTGAAAGACTTTCAGTCAACGTTTGATTGAATCATTGTAACGGAATTCGCGCAGGTGAAAAAGGGCAAAAATGTTAATGAAAAGCGGAGATAAAATTTGCAGCTCAGTTTTGCGGTTGCAATACGCATTAGTCAAATTTTGTAAATTATGTCATTAGTTTAGCTGTCTGGGCCCCACTGTACGGAAGCCATGCTCGCATCAGCTCATCAGTCACATGGACGAGCATCAGCAGTTGCTTCGGCTGCTGCCGATCGCTTAGTCGTGGAGCAGTGATCGGCCAAGCGCGTTTAGCCGGGCAGATAACTATATATATATAGAGTATATGTGTTTAGACATTTGACAGATATTTTATGTAAGTATGCCAGGTTTCGATGAAGTTCAAGTTTGCATAAAAAGTTATAATGAGGAAAATATCTGAAAAGTATTTATAAAGCTTTAATCGAATGACTTTTATAGCTCTCTGTACATATCTATATATATAATAACTTGAGCATGACTTTAACTAATCTCTTTCATATATATTCTATATCATTGCAGATCAGCTTCGAATGCTAGCAAATATCTATTGATATTGGCATATTTAATGCCCAGCTTAGTCAGCGAACAGTAAAAAAATATATATTCCTTTATTTTTTTTTTTTTTTGGTTTTCAACATCTATTGTGATTGTGAAATGAAACGTTGAAAGAAATCGCGCTGTTTTTTTCTGCAATTTTTTTGGTGGATTTTTTTGAAAGAACGAAAGAGAGAGAGCGAGAGTGAGAGAGAAGGAGTGAAATAAAAAGAAACTCATACTCAAGAGATAAGTGTATGTTAAACAAGTGTTAGTTCCAAGTGTGAGTGTATGTGAAGACGAAGAGAAAGAAGACGAGCAAGAAAAGGGGTCGTCGGGAAGCTGGCCAGCTATAGTGCAGCACTGTGCAGGGCGCGAAATGATGCCGCAATATCGACTTGACCTGCACACTGACGTCAGCCGAGCAACACCCAGCCACGCCTGCCCACCACTGCCATACAACACAACCTCTGCCTCAGCCACAGCAATAGCCACAGCCATAGCCTCAGCCGCGTCAGCCGCAGCAACTGCAACAGCAACAGCAACAGCAACAGCAAAAGCAACTGAAACAGAAACAGCAACAGCAATAGCAATAACAGTCCCAGCCTTAGCTTCTGCCACGTACTACTGCGGAAGATCGAGTTAAGCAAAAAATATAAAAATAAATCAATTAATTAAATTACAAATAAAATACATAATTAAATACAAATAATAATAGAAAAGAAATCAGAGGAAGACTCGCACACACACGCACGCACGCACAACATTCATCATTAGTGAACGAGAGAGAGAGAAAGCATTAGAGTCAAATAATTAGAAATAAATTTCAACAGAGCTTGAAAGCAATTGCGACAATCGTATGTGAGTGAGAGATTACACAGGTGCATCAAGCAAATCTAGCCTACCGGATACACTTCACTTCACGCAAAAGTCAGCTAAAGCTAAGCTAAGCTACCTGCGCTCAACTAGAGAGCGCCAAGGCCAACGACCACGTCAGTGCAACCGCCGTCATGTGGATAACACTCACTTATTTGGTCGTCATCGTAGCCCAGCTTTGTGCCTTGGTCCACGCCGCTGGTGGTAAGTACAGCCACTATATATGTATATATGCAATATATGTAGTCGTAACTATCTAGCTGTAACGTAAAGTTCCTAAGGCTTTGAGTTAATCATATATTTAAGAGAAATCTGAAGTGCAAAGTATTTCAATCTAGGTAGCAGAAGCTAAACAGGTCTACTAAATATATATCTATATAGATATCTAGATCTAGATATATCTATGTTCCTCCTCTTATACGAGATTTGTAGTCTGTTTTAATATCTATAAGAGATAACGAGCTAACTAATGTATTGTATATGGCTTTATGGAGTGCAAATCTGGGGGATCGCTGCAAAATCAAATTATAAAAGAGTGCAGGTTTTGCAGAACAGAGTACTACGGCAGATTACAAACTGTCCCTGGTACATACGCGGCTCAACACTGCATAGAGATCTGAAGCTGCATACTGTCGAAGAACAGATCAACAGACATACAAGCAGATACTCTGAAAGATTGATACGACATCAAAGCCTACTCGCAAGAGGTTTAACACCCGCCAGGCCCCTAAGGCGACTTAAACGGCAAGGCTTTGCCAAAACAATGGCTACACACTAAATACTATAATCATTATCTTTCTTTTTTCAATCCTCACAAATTGAGTGAGGTTTGGTTCTAATTTGATGTACATAAACTGTGATGTTAAAGTACTAAGCCTGACTGTACCGCTTCTTCACAAATAAATATATTGTTATTAAAAAAAAAACAAAAAAAAAAAAAAAAAAAAAGTATATATATCAGATGTATTGTATATATCAGAGTATAATCTTAGGGATCTGATTCATATATAACAGGAATTTCCTAGAATATAGTATTTAACGCGAGCTATTCAGCTCAACTTTTATATGCAAGATTTGTGATGGTATGAAAAAGCTATTAGACAAAGTGAATAATTCTACGAGCTAATTAAAGGTATTTGAATAAGAAGGTATCTTTATAAGAGTATAATCTAAGAAATCGTATTCATATTTCGTATGATTTTCACTCATTTAGCTCAATTCTTAAAGAAAAACTTCAATTAAATATCTAGCAGAAAAATTGTTGAATTCTTCGAGTTAATCAATCAAAAATATAATATTCATATTGCATAGAAATTTTGTTCTATATATTTTAAAGAATATTTAATACTTTAAAATAAATATGCCACAAAAATGTTAGCAGAAGCTACAGAGAATTATAAAAAGCTATAAAATACATTATTTAACATTTTTTTACTACATAATGCAATATTTCTGCTGCAATGTTTGCTGCACTCACTGCTAGTAGCATAGTTACTATGCTAGCCTTAAGTTCTTTATCAGCCAAAAGTTCTTTACGCAACGTTTGTAACTAAAGCAAAAATAATGAAAGCTAAGCAACGACTTTTAGTTTTTTATATAAAACCAAATGTAACAGAAGAGAAATTTAGGCAAACATTTATTTTCAGTTATTTTGCCAAAGTAATAGTTAGGAATTCTTCTGTAGTTGAAGCATTTTAAATATATAAAAAAAATATTTGTTTTTTTGTAAATATATAATTAGAAATATTTGTATAATATTATTTTATAGAATTTTTAATTTAATATTTAAAAATATTTGTTTTATATTTATGCAATCTTTGCTGAACTTACTTTTGATTTATCTGGTCAGACATAAAACTCATAGTTGAAGTGTTTGCTCTACTTGTGATATTGAATGGTTTCTCTTAACTCATCTTGGCTCTTGATGTCAATGCTTGTTGTATTTATATTCAACTGTCTTTATAAGCTTTTAGCTTCAAGAAGCAAATGCTTATACAAGATGAAACATAAATAATTTAAATATATTTTATATAGTATATAACTATGCAGGCTTGGTGTCATGTATGCTTTTATGTATTTTGCATAAATAAGAACAACTTTACTTTCAAGAGACTTGAAATTATGAAATTAATTTTTTTTAGTTAGTTCAATACATTTTTGCCTATATACATGTCGGAGATGACTCGGATTCCATATTTTCTGCTCTTAATTTGCACTTCTTAAATGTTCTGCGCCAAACATTCAAGTCATCTTCATAGACCTGCCAATTCGGTCTTTTCTTAATAACCAGGGACTACGTGCAGCAGCAGCCAATTTGAATATGTCAATAATGGTCCTGCCAACTTAGGTAACTACTTCGATACCTACTCTAACAATATCCGATTATAATCGCGCTACGACATACATATATTTGTTTTATTAATTATTTATTTATTTCTGCAGCAAATTTAGATTTCCTATATTATTTCTTATTTTTTATTTCTTCTTTCTTATTCCTATTTCCTCTTAGAAGAACTTGAATTCAAGGCAATGCTCAATTATAATTATTTTGTTTTTTTATTGCACCATGTCTTACTTAGTTTTAAAATCTCTTTTAGATTGAAAATTTGCAATGAAATATGGAAAGCATATGAGTTAGATGAAAGACTGGAAAGATTAAATATAATATTATTGTTAGTTTCAAATATGAATATTAATTTTAGGTACAGAAAATCTTACTCTAATCATAGTTCCATCTTGGGATACATAAATTTATATTGAACTTAACTATTGCCATAGGATACTTAGAGCAAATGTTTATCTTCTATTCCATTATCTGAAGTTATTTCATATTATTTAACAAATCAAAAAAAAAAAAAAAAAAAAAAAAAAAAAAAAAAAAAAAAAAAATTACTTGTTTAAGCTAACAAACATCTATTAAAATCTTAAAAACATCTATAAAATATCTAGTTTCTATAGTCTTTAAGTGGCGATTCGTTTTGCTATTATAAGCACTAAAATCTCTAAGCATATTTATTTAATTTCGTTATGTCATTTCTGACAAATTCTTGGCATGTTTCATTCAAGCTGACTGTTCTGCAATTCCTTAAGCTGATTAATATTAAATATATATATATATATATATACATATATATGTATCTACCGGCAACTTGTATCTCCCAGTCTAGATAACTTTACATGCATAAAACAACATCGGCCAAGTGTCTTTGCTTTTCTTATTACATTAATTCGCTTGAATGAACCTTGAAACTTTGTAATTTAAAACGAGACGCAAGCGTCTTTCGCTTATTAAACATTCTCTGCCTTATGACGAAGCTCTAATGGGCACTTACAGCAAATATTTATACATATATATATATATATATATATATATATATATATATATATATATATATCAACTTTAAATATATATATATAGCTGTTATATTGCATTTTCTCATAAAATCTAGTTTACTGTAAATGAAATTGTTTCGTAATTTGTTAGTTAACCAGGCACAAAAATGCTTTGTAAGTAACTCTGGCAGAAATTTTTCAAATATTTACTGTCAGAGCTTACGCAGAAAATTAGATTTTGCAAGACATTGAAATTGGATGCGCCCCATTGCAGACAAATTATAAAAAAAAAAACCCAAAGTTGTTGCTGCCCATGTCAGGCGCACGGCTCTATTAAAGGCAGTTTTAAAGAATCTTCTCTCTTTTTTTGTTGTCCTTTTTTTTCGTATTTTTTTTTTCTATTTTTTGCGTGGCGCTTAACCCTTGGGGAATTTATTTCATTTTTTTTTTTTTTACAACACATGTCACGCTTTCATCTAGTTGCCGGCGTGATTTACTTTTGATTGATGCTCATTTTGTGGGATTTGGTCGCAACTATGTGACTGGGCGAGTGGCATATACCACTTGGCGTGCAACAATGCAGAGCAGCCCCCATATATAAACACATTGTGCAAATATAACGCAAGTTTTTTTTTGCTTATTTTTCTAGCCTTTTGTCATTTTTTGTTGTTGTTGTTTTTGTATTTCTGCGTTGCCAGCAGAAATTTTCAGCATTGACAGCAGTCAATACTGATGAGGGCTTTAAGCGCGCATCGATGAACAAATAATAGTGTATGCCTTAGGGCATACATTTGCTGGCTTTTCCATTTGATTTATTTATTTATTGTATGCCCAGCAGACGGGCGCATTGCTTAATTTACCACATCAATTAACTGTGGCCAAGAAAAGAAGAAAATAAGCACACAAAAAAAAGTGTAAAATAAACTTGTTAAACTTTGAAAAAGTTGCCAATGTCGTGCTGCAGCTTTGCGCTCTTTCTATTTCTATTTCTATTTCTATTTCTATTTTTTTTTTCTAGCATTTTTTTCTGCTATTGAAATGCTGTGAGTGTAGATGAAAACGTGCTTTTGCATTTATGACTCTGTCAACGTTCTTTGATTTCCTTTCTATGCTCTAGGCACATCAAGTAATTGTGCTCAGCTCACAAAGTGGTTTCTGTGCCTGTGGCTGGAAAATTGAAAACAATTATTTATGCACACACAAATACATACATACATATGCATGCATGTATCTGAAGGTATTTCAATCAGTTGGGCTTGTCATTAGACAAGCTCTCTCAATTCAATTGAAAACGATAATTATAGCTTTTTCTCCAAGCAAACATATAGTGAGCATTTTCGTCATATACGAGTTGAGCTGACAAAATATTTATAGTGGAGTTACTCGACTGATATTTTCGCTGGGTTCATTAATTTAATATGAGTAACTCCTTATACTAAATACTATACTATAAATACTAGATATTATATTAAGCTCAAGTCAAGTAATTCAACTTTATTTTCTGATATCAGCATTATTATTGATTGACAAATATTGGATTTGACAAATCAAATATAAGCGATTTGTATTAATAATCTTTAAGAAACAACAAACCATATAAGACATATAGCTCCTACTAAGAACTATCTCATATAATTTGGCACTAGCTAAGCGTATCAATAAATTTAACTTGCATTTTCTCAGCTATTCGCTAAATCGAAATCTATTCATGAATCCATCACAGAAATGACAGATATTATTCAATGCTGTCATCTAGCAGCTCTAGTTAGACAGGGTATTGACACGTTCATTCCAGACACTCGTATCGAATGGCAAACATTTTTGCCATTTTCATTTCTCATTTTACCTTTTGCTGTGGCATTTGTGGTTGCTGTTTGGGGAATGTAACTGGAGTTTCTTGAAACTATGCTATGCATCTGCTGGCCATACTCTTGCCCTTTGGCTGCAAAAATAATTAACTTGTCCGGGGCACTTGTTGATTGTGGCTTTTCTGCTATGTATGCGTATGCAACTGATTGGCTTAGGCCAAAGCAAGAGTAAGCTAGCAAAATATGAGCAAAGTTGAATCGAATTTAATCAAGGTATCGAGATACCTTTTTGCGTTATTGGCATTTTGTACATTTCTAAACTTCGTTATTGACTGGAGCTGAAGAGCTGGAAAAAGACTTCATCAAGTGCATGCCAGCATGTGCAATATATGCATGCGTGCATGCATGCATGCCCGCATGCACGCATAAATTCACTTTATTGGCTTTTATGTGATGCGAATGCTGAATGCTTTTCAGCTCGTATCGTATATATATGTATATATGCAATACGCAATATTGCAATTTCAGATTATTAAGCACATTTACATATATTACCTCTAAATTGTTCAAGTTTAGTCTTTTGGCAAACGTTTTATCAATATTTGATAATTCAATTTGCAAATGTCCATTGAACACTTTATGTTTTCATTGTTGCTTCGATTGTTCTCCTAATTAGTAGCCAATTATTGAGTTTGTGCAACTTCATATCGAAATTCACAAAAGCACACACACACGCACACACACTTACACATAGTTAATTGTTCAATCAATGCCAAGTGCTATATGTAACGCTTTGCCAACAGCTGTTGGTCGGGTTAAACATGCCATCAAAGTCTACTTGGCCCTGGCAGCTACATAATACGGAAACTTTGTGAACAATTCAATGGTATTTTGTTGTTGGCACATATTAGAGCTAGCGAATGGAGTGGGCCAAAACTTTACAACAATTTAAGCTCAGCAAATCTATTTAAATGCATCCAAAAGCTTATTATGTTGCAATTCTAACTGCTAATTTATTGAGAGTTTAATTTAGATATTAGAGAGACGTTTCAGATTAATAATTGAATTCTGCTTCAAGTGCTTGCTAGGCACGGGACATGGCTACTGTATCGTTTTAGAATTCCTACGCTTTACCGTCGTATACGCAATTTGGCAAAGCGTTTGGATTCTGAAACAATATATGGTCAAAAGCATCGGTGAAGAAGTTATTTCTGAAAAAAAAACTAGACGCATTTTGATTTCATTGGAAAATTACATTTTATTCTAATGAATAAGTATATCTTATATATACTTGTGTATATATATATATATATGTATGTATATGCTTATTTGATTTGTTTAAGAGGCATTAGTGAGGTGCTTAGAAATCATTGAATGAGCGCCATGCAGAAATAATATATATATAAAAACTTGATTGCTTAATATTAGCTGAAAGTAGACTTTCTATTAATTACTCTTGAATTATTATAACAATTACTGTAAACATAGCTCACAAATATCTGTTGATCGTTTCAATCTTCACGCTCTCTATACGAGATCAACCGAGAATAACCGAAAATAACCATACTTATCAGTCGTTCTGGCTTTCGCTCTGGATCTCTCTCTCTCTCTTTCTCTCTCTCTCTCTCTCTCTCTCTCTCTCTCTCTCTCTCTCTCGCTTTCGGTCTGGGTATTCGGTTTTAGTTTGGCTATTCGGTTGAGCGCCTTAAGCTGAACTATTCGTCACATAGCATCACACGATGCTCTTTTCCCGAACACCGTTTAGTGAGCGATACGATTGACGCTCTCACAATGAGGTTTAGTAAGTGAACAAATAACTTATGGAGTCTATGCAAAATGTCTTCACATGCAATGCAACTGATGTGCTTAGCGAAGGTAGCTCTCGCAAAATACCAATACAAAGACTAAAGACTTTTTGCTTCATAAAACTCTCCCAAACGCTCGGGGAATGGGCAGAGCGAAACGAACTAAATCAAACGATTGTGAGCCGATCGCAAACGAACTCGTTGTAGAACTGACGCAATTGCTAGCTCTCTGAGTAATTCTTATCAGAGTGTGAGTGAAAGACGCTTATTTGCAGATTTTGAGACGGACAGTCAACAAATATTTGGGGGCTTGAGCTTGATAATTGACTTGAAATTTTGAATATTATTATTAAATAATTTAATAAAATTATAATATACTATTTAAATGACTCCATAAACATTTTTAACCTTATATAATATTCATGTTACATATATAAATAAACATTTGTCAATTAATAATTAATAAATAAGTATATGTTAGGTATGTTAAATAATAATTTTAAAAAAATATTAAATATATTTACAGTCACACAATGTTCCAATAGCAAAATAGCAACTTCTGCTTAGCCGAATCGATTCGAATTCAAGCTTTAGCCAAACATCTTAGCATATAGCTAGCCAGCAAGTCTTTAAGCTCTATTAATATACTAATATTCTTATAAGAGCTCATCGTATTATGAGAACAATCATCATTACTTATACTTAAAATGAAATTTCTTTTGCAGAAGCTGATTATACACTCGATGATTCGTTTTGGAACGAAGAAAGTCCTGTTGGTAAGCACATCCAGCTATAAAAGAAAACAATTAATTATACTTAAATATTGAATTGATGCTCGCTTCCGTGTATTCCGAGTCGAGTCTACTATATTAATATAATATTTTGTATACCCAATGTGCGCTCAGGTGAAGTGGAACGCTTGCTCAAAGAGTATAGACAAAATCAGGAACTTGTGCGTCGTATTGGTGGACATTATTATCAAATTATCTATCCGGTACAGCTGCGTCATCACGAAAAGATGGGAATTTCCACACGTGAAGTTAGCCCTCCAAAGGTACGCAAAGATTTGCATAAGCGAAATACTAGAAAAATCGAATCAAACACAATGGTATGTTCATATTTGGTCTCATTCATTCATTCATCATATTTCTTTGCTCCATTGTTTTTTTTTTTTTTTCACAAACACAGAGACACAAACACTCACTCACACTCACTCACACTCACACTTACTCACACTCACTCTCACCTCATTCTCCCGCTCTCGTTAAGCTCAAACTTAACAAGAAAAGGAAAAGATTTCTCATTGAAATACCTTGAGATGAGAACCTTGGACAAAGTCCAAGTTTGTTGATGTTTCTTTTACTTTGTATTTCTTTATGTTTGTGTATTTTCTGCACACAGTCCAAAACTTTATACACTAGATGGATGATGTTTAGAAACTGTAATTGAATATTATATAATCATATTTATCATTGCACTTACTGTGGTCGATGTGCTGTGAGAGCCAAATATCGATTCATAAGCGTTCAAGTATTTGTGTTTTATATGTTTTTAGCCGGGCCAACGGCCACGCCCACACGACGACAGCGGCTTCAGCAGAGGCAGAACAAAGGTGTGTGTATGACAATATACATATTTAAAAACTTATATATGCGAGTTGTTGCACTGAAATCCAATCAGAAAACTAATTGGAATTCATTTTGTACGCTCAAAAGTAAAAAGTCAACTTCAGCTCGCATTAATGTTGAAAGCTTTTAGTGTCTTGCACAATTTTCTTTGTCAGAAGTTGAAAACGTAATTTATATGCCATTTCAGAAACATTTTCATCGCACCTCATTGCTGATCAAGGCATTTAATCACAAATTCCGATTGGATTTGGAACTGAACTCGTGAGTAGAAAAACTTTTAGTCAACTCTTGCAGAACTTTCATCACAATTGCCCCCCTCTCTCTCTCTCCCTCCCTCTCTCTCTCTCTCTCTCTCTCTCTCTCTCTCTCTCTCTTTCTTTTATATAGTCAACTACTTTCACCCAACATACAGCAGAAGCATTATCACGTCAGTGGCTACCAGGTGGACGGCAATCGACATGTAAGTATTTCCAGAGCTCTATTGATTCCTAGTTTTTTTTCTTTTCCTGATTTTGGGCAACAAATCTAGCAGTCGTTTATTTTTTGTAGCAAGTTTGTCACAATACAAATACTGCAACGTTTCGTATATAAACACATAGACAAAACCAAAAAAAAAAAAAAAAAAAACATAAAAAAATCTTTATATATATAAATAAAAACATAAAAATAATCCAATAATCCTTGCAAGAGGAGATCGATTAATATATAAGAATAACCCAAAGAATAACAGCTAGAAAGACAATATGAATATAAGCATGGCTGAGGCACGTGTCAAGCGCGAGTTCAAGGAGGCGCTCAGTGGCGAGGAGTTCCGTCAGTGCCAGATCAAGATGGAGCTGGTCAACGATAGCTGGACAGAGCTGCGCGGCGAGATAACTGGGCCTCGTGGCACACCCTATGAGGGTGGTAAATTTGTGCTGGAAATCAAGGTGCCCGATAGATATCCATTTAGTCCACCCGAGGTACGTTTCATGACACGCATCTGGCATCCGAATGTCTCGTCGGTGAGCGGCGCCATACGCATGGACATTCTGAAGGATCATTGGGCTGCGGCGATGACGCTGCGAACTGTGCTATTATCGCTGCAGGGCATGCTAACTGTTGCCGAGCCGGATGACTGGCAGGACTTTGTGGTCGCCTATCAATTCAAGAAGCGACACGATCTATTCTTGCTGACGGCCAAGCACTGGACTAGCGTATATGCTGGCGGATCACGTTCGTTTCCCGAATTGGATCTGAAGATTGAACGTCTCAAGGATATGGGCATCGATGAGCACAAGGCGCGTGCAGTGCTCTCCAAAGAGAATTGGGATCTGGAGAGAGCAGCCGATTGTCTATTTATATAGATGCGAGCAGCACTGAGACTAACAAAATCAACGATATCAATCAAAAAAAGAAAAAAAAAAACAAGAAAAAAAAGAACACCATCTGATGCAAAATCATAGAGTGATGAATCAACAACAACAATCACACTAGCAGCAATTATAAAAACAACAACAACAACAACTACTACAACTGCAATCATAACAAGAACAACTACGAAAATAACAGCTCAAAATTCAAAGTCGAAGTTTCATACAGCTACCGCGGCGCATCCAATTTTCCACAATCCAAAAGTGTTAATCCATGGACCCAATTTGCAACGCCCAAATTTGTATAACGTAGTATTTTGAAGCGGATCCTAAAATTTCGAAATTTCTTTACTGTGCACTTTTGAAGCCTAATGCCAACCAACACTCGGAGCACTGCAGCCGGTCCAGCTGTACGCATTTGTTTCGCATAGCCAAGAATTGGATCTATGTACTTAATACCCAGCAGTTCATCAAGCATCGAATACTTGGCTATTCGAAACAGGTCTGAAAGTTGGATGGGTGAACTATGTGGGTCCGTTTGTTCTGTTATTTTTGAGCGCATTGGTACATTGCAGTTGATTTAGGTATACGAATATCGTATGCAACAGATCTCCAGGATTTGCGCATATGCCTTTCATTTGTTTTGCTAAATATCAATATTACTTGCACTTTAATAATCATGAACATCGAATACAAAAATATTTTAAAAATCAATTTATCAATCCGAATGTTTTACTATCTATGCAGGTTTTTCTTTGAAGCGGTCTCAATTGTTAGAGCTGAGTGCAGAGTAAAGCGAACAATGAACATAAAAGTATATAATGGGAAGCAAACGAGAAATTGCGAGGTCTAAAAATATATTCCAGTTAAACTCATTGAATCTTTAAGCTCTGTTCACGATATCAACCCGAAAAGAAATCACACTCACTCGCTCTCACTCTCGCGAACATCGTTTAGTGAGCGATACGATTGACGCTCTCACAATGAGGTTTAGTAAGTGAGCAAATAACTTATGGAGTCTATGCAAAATGTCTTCACATGCACATTTATGTATTCAATTAACGAATGCAACTGATGTGCTTGGCAAAGGTAGCTCTCGCATAATACCAATACAAAGACTAAAGACTTTTTGCTTCATAAAACTCTCCCAAACGCTCGGGGAATGGGCAGAGCGAAACGAACTAAATCAAACGATTGCGTGCCGATCGCAAACGAACTCGTTGTAGAACTGACGCAATTGCTAGCTCTCTGAGTAATTGATCAGAGTGTGAGTGAATAACTCTTATTTGGAGTCATTGAGAGGAGAAGAGATATTTGAAATGTTTATAGAATAATTTAAAAAAATATATAACATTATGAAACATAAGCTCGCAAATATCTGTCGATCGTTTTAAGAAATTTAATGAAATTTGAATTTATTTCAATTTAATTACCATAAAAAAGAGTATCTAAAATTAATTTTCTATCCTTGTGAGACTATTTATTAGAATCGAACAAAATTCAATAGTCTAAGGTAAAAATTATTGTCGATTTATGTAAACGATAGATCGATTGCTCTATCGACTCGACTCGTTATCTAGAATAGCAGCTGAAATTCAATTTGCATTTGCAGCGGAATAGTCTCAGGTTCATTCTGTTATTTACATATATGCATATTCTAAGCTCTATTGATTCATTTATGAATTGTATTTTCTTGCAGGACATCGAGCATTGTTATTACCATGGCACAGTGAAGGATTATCCGGGCGCCAGTGCTGCCTTTCATACGTGCAACGGCGTCAGCGGCGTCATACACATTGGCAACGAGACCTTCGTCATTCATCCGTTCTATGGGGGCGATCTATCGGTAAGAGCTTAGCGAATGCCATTTGCAGTTAGCTAGCACACACAGAACTATGTAGCCTGGAGTTGTGCTGGCGGGGCATAACTCTTAACTCTTATTTAGTTACTCACATTGTTGTTGTTGGGCTTTCGTTTCTATAGAAGCATCCGCATGTGATTTTCGAGGCACGCACCAAAGCGAACAAAGGCTGTGCCAATTCGGGAAATTTGGATTCATGGCGCTTATCGCGCCGGACCAAGCATCTGTCTGCTGGTGTCGTTGATGAGATACATCCCAATGGGGCCGGGCGTTATAAGCGTGATGTGCGTGAGGCAACCAAATATATTGAGACGGCAATCATTGTGGATAAGGCCATGTTTGAGAAGCGCAACGGCAGCACACGCGCCGAGGTCATACACGATGCTATACAGGTGGCCAATATAGCTGATTTGGTGAGTCTTAAACACACACACACACACACACACACACGCACACACACAGATTGACTCATATATGTTATGTATGTTTGACTGCTCAGTATTTCCGTACGCTAAACACACGTGTGTCGGTGGTGTATATCGAGACGTGGGGCAAGAATCAAGCGGTTATTGATGGCAGCAAGGACATTAGCAAGGCCATATCCAACTTTAATGACTATACCGTTAGAAATATATACCAAATCGAGCGGGATACCACCCAGCTGTTATCGTAAGTGCACACACAAACACACACATACATACACTCATACACATACGTATACACACCTATATCGTATATGCAGAGGGGAAACATTTGCCGGAGGCGAGGCTGGCATGGCCGTACCGGAGACTGTCTGCACACCCCGTGCCGTTGGCATCAGCGTCGATGTGAACGTATACGAACCGCACCTTTTGGCGGGCACCATGGCCCACATGATTGGCCACAATATTGGCATGGGCCATGATGATGGACGTAAGTACAAAAACAATTCTAAATTCGGCACTAATGCTTCGATGTCAGTTTAACCCACTGCCCACTGCTTGGCCCATTATCTGCCTTGGCATAATTGTTAATTGAAATCGATTTTGTTGTTGTTGTTGTTGTTGTGTATGTACATATGTATGTGGCTGCCAAGTCAAGCAGAGCAAAATCGTTATCTATGCGATATGCATTGGGCCTTAAATTTCAATAATTGCAAGAATTGTTGCCATCGCTTTGATGCTGCGCTGCATTCATTGTATTGTGTTTTCATGCAAATTTCACACATTCATCCAGGTGAGGAATGCTTCTGTCGGGACTGGCATGGCTGCATTATGGCACAATCGATTGTCGGCCAAGAGAATGTGCAGCCATACAAATTCTCTGAATGCAGCAAAAAGGACTACATTGACGCATTGCGAACGGGTCACGGGCTTTGTTTGCTCAACAAGCCAAACGAGGTGAGATGGATGCATATATGTATTTACCATACCCCCCTACCGCAACCCCTCTCGGCTACTGCTCGCCTTTCCCACTCCCACTCCCTCTCCCTATCTCTCTCTCTCTCTGTGTCTCGCTCACTCTCTTGTATCAATACACAATAGGTTTGCAGCTGACTGTGCGGTTGACCGTTATGAGGGTTAATTGCTGCGAGTAACTGCATCAGCACAGATAAACTCGCATGCAAATTGTTAGCGTAATATTGTGATTGACTCGAAAATACCCAGTAATGAGATATAGACTATGAGAAGAGGCGGCTCATTTTTCATTTATATATATGATTTTTATACTTTATCATTTATCTATTATATTTCTGAATTTAATCTGAACGCATTGCAAATGGGAAATGAAGGTACAATTTAGAGCTAGTTAAAAGTATGTAACAGGCAGAAGCAGGCGTGCCAGACTCTATGAAGTACACATACTTTTGATCAGGGCGTCAAACTTAGTCTTTATAGCACTGTTCGTCCATCCGTTCGTCCCTATGTATGAATGCAACGATCTCAGCAACTATAAGAGCTAGAGACTTCAATCTTTTTGTGTTGGGCTTGTATATTGCACGCGTAGTACGAGTTTGTTTTAGAAAATCGATAAGTTCTATCGTTGAAAAGATATCGATAAAAACATATAAAAAAAAAAATTATATCTCCGTCATCTTTAGAGCTAGTTTTATTAAAGTTTTTGTTAAACTAAAAATAAGAATCGTAGAGGCAATTACAAGCCAAGTCAAAATTAACTGTAAATCTTTGAATATTTTATATAGTATAGTCAGGAAATTTTTCTAAATTATAAAATATCTGAAATCTTAATTATTTTTATATAAAATAAAAAAGGCAAAGAATCTTCCCAACTTAAATCAAATCGTAGACTTTTTCAAACCTGTTAAGTTTTCATTTCTTAAATTAACGTTAAAGATCTTCTAGAGATTTATTTAAAAAAATAAAATGTGCTTATAAATTGCGCCCCACTTTAAATCAATCAACAAAACAATTTTTATTAAACAAGAAAAAAAAGGGCAAATCTAATTTTGTTGTTCATTGGAAAAATGTAAAATTGATTTATGTCTATCCATATCACTTGCAGATTGAGTTGCGCCGAAATTGCGGCAACAAAATCATCGAGGAGGACGAGGAGTGCGACTGTGGCACATTTGAGGAATGCGCATTGGACCCCTGCTGCGATAGCATCACATGTAAGCTCAAGTCCGAGGCACAGTGTGCCAGTGGCGCCTGCTGTGATCAATGTCGGGTAAGTGAAATGTGAAATGTGAAATGTGAAAAGTGGAAAAGTGGAAAATGCGTTTGCTTTTGATATTTAACACAATTGTGTTTAAACCAGCTGCGACCCAAGGACTACATATGCCGTGACTCCCACAACGAGTGCGACCTGCCCGAATACTGTGACGGCGAGATGGGACAATGTCCCGTTGATATTTACAAGAAAAACGGCTCACCCTGTGGCCTGAGCAAATCGGGTGTATCGGGTAAGCCGACAATTGTGAATGACTGTGCCATAACATGAACATTAACATCGTAATTTCATTGTTTGCTGTGCGTCATGCAGGCTATTGCTTCCAGGGCTATTGCCCCACCCTGACACTGCAGTGCGAGGCCATCTGGGGCTATGGCGGCTTTGCGGCAGATCGACAGTGCTACGAACAGTTCAACTCGAAGGGCTCCATCAACGGTCACTGCGGACGCGATGCCAACGATCACTATATCAAATGTGATCCAGAGTAAGTGCAGTGCTCAGAGTCATTCTTAATTACCATAAAAGTTTGCTTCTTTTCTACTAACAAATTTTTGCATGCCCAAGACTTGATTCGACTGCAAAACTAAAGTTTACAATTTCTTATTAGAGTTGCATTTTTTTTGTGTTTTTTGTTATTTTTTTAGCATTTAATTGATTTTCAGCAAGTAAAACTAACGAAATTTGTGTAAATATTGAATTGATCAGAGTCAGCATGAATAAATCCAAAATTGCGAAAATTCATAAACGAAGTTAACTTGAAACTGAACGATTGTACGATTGAACGATTATTTAACAAATTGAAATGGAATTTGCCAGCTCTCGACATCAATTTACTTTTGATTTATTCAATCAAGTGGCGTAATTTGTGTTTGCTGCTATTCGTGTATACAGTCGAGTGGATAGTTTCGCTTATCAATAATATTTATTCATTTATACAAAACAGGAATGTTCAATGCGGCACGCTCCAGTGCAAGGAGGGCGAGAGGCAGCCCGTCAATGATGGCTTCGACCAGCTCTACTCGCGCACGATTATCTCCATCAAGGCGCAGGAATATGAATGCAAGTGCGTAGCGAAACAACAAACAGTTCCGAGTGGGCGGGCTGAGGGGATGGGGGATGGGGGATGGGGGACGGGATGAATTATTACAATATTGACGCAACCAATGAACATCTATATATATATATGTGTGTGTACATGTATGTGTGTCTGTGTGTGTGTACATTTTGCAGGGCAACCAGCGGTCAATTGGGCTCGAACAACTATCCGAAGCACGGCCTGGTCAAGGATGGCACGCCATGCGGTGAAAATTTGATTTGTCTGAATCAAACGTGCGTCAGCCTCTTTCCGCATGTGGATCAAACCAAGTGCCCAACAAACAAGCAGGGTCAAGAGTGCTCAGATCGTGGTGTAAGTTCAAAAACTGGAACACTAAACAAAAAGCAAAAGCAGAAAAAAAAAAAACAAAAAAATAAATAAATAAGAAAAGAAAAGAAAAGAAAAAGAAAAAAAAAACAGACACTTGAATGCCACCCCCACTTACATATTTCTACCACATATTCCCCCTTGCTCCCCCTTGTTCACTGCACTCCACAGTTCTGCACAAATGCGAATCGCTGCTTCTGCGATATGGGCTGGGGCGGCCCGGACTGCAGCACGGTTGTGCTGCTGACAACACCACTGCCAACGGAAGCGTTGCCAACGCCGGAGAATACAATCAAAATGGAGAAGAAAGAGACTCCATATGGTAAGAGCAATGTCAGGCAACAACAGCATCTACATATTGGTATATATGTACTAATCGAATCTAATCACAACAACTTAATTAGAATTACAATAATTGAACATAACATTTACCATGGCCGGCACCGGCGTTATGGAGAGGTATCTCTTATATACCCAATAACAATACCATTATGGTATTCCACTTTCCAATTTGCCACAATTAAATCCCACTTAGCGAACTCACACGGTCTCTCGATAAGTTTGATAAATGATTTGATTGCAATTCGATACCATCGATATACAAAAAAAGAAAAAAAGAAAAGAAAGAATAAATCAATTTCGATAACTCGTATGACAATGGTAATTACATCGATTGCTAGTTTAGTTAGGCGATCTATATGTGTATCTATCTATGCATCTGCAAGGCTCTGTCTCTCCCGCTTATAGCCCGTTTCGACAACATCAAATCACTAACTCAAATTCATCAACGATCGGCTCGAGCTTCAGTATCAATATCAGTTCATGCAATTCAGTTACAATTTATATCAGACTATACCTACGTCAAGCCAAAACATAGCAAATGTTCTGGGATTCTGAAAGTTGGAAAATGATTTATTATTTATGTTCAAGATAATTCTTTTTCTAGCCTTATTCAACATTTTTTTAGGTAACAAATCATTTTTTTTTTTGGGAAATTCAAAATTAAAATTAAATGAAATGAAGTTAAAATAATTCTTTTTTAAAGAAATTTTTTAATATGGATTTATGTTGAGTTACTTCAAAAATTGATTGGACTAAGCTGATGTCAGCTTAAAAAAAAATTTTTTTTTTGATGTATACAAATTAAAAACTCAATTACGGAATAGTTAAGAATTTGACAAATACATTAAAATAATAATTATTATTTTTTAATATTTAAAATATATAAAATATAGTTTACAATATTAAAAATTTTAATTGAAATATTTTAAAATTAAAAAAATTAATTGTTTTATTTTTTAGAAAGTTTAAAAATTTAAAAATTTAAATTTAAATAATTTCAAATTAAAAAAATAATTGTTTTTATTTTTATTCGAAGCAATTCTTAACTATTTCGAAGTTACTAAAAATATTATAAAAATGCAATAAAAAAATTGGGTAAATAGAGTTAATACGAAATGAATTGGACAAATGATTGGATATGATTCGATATTTTAGTATTCAGATTTCAGAACAATTGCAACACATTAACATACAAAAATCTCTACAATTTGGTTAACAATGAAAAAAAAAAAAAAAAACAAATAAATTTAAAAATCGACAAGAGAAAAAAAAAAAACAACAATAAATTGCAACCACCATTTCCAGGCACCTCTGACCAAAATAGGATCAGCACATTAACCATGGTCATCATTTTAACAGTTATCGTCAAGTGTGTCTTCATTAGTTTTGCAACACTGGCCGTTTGCTACAGGTAGAGTACCAAGCAAGTCAACTCAACAATCGGTTACACCGATCATGCGCTCACACACACATACAGGCACACAAACACACCTACATACACGCACACGCACACGCACACGCACATATGCAGACGCTTACATGCACATGCAGAATTACGCAAAAGCTTCGCTTACCTGCTCAAAAGTGTGGCTTAAAAAAAGAAGAAGAAGAAAACAATCAATCCCACATTCCAACGTAGGATTCATTGATCTGTTATAATAAAACAATGCAATCGATGGTCAATGTTGTTGCATGTTTCATTTTTCAGGCTTAGGGTCAGACAACGCAGATTTCATTTATTTGCCTTATTTCACTCACTCTCTCTCTTTATCTCTCACTTGCTTTCGTTTTCGCTCACCTGAGCACGCTCTCATGAATTTGCAATTATAAGCTAATGCCCGAGGACCAAAGCTATATCCTAATATATATATATATATAGTCACTCTTGCGTGTCTGACCCAGAGCTATGGCCATACTCTTAATGTGCGTATGCATGCATGTGCTTATCGTTGTTTATGTGTGTGTGTGTGCGTGTGTGTGTGTGTGTGTGCGTGTGCTTGTAAGTGTGTATGCCATTGTGTGTGAGCGTGTGTCTCTGTGTCTGTGTGTTTGTATGCATGTGCTCGTTTGTTCAATGTATTTCACAAACATCATATGTTTGTCTGTATGTATGTATGTATGTATGTGTGTGCATACCAACTATAGTCTGCCATACGAGGTTTCTTTATTAATGTATGTATGTATGTATGTACGTATATGTGCCCCGTTTTCATTTCAACACAATAGCCCAATGTATGTGGGCAATAATGAAAATATCTTTTTCGTTTCAACATTTGGATATTTCTTTTATTTATATTTATTTATTTATTTATTTATTTACTTCTTTCTGTGCTTTGTCCGTTTCATGTATTTTTCATGTCGCTGTGCGTGCTCGTCCACATTTCCAATGTACATACATTGCATGTATGCGTATCTCTGCATACATGCCAATTGTATATGTATGTATGTATGTATGTATTCATGTTGTTAAATACTTGATGTGTACTTATACTTACTACCTGCGCTCTGCTTCATGCTATCGAGTAAATTTGTGTGTTATCAATTTTCGGTTTCGTTCACTCATTGTTGTTCTTCATATCAAGTGCCGTGTATGTATGTGTATGTACCTAAATAAATCTGTCTCTCTCTCACACTATCTGTCTCTCTCTATATATATATAACATATATGTATTCATATGCTGGACAAGAAACAATACACTCACACACACACTCGTATTCATACTAATCTGTAAATGCATTTCTATGAACGATCACATCATCACGCATACTACAAAATAGACAATCACGCCCCGATTGCATCCTCCAAACCCGTTACCCAATCCTCACACACTCACACACTCACACACACGTTCGTACACAAATGAATACATAAAGAGTTTTATTTCAATTTAATTTTATTTTTGGAATAATAAAACTAACCTACCCCAAATCTTGAGTACGAGATATCAATATATATATATATGTAAATATGCATATGTATATTTCCAATTATTTCATCACATATCTCACACTCAAGATTGTCCAAGTATATGTCACATATACATATATATGCGCATCTGCTAGGGCGTCCTTATCATAGCGTGTTTGTATAGCTTGGATTACCATTGTCATAGCCTGGGTGCTGCCGAAAAAAAAAAAAACATGAAATAAAAGCACAAAAGTCAAAAACTAAAACAAAACTAAAATTTATTAAAAAAAAAAGAAAAATTAAACGAAATTTGTTTAATGAAAATAAAAGCAGTTCGAACTCGAGGCGCATGATGTGAGAATCGTTCGATTTCGGCATCAATCGATCCGCTTTTTTGTGGCCAGATTATAAAATATATAGAATACACATTTATATTCTTGTTGGATAACCAACAACGGCACACAATCTACAAATACATGCATATATATACATACATACACATCAACACTGATATGTATGTGTATATTTATATGTATTTTGGCAAACTCCATTGCCGCATTGCGTGCTGAGCTTCAATATTTTTGTGACACCTGCAAAAATGACACAGAAACCAGAAATGATATGCAAAGCAAAACAGTCATCAATAATTAAGATGAACAAAAAAAAAAAAAAAAAGAAAACAAAACAAATTCCCAACACACAAATAGATGATGAGAAGCAAACGTTCAAAATGTTATTCATTTGCTTGTTTATTTATTTTTTTTCGGCTGACCCACCAACCCAACTGCAAAACTGATATCGACGACAACATCAACCTAAAAATAATACCAATATGCATATACTATATGCATACATATACATATGTATATATATCTATATATGAATAATCCGATATATACATATATATGTGTGTGTGTGTGTGTTTGTGTATCAATAAAATGAAAAAACAACATAAACTATATATATAAAAAAAAAAAAAAAATACAACAACAACTACTACAACAACAACAACAACAAACACCTGGTACCTTACAACGTAACGTATGCGAATCTAACTATATATAAAATGATTAAAAAAAAACAAATATATATACTCCTCCAAAACTGAACTTGGTCAATACACCATGGCGTATGCATAATATATTGTACATATCTCTCTCTCTCTCTCTCCATATACATATATATGTGCATTTTGACGCACCCGCAAACTAACACAAATGCACACACACACATCTACACATCTACACATCTACTCACACACACACACACACACATTCACACACCTACACACATGTATCGAAACAAATGGCAAAATAATCTCGTATAGAGAACTACCACGGCTCAAATACAGTGTTCCTAGTCGGTGTTCTAATGTCAGTTGTAGGGTTCGTTTTTATAACATTCACCTTGATGGCATTGTGCTACAGGTCAGTTGTAGTACATAGAAACTTCTCCCTGTGTCTGAGGTTAGTTGAAAAGAAGTAATGAAAAAGCCAGCTCTAAATACAAATACAAATTACTACAACAAAAAAATACAAAAAAAAAAAAAAAAAAAACAATATATATATACAAAAAATACAAAAAAAAAAAAAAAAAGCAAAAGCAACACTAACAAAAATCGAAAAAAAACTCTATATTTTGTTAATATGTTTCAATTTTGTGTTTCTGAATTTTATTCATCTTTTTTCTCTCTGTCCAAAATGTTGAGTCGTAGTTTTATTAGTACATTTATCTAACATGCATACATATGTGTATGTATGTATGCATGTAACTGTCTATAACTACTGCATACATACATCAATATGTACATCAATGTGTAAAATTTGAACATAGTCTCCATATATTTGATGTGTTTTGTTTGAATTCATTTAACAATGTACATAATGAACGATGTATGCATATATGTACGCACGTACGTATATATGGCATGTGCATATGTGTGTGCATAGCAAGCTAGTTGCATACATATATACATACATATGTGCTATCACTATATACATATATGCATAACTATATATATATATATATTCAGAATTTATCGCTTGTTGGCTTCATTGTCTCACTTTTAGTTCAGTTTCCCTTCGCCCAAAAAAGAAAACTGAAAAAAAAAAAAAATAAATCCCTCTTGTAAATAGTCTTTTGTACATACACCCCGAACCCCATTTAGTCGTGTGTATGTACATATGAGAATGTATGCCTATCATAGTAGAGCTGCATGAATATGACTGCGAGTATATACATATATGTATATATATGTATATATATATAATATCGATCTCTATGTACTTGCAACGATATTCATTTCCAGCATGCCTACGATGCTCTCGATGTACATTCAATTGGCATATGTGTGTGTGCGTACTTGTATGTATACATGTTACATATGCATGCATGCGACATACATACGTGCATACAGTATACACCACATCAATCAAAATCAAAATCAGAATCTAAATCAAAATCAATATCAAATGCTCACAATTCGCTCCAACTGGCCCCATATCAAATAGTCCGAATATTTATGATTTTTCCTTACGTTATTTTGTTTCTATTCGATTCTTTTTATCACAATATTCAAATATATATTTTTGTTGTTACTTTTGAAACAATTCAAGCAAACCAAATACACGAATAACAGTTAGCTACAACAATCCTGATTCAATATGGTCCAAAACAATTTGTGCTAGGCAACAATCGATAACGAAATCAATTGGATACATATCTTTTTTTTTTTTTTTTTTTGAGTGTAATATTCTAGTTAGTCATTAGCTGTAAAAGCAAAGATTGGAAATAGTTAGCAGCTGAATATTATCTAGGCAGGCCTGCAAAGGAGTTTAAAAAACATTTTGATTGCTTAATATTTCAACACATTTTTTGTTGTTCTAGAATTTCTGAACTGAAGACAAAAAAGAAAATCGATTTTTGTCTTTGCAGGACGATATACGAGAACAAGCGAAAAATGTGAACATTAGGCGATTAAGTACAAGTTTTTTAAATAACAAATAGGTGCGATTATACACATAAACAGGCTTCTATTAAATTGAAACAACACACAAGCGAGAATACCATCAATGAAATGATATAAAAGACTTGCAACTTGACTCACCGAAAAAGAAAAGTTTTAGACTGCATAGATATTAAGATGAGATATATATATATCAATATCTATATATATTTCCACATATAGTGTGCCCAACTTGTCGTTAAATATTTTAGCGTAAAAGAGCACATACGTTACCCTAAGAAATCTGCATGCGCGTATGTCCACAACCCTTTCAACTTAGGTAAAAAAAAAAAAAAGAATATCAAATAAATTTGATGGGAGGTAAATGTAGTAGTACACGAAAGTACATGATAATAACATATGCATATTTATATTTTATTTCAAAACTAATTATTTTCAATACATAGACGATTTTTTTTTTGCGTTTCCAACTAATATTAGTAACGATTAATAACTTTTTTGATTATTGTTAATGATTGAGAGAAATCTAAAGATTTGAACATGGCCACGACACGAAATGGATATTGTGGTCAGAGCGTCGATCTGATCGCTGATCTTGTTGACTATTTTCATTACTACTTTTGTTCAGTTTAGTAATCCCAGAAAAAAAAAAAAACTATTAAAAATAAAAATAAAACAACAACATCAACTAAAACAACAAACAATAAACCCCAATCGAAATACTATATAACTAATGCATATGCCAAAGTACTTACACCTTAGGTATGCCACATCATTATGATTAATATTTAGTTACAGTCTCACAACTACCATAAACACACACACACACACCCACCCACATATACCTAAACGTCCACAAAACATATAGATGACAAAGCAAATGCAAATGCAATTGCAAAAGCGAAAGCTTCCCGCTCACTTGCAGCCCAAAGCCAAATTGTTAAACGAAGGCGTATGCATTTACATGCATACAGTCGATATATGTAATAATAATAATATTGTATGATAGGTTGGGGGACGGCATCTGCTCAAGTGCACTTGCCACGCCTCCAATTGGCCGAAATTGGAGCTGTCAATTAATTGTGTGCATAGGGCCCAACATAGACGAAACTGACTTTGAGTTATGGTGGTGCTTTCTGCTGAGAGAGCCAGCGATGTTTCCCAAGAGCTGCCATCACAAGCTAATTGCAAATGTGCTACTAAACTAAATACAATATACGCATAGAAAGCAATACTCAATGCTCGCATATAATACATATACACACACACACGCATACTCACACACACACACACACAAACACACACATAGACGCACTGAGCGACAGCGCTGTGTATTTGTATTTGGGCGAGTCAGTGTGATTTCTCTGTGTACTATCGTAAGTGCATCGATCTTCGATATTAACGAAATACACACACACACACATACGTCACACATACATCACACACACTCACACACATATCCTGGTGCATATGTGTGTGCAGCCATACTCACAATACATGTCACACACACAGACCCATTTACCCCATTCCTCTTATACGATTTTCAATTCTGGTATTCAACTAAGTTATCACACACTCACACACACACACACACACTCAAATACAGTCTCACATACATATGGAAAACCCATCAGCTTTTCGCACAAAGCAGTTTTCCTTCACTGTGCTCGCATCTGTGCATATATGCATAGCAAATAAGTTAATATAGCCATTCAATATTTATTGAGAGTCTTAAATACATAAGAAATTTAAATTGCGCCTAAAAGTATGCAATGGAAATTGTATGAAATTCCTTTGAACCAAAGCGAGAAATTTCTACGCTCAATTTCAAATAAATAGCCCAAAGCAATATTTGAAATTTCATCAATATTTGGATATTATTAATTTGTTACATGCACACATGCACACATGCAGACAGTCGACCCACGTATGTATATATGTACCAACACACATAAACATGTAAATAAACACACACATCTCTGTCTCTCTCGCTCTCACGCTCTATAAATAAATAAATATATATATCATATATATATGTATATATATAAATACATACATGTACCCAATACCATTCGACCTTCAGCTTTCATTATGTTATTTACTGTTTGTAAGTACTCATCCATGCTTGTCGCTCTTTCTTTCACTATTTATCTATGTTTGTCCATCTCTCTTGCGCTCTATCTCTCTGTTTCTCTCCAACTCTGCCTATGTCTGTCTTTTTCTTACCGAATTTGTGTTCATTTAACTTGGGCTAATTGAATAACTATTTTCAAGCCCGTCAATGTGTATTTCAAATGTGATTTATTCCACTTAGTTCACATTCTTTGTGTAAATCTCTCTCTCTCTCTCTCTCTCTCTCTCTATATATAAATATATAACTGTGTTTCCCGTCATGTCTGCGTGTGAGTGCGTGTGTGTGCGTGCGTGCTGATGCTTGTAAGAATGTTTGTATGTAGGTTTGCTTGCGTCCGTATGTATGTATGTATGCATGCGTCCATTCAGACGCATTTTCTTTCCAAATAACCAGTTAATCTCCCGCCCGTCCAGCTGTCCACCTGTCCGTGCCTACATTTTGTTACTACTATTGTTCGACTTCCTTGCATACATAAATGTCTAAATACCTTTTTACTAAACGTGCAAACCTATACAGAATTTTTTTGTGTTTTTCGTGTTATGTCGTTGACGTGTTTTTCATTGATAATATGCTAATCCCAAAAACAAATACAAAATACAGAAAAAAAAAAAAAAAAACATTTTATATACAAAATTCTCCCAACAATTTCTTCTCTGTTCTCTGCAAAGTTCAGGCATTACATTTTTCATTCGAGAATGTCATTATTGTTATTGCATTAACATTATGTGTACATACATTATGCTTTTTTTTGGCTTGTGTTTGGGTTTTGTTTGTTTGTTTGTGTTTTCCGTTCGTTTTGTTCCTTACCTTGAGGCACATTCAATGTATTTGCAAAAAAATACATGTATACCTATCACAAATATTTGTCGTACTGCCAGCCGAGTAAAGAAGAAATGTCAATTCAATCGAAAATATTCGAAATTGTACACAAATCACATGGGCACATGGGTATGCATGTATTTTCATTTGTGTTTTGTGTTTATGTTTGCATAACAAAATTCTTTATGTGTGGCACTTGATTTTATGTTTCACCACTAAAAAAAAAAAAAACAAAACAAAAACGAAAAAAAGACAACCAACAATTCTATTACGAGCATATTATTAATCAAGTATCTCATCATAACCTTTCGTTTCCCAACAACAACAACAACAACAACAACTACAACAATAACAACAACATCAACAACAACAATAAACCGAAACCAACAACCAAAAAAAAAATAAAATAAAATTTTTTATATATATATACAAAATCAATCAAAATAAAAATCAAATCAAATCAAAAATTGAAATCAAAATCAAAATCAAAAAATACAAAATCAAAATTCAAAACAAACAACTAAATGACGTGTGCCTTGTGTACACACACCCACATCCTTTAAAATGGCGCGAATGTACGTGTGTGTGTGTGTGTGTGCTCTGTCTGTTTGTGAATGTATGTGCGTGTGTGTGACCCTATGCATGCGTGTGCGTATGTACCGTATGTTTGCTTTTCTGTGTGGGTGTGTGTATGTTGGCAAATACTTCGCCTCATACACATCGCGTATACGAACGTATGCGCATTGCATCTCAATCTCAACCTAAACAAACGACCAACCAATCAACCAACCAATCAACCAATCAATCAACCAATCAATCAATCAATCAAATCAATCAACCAAATCAATCAACTTACGACTAAATCCATCGACCATGCCAACTGATTTTGTATATAATCCAATACAAATAATTTCATAATGAATTATAAATCCGAAAATCATACGCACCATTCAACGCCTGAAACATGTGTACATATATATGTATATGCACATACATACGTATATATGTATGTGTCCTGTGTGTATACTATAAATCCCATAACTTAAATATATAAATTTATATATATGTATGTGTATATGCCTCTATATACATATATATCTTATAACATATATATATATGTATTATATATATATATATGTATGTGTATGTATATGTGTGTGTGTATATTGCATACATATATAAATCATATAAAATAAACAACAACAATAACGAAAAACAACCAAACAACTCTGACGTCGATATCAACATCAACATAGACGCAAGACAACCACCCTTAAGTACGATCCGCCTTTCTCGAAAAAACCCATACCCAAGGGCTACGGTGGTGCGGCAACGGCGCCCAATCATCATTCCGCTGAGGAGGTATCCCTGGATGGCTCCAGCAAATTGGTGTATGTCAATCAGGCCGGATTCAGGTGAGTGATTCCATCTTTCAATTCATATCCAATGCCACCCAAACACTACCCAAATACCACCCAAACACCCACCCATCCAGTTCTACTTAACACGGCTCGTTACGTTTATGTCTTTTATGCATTTTTCTCTATTTGCTTTACGTTTGTTGTTTTTTCTCCAATTTCATGCAGGGAGAAGAACCCACATGGGCGTCGCTATACGACGGGTGGTGAGGACGATCAATCACATGCAGGTTAATAAAAACATTCCCTATACATAACATACTTATAAATATATGTATATATATACATGAATCTCTCTATATATGTATCTATGTATATGTATATATACATATGTTTATATATTCATTCACTAGCGGTCATCATCTCACACAGTTCTCAGCCAACTATCGTATACGTATCATATTGCTATGCATAGGTATACCAAAAGTAATTGACGTTCTTATCTAGTATATACAAATCTATACATAACATATAAACTTAATTTATATAACTCAGTGCCTTTGCCGTTTCCTGTTACTATCTGCAGCTACTACTACTGCAATACAATATGTTCAACGTTCTTAAATTCATTTGTAGTCTTAAGCGATAGTTACCCAATATATACAATACTATTTAATTTATACGATTTAAACAACTAATCGCAAGTGTCCTCGGCTTTACCCGGGCGCTGAAGAGTGAAGGACCTGCTATACTTATTGTAAATCTAGTTGTATACACAACATACATACAATACACACATATCCGTTTGTCTAACTCATTATTATTTCTAATACACACAAAGTTGTTCAATAACTTTTGCTGCATTCCAAAATATTAGAAACATTTGTTCGTTCTCTTTAAAAGCTTCTTTGACTTAGCCTAAAAGTTAAATAATATTACAATTTTACAGCATTCCAAGGTTTTGCTCAAGTGTTTCTTTCCTAATAATGAAAGCAAATATTTATATACATTATTAATGAATCAATTTTCTCCTAAGGCATTTTTAGCTTAGCTTTAGATATATTTATTTTCCTTGATTTTAAATTACAAATAAAGGAGATTCGTTACGTATCTTTTGTAATAAATCTATCAAAAATTTCATCAATAATTTTTAATCTATAAATAGCTTAAGTGTTAATGCTGAAAGTATTTAAACAATACAAAATAATCGATTCTCCATAAAAATAATCGATTTTCGATCAATATATCGCGATTAAAGTTCTAAGTGATTTTTATAATAAATATTTTTATCATAATGTACATTTTATTGACTATAAATCGAAAGGAACTCCATTGGTCTGCAATGTATAAGAAAATATAAGAGTATTATTATACTATAATATTTTTGTAGGTTAAGTAGGAGTAAATTCTTGATTTAAGTATTGAACTAAACAAATCATTGTCAATAAGTGATTAATTTTGTGGTAAACTGTATTCTCTCTCTTACTTCTACAACTACGAACACTACAATTTCTGCTACTTTTACAACTATAGCAAATCCTATTGCAACTTATATTACGACTTCTACTACTCTTACTACTTCTTTTACGGCCACTCAAACCACTTTCACTACTACTACATATACAAAAACAACCAATACTGCTACTTATACGGCTAATTGTACGACTTCTTCTCTTAACTACTAGTCAAACATCCTATACACTAGTTCATTTACTATTACTTCTACTACTACTTCTTTTACTACTTCTACTACTACTTCTACAACTACTTCTAGAACTACTCCTAGTACTACTTCTACTACTACTTCTAGTACTATTCTACTACTACTTCTGCTACTACTTCTACAACTACTTCTACTACTACCTCTACTACTACCTCTACTGCCACTTCTACTACTACTTCTACTACTACCTCTACTGCCACTTCTACTACTACTTCTACTACTACTTCTACTACTACTTACTATTACCACTTCTACGACAATTTTCATTCCGACGACTTCTACGAATATTTCAACTACTATTTCTACAACGTTCAGCAACGACTTGAACTACTACTTGTTCTATTTCTACTACTATTCTTAATACACTTATACTACTACTTTTTCTACTACTTATACTGGTATTTCTACTTTTTCTATTATTAATTCCTCTACTACTACTTCTTATACTATATCCACTACTACTTCAACCAATATTTCTACTACTATTTCCACTACTTCAACTAATATTTCTACTACTACTTCCACCACTACTTCAACTACCACATCTACTACTCTTTCTACTACTACTACTACTACTACCACCACTGTTTACGACGAGCTCTGTGCACTCTCTGCTGTCTGACTCTACCAACATTTGTATGTTCTTTTGCATGTACAACGTGTGAATACGATTGGACGCCACAGAGAAGGGCATACTGAAGAAGAACCCCTACGGACTTGTGCACGGCGAGCAGCTGAAAGACAAGTGGTGCGATGACAGCCAGTCGGACAACTTAGAGCTGATCACACAGGACGGCACACAGGCCTCAACGATTGGTGGCGCGGCTGCCTCAGAGGTGGAGCGTACTTTGAAGTCGCTCAATGGCTATCACGAGGATATTTTGGAGGCGTTGCGCAATGCGGCCTCGCATCGCGGCACCGGCACTGGCAATACGCCCGTCGGCAGTGGCAGTCTGAGTGAGGAGATGTTGCGCAAAACGCTCCAGGACTGCACCAGCGCTCAGCTGGGCTATACGGCGGAGACGTACAAACGGGCCAGTGGCTCCAAGTCAAGCTCGCGCGAGAATATGTGCGACAGCGGCGCAGCACATGCCATTTTATTGGATGGCAGTGGTTCTGGGATCGGTGGCTTGACAATGGGCCCCGACATGAGCGGCGTACGTGGTGTGGGTGGTGGCGTTGGCGGTGTGGGCGGCACTTCTGGTTTGAGTAGTGGAATGGGCCATAGCAGTGCGCTCATGCATCATCATCGATCGCAGCATCAGCTTCATCAGCCAACTGGACTGTCTCTGCAGCAGCAGCCAACCGATGATGATGATGCCCCATCGACTGGGCCGTTGCGTATACGTAATCTGGAGGATCTAATTAGACAGCTGGAGCACCATTCGTCGCGTCATATGAGTCCCAGTGGCTCTGAGGATATACGCATGTCGGAAACCGAAGCTGATCGTCACTATAGATTAGATAGTTCCGCTGCTTGTAGTGAGTCCTCGCAAGGGTTAGTTTCGAATTCGATTAATTGATTTCGATACCGATTACGATTACGATTACGATTACAATTACGATTACGATTACAGTTTCGATTACGATTTCTATTTTTATTTAATGCCAATCCAATTACCCAAGAAATCCCGAACCAAACACTTAACGCCGAGTCCGACAAATCCGATAAATGCTTCTAGGAGTTACATTTATTTTGCATCTAACACAGACACACTCACACATACATACCCACTCACTCACACACACACACACACACAGAGAGACACGCATACGCCTAACCTTACTCGTACCTTGTTTGACTTAGCGTAGGTTTTGCTGGTACTCTAATAATTTATGGAATGTACTCAACAGCTGTGTGCATTGCGATTGATAACAATAAACCGTATGTACTTTAATAGAACAGTACCGAAATGCTTGTTATATAACCGCAATAAGTATTATTTGTACTCGTTTAATCGTATCACCCAAGTTGTGCATAAATACTTAATACTATATACAAACTCTATATAACCTGATCGAACGTAGCGGCAATTGCTTCACACACTTATTAATGGCGTTCTAGCGTTCTTAATCAACATATCTGGCTTTAACATTCTTCACAACATTTGCAGACATTTGCCAACATAGTGCAAACTGGAACAAGCGCATTTAACATACACACAACAGACCTACACACACACACACACACACACACACACACACACACACACATACAATAAACAAAGATGAGCATGTTCGCTGTCCGGTTTCGGGCTGCTGATATTAACATACTGAACTTTAGCCAACGCAACTTTCTATTCGCATTTCTTGCAGGCTTCAGACTGGAATATCTTGTGTGATAAAGGTTGGTTTCACAGGCGTTGCCACGCCCTATCCAAATCAAATAACCAAAAAAAAAAAAAAAAAGAAAATAACTGAATATGAAAAATTGCTTCCCTTTCAATGATAAGGGTTTCCAAATAAAACATCCATGGACCTTTCTCAATACATATATATAAATATATCTATATATAGTCAAATACGAAATAGGGTTTGCTCTGCTCTGACTTGTAACCAAATGGTTTTTGGTATATTATTTAGTATTTTTTTTTCAATAATTTTTGTCTGTCTTATACTCGGTCTCGGTCTCGATATTCCAATCCCATATCCCGTTTTATGTTTTGTTCTCCATAAATTCTTATTTGATTTGATTTTATTTTATTTTATGTTTGTCTTGCTCACTTATGCTAAAGACTCTTTGATTGCTCTCTGCTTTTTGATCTCGCCAGCTCGAATCAGCAAGCAGTTCAATCTCAGAAAACCGCTACAATCCACCCGTCTTACAGCAGCCGTTGTCGGCCCCGCTCGGACGAGGACTCGCGCTTTGCCTACGGCGGACGCTACCGTACACAGGCGCCCACTGGCCGCCATACAACGCATCAGTCGCATTCTCCGCACGCATTCGGACATCATACACACCATTCGCACGCCCATGGACATGCCACACACGGACCCCATTCATCGCACCACTCGTCGCATACGCACCTGCACCAGGATGACGAGGGCATCTATGAGAGCGCCGATCATCATGACCGTGGCGCCCTCGACACGCGACTCGATCCACAGGAGACGCCCGAAAGCGAAAGGTAAGTCTCTGCCTCTCCACCTCAGTCACTAATGCACCCAATCGTCTCCCATTCGCCACAGTCCATCGCCAGTCAGTCTCAGTCGTCCATTCACGTTCCTTTTGCTAGCTCTGTAGATTGATTATAATTTACTATCTCATCGTATCTAGCTGCCAGAGCTGAACGTTTTGAGTCCATTACCCTGCTGCTGTTTAGATCTTTGTTTTCTTAATGCATTGTGCAGTTCTTTCTAATTACTTTTATTTTTATATAATAATTTTGAATTTCTTAGATCACAGAGATATAGCTGACTTCTCTAGCTAATCGACTTGATTTCGGGCTATCCAACTAACTGATCAATTAGTATATTCAATCTGTAGCTAAGACAATCTATCTTGCTGTTCTATCGACTTCAAGTCTGCATCAGATTCACGGGAAAAATAAAAGCTAGTGCCCTAACCCTTACGCATTTAGTTATTTCCTACTTCATGAATGATTTTTGAATATTCCAAACTCATTTCTATAAAATGATCTCTCTGAGTTTCTTTTTTCTAATCTACTCAAAGGGACCTTAGACTATACTACTATTCATCAGCCTAGTATAGGACCTTAAAAGCTTTACCTTTACCTCTCGACCTCTAACCTTGCTCCCGGCTTGTTATTGTGTGCATGTGTTCCTTAGCTATATAATATACGCTCGATGTAGTTGTGTAAACGATGATGCTGTGACCTTGCCTTGAGATGCTAAATGTGTAAATGATCCTTCTTGATGCTGATATTTAAGTGCTTTGCTAGCAATGGTGGTCAGCCAGTCGATCAGTCACTTGAGCGTTGCTCCGTGTCTGCTGTCCTGTGTGAGAGGAAGGCCAATGTGCCTGCACATTGTCCAGTCCACCCAGCCTTATGGTCCTGTGTCCTGATGTGCCCCCCTTGTGTTCTTACCATGTACCGTTGTTCCTGTTACGATTATTATTTTCTAGTGATGACTTTATTCAAGCTCAACAACAGTTAGCCCGGTGGGCGAGTGAGGATGTGGTATCCGTCGTGGTATTGGACCAGCCGCAATCCGGCACAATGTCGGATTCCCAACAATCCAGCGGCGTCGCGCCCATGTCGGGAGCTACAACGAACAACGTTATGCACCATCAGCATCCGCACCAGCACCACGGCGATCATCAATCCTCCGCAGCGGCAGCAGCGGCGGCGGCGGCGGCGGCAGCCAACAGCAGCTCTATAATGGCTATGGCAGTCGTCCCAAATGGTATAAATGTAAGTCAGAGGGATTATTACCCCTCGCCACCCTCAACGGAGACGGAAAGCAGTGGAAGTGTTATCCAACCAGCTACACGCCGCACGTTGCAATCGCAATCGGGCGACACGGCGGCCATCAGTCAGCAACAATTGCAGCTCCATCAACTGCAATTGCATCAGCATCAGCATCAGCAATATCAGCATCATCATCAGCAGCCGCAGCAGCTGCAGCCGCATCAGCATCAACAACAATCAATCGATACCAGCAGCAGCAACAACAGTCAATCCGGACAAATAATCGAGAATGGCTGTTACCCGGAATATAAGCATTGACAGTTCAAACAACTCTAGCTTCAGCCCAATCATGGTGAACTCGTAAGGCTTTTCCGTTTTCTGGCCAGAATCTAAATGGCAGGCAACCGTTCAGAGCAGACTTTATTAGGACTTCAGCATACATTAACTAGTTAAAGAAAAAAAAAAAAAAAAAAAAAATGAAAAAAAAAAAGAAAAGTAAAGAAAAGAAAACCCAAAAGGAAAAGGAAATGAAAATGAAAACAATACAAAATGCAAATGAAAGCAAACGTTGAAAATAATACAATTAGCATACATATTCATATTTAATAACATACATTCATACATACATACATACATACGAGTAAGTACTTACAATACATACACATACACACATACATACATACACAGCTAGTTATAGACTAAATGGGATAAATGTAAAATGAAATTGATAAGCCAAAAATGAACAAAAAAATATAAGACCCAGAAATGTAAACTCGAGCAAATTAATTGATTAAAGGCCATTGCACTCTCACACACACACCGACACACACACACATACACACATGCGCACATGCATATATAGATACGTACATACAAATGATGAACTTCATACATGCAAACACTGAGTGACAGAGAGGGAGAGATGAAGAGATGAAGAGAGGAAGAGAGACAGAGAGCGCGTGTGTGCACGCATTTGATTTAAATGTGAATGTAGATGTAAGAAATTTTTTTATACTTAACATAATTACATACCAGTATGTACATACATAAGTACCTCAGACGTGCCGGCGACGCCTGAACAGAATGAAAGTAATATAAATTTAATAATAAATGTAATAATTGTAAATAACAAGACATGCAGATATACATGTATATGCATGCACGCGTACATGCAGAAATTTGTTATGATATACACACAAACACATACTATATATATATATATATATATACATATATATATATATATATAGATAAAGCCCGAGCTGGAAATAACTAAAATAGACGTTTTGAAAGCACTTTCTAGGCTTAAATACCCAACAGCTCCATTAATAATAATAATAATAATAATAATGATAATTACAATAATGATATTAACAAACCAATAGCTTAGCCAGCGGATATACGAAACATAACGAGTATTATGAAACTTTAAAAGACAAATCTGTGTAATGTGTGCTATAAATAAAGGAGAATTTATTTCCTGTTCTAGAAATACAGATTTTTTTTGTCGTAGTGCTATACGCATATAGATAACAAATATATATATATATATAATGAATCTATATATATATATAATAAATTATAGTTAATACTTAGTTCGATCTCTATATAGTTGATATTGCCAAACAGAGAAATGGAGTAAAGAAATAACATTGTACATAGGCAAAAATCATATTTACATATGTATGTATGTATGCTGATGATGCAGATTGATATATATATATATATATATGTATATGCATATGCATACATATATGTGTATGCACGTATACAAAAGAATATTATGAATTATATACTCTTGTGCACTCGCGTCATGCGCCAATGCAAAATAAGAAAAACAAAAAGTTAGCCTTGATATGGGCAAATTTTGATAACGACTGATAGATTTTGAGGCACAGTGCCGCCAATTCACATTGAATAACTTAACGGTTACCCATTATAATAGGCATAACGCGTTTTATTATGATAAGGCTAAGGCGATACACACACACACACACACACAAACACACACACACACGCACAGAGAACACGTCTGTAACAATAACAATTATAGATCTATTTAACAATCTAATTAATTCATTCACATTCAAATTCACTCAGCTCACAAGTTTTGCAGCCGACCAAATTTTCAATTCATCTAATTAATATGCATTTGCAAGTATACCAAAATTTCCAAATCAACAAAATTGAAATCATTATCGATTGAATATGCATATATATATATATACATATATATAGATATAGATATATATATATAGCATTTGGCGCTAACTAACACTTGGTATGTACACTAGCTAGCCCATTGATGACTATGATTATGATTAATTCGAATAAGATCATATTAGCTCTCACACTCAATAAGCCTAAACGTAAATGAATGTATATCGATGTATGTATGTATGTATGTATGTATGTATGTGTGTGTGTATGCACAAAGAGCAAGTGCTCGGTCAGTGAGAGAGATGGAAAAAAGTTTCATTAGCTAGTACATTACTTTGATGAATGAGTGTTGTAAGAGTTCAATATTGATGTATGTTGTATGTATGTGTGTCTGTTAGCCTTTAGCATATGAAAAGTTGTCGTGACATGTTAGCATATGTAAATACATACATAGCTAGCTAGTTGTTGATCCAATTGAGTATAATATCCAAGAATCCAATAAGAAGATTAGACGTTGAAATTCAACAAACACACACACACACACACTCACACACTTACACACACACATATGTATATTTTTAAGGACAAACCAAAGCAAATACATAGATGTATGTACATGTATGTGTGTGTGTTCGTATGCATATTGCTATGCATGTTTTCATATAACTATTTATATACATATATGTATGTGCATATGTATAATGGTACACATACATGTGTACGTTTTATATATTTGTATGAGCCAATCTAATGGGAAATATGCACTCGGCATATTTTCGGTCGAATTGTCCCTTCCAACATCCGCAAAATTGTTTCTTCGTGTCAATTATAAGTAGATTAAAGTCGCAACAAAAAAAACAAAAAATTTAAATAAAAAATAAAAACAAAATAAAACAAAATTTTAAAATATAAATAAAAAGTTCCCCCAGAACTGCATCCAACTAAAGGCAACATACAACATTATTTGTTGTCTAATCAAAGATATTATATATAAATATACAAGTCTCTCTATATATCTGGCTCGGCTAGGATTTAGCATAAGAAAACCTCAATGTTAACTCATTGCCCATGTGGTGCATTTCAAACTCAATGGCCAAGTTTTGAATAGAAAAAAAGAAAAAACAACAACAATCCAGATTTACTTACTAGAAGATGCCCACATTTGCAAGTTTTTTTTTTTTTTTTTTATTTTGGCCATTTTTTGCCACAGTTGGGCGAGATTGAGCCAGGCGCCATTTTTCCCATTCGATTGTTTTTTTTTTTTTTTTTTTTGTTTGTAATTTGGATCTAGAAAAATATTGGATGCCATTGATATTAGCGACTTTCTCAAAGGTGATAAGGAAAGTGCCTTCGATGGTCTTCTCATAGCCATCGTCCACTCTGACTTTGGCTGAGCTTTCTTGGATGACGATGAAGCGGCATCAACTCTTTTTTCTCAAACTGATGATGATGCCAAACAGCGGACAGCGGACAGCGGACAGCGGACAGTGGGCAGCATTCTTAGCACTATGTGAATATAAACTGGCTTCAAGATTTTTCCATATCATTCCCATGCTGATTTTTTGTGTGTGTTATGTGCAAGAAATTGTCAACCTTCCCCCCTCCACTCCTAATACTCACTCTTAACAAATACCCAGCATGTTCAGAGAGAGAGAGAGAGAGAGATAAACTAGTTAGTTATGCATATATCACATGTGTATATGTATGTATGTATGTTTGTATTGTTTGCACGGCAATGCATTAAGAAAACCAGCAGAAATTCTAGATCTTTAGGCAAATTTCCAATTGGCAAATAATGCATGCAAAAATTCATTAAAAAAAAAAAAAATTAAAAAATAAAAAAAAACTCATCTAGACTCATGTTTCCATAAACAGTATTCGAAATGATGACAACTTATAAGCATTCATACATATGATAAGTATTCCTAACTATACGAATACATACTGCACACAAATACACTTACACACACACACGCGCACACACACACACAGATACGCTCTGCATACTTGATGTGTGTGTGTGCCATGTAAAAATGAAGAGAATCAATACCTTCGGGAATTTAGTATTTCGTAAAGCTACAAAACTTAATGAGAGAAAAATAAGAAAAACAAAAACAAAAGATTAGTGAAAATGAAAATGGAAAATTTGTATTTTAATTGTAAGCGTTAAGACATAAGAAAGCATGTGACTCAAATTGATTCAAGAGCAGCGTACAAATCCGTGTGCATGTGTCTAGGCATGCACACGATTGTGTGTGTGAATATATATATATATATATCTATAAATATATATATATATATACTAAACATATATACATATAGTATATGAATTATGAATTATATTAAGTAAGTAAATTTCTTAATGATATTGATTGGTTTTTATTGTGACAAGCGCAGACGTAGCCGGCTGCTAAATATGATATTATCTAAGCTAGATTGACTAAAAAAAAACAAAAAAAAAAAAACAAAAAGTATTGTTATTGATATACAGAAATATACACATGCAAGAGCCCAGACGTCGTGACGTGGCCTGAAAATAAATAAGTAAATAGGCTAAATATTTGAATAAATGAATTAGACACTTATAAATAAGCAAATGAAAAAGTACTAAAAAAAAAAAAAAAAAAAAAAAAAAAAAAAAAAAACAAGAGAAAAAAAAAAAAAAACGGTACACAGGAGATTCAAACAACACAAGCAAATGAAGCCCCAAAGCGAATAAACAACAAAAGTGAAAACCCAATTAATTGTTATCTAGAAATCAAACTTAAACAATAAACCAAAATACAAAAAAAAAATTTAAAAATTGAAAAAAATTACAACAGCAACAACAACGTGAGCGCAGCAATAATAATTAAAACTAGGATGAATCGCAGAACCTTATGAATTTATAAGCCAATGAATGCTCAATACACACACGCAACATGCACACACATACACACACACACACACACACACACACGCACACATAAACAAACAACTACAGCAACAAGCTCTTATGCAATATACTTATATACATACTTAGTCCAAAATGAAGGAATAATAAAAAAGATAAATAAGAAAAAATCAAAAAAATTAAATCATAATTAAAATCTCACATATCGCATATATATATATACACACAGACTCTATATGTATATATATATATCAACAATATGTGCTTAAACCAAAAATTGCTGCTGTTGGTGGTCCTCAGTTAATGCCCGAACTTCTGATCCGAACTTCCTAAAACTAACCGAACACACAAAAAAAAAAAAGAGAAATCGAGAAATTGAGTAAAAGAAAAACTGAAACGAATTTAAATCTGTTGCTAATGCATATACGTATACATATACTATTAGATCTCGATTTGCTGATCTTTAAGTGTTTCACTATCATTTCACTCGGGTATACGCGCAAGATCAGACATTTCTTTATACCACTTCCAAAGGAACCGATGGTCGAAAATATATAAAAAACAAAAATTAATAAAAAAAAAAAAAAGAGATTAAATTAGAATATTCAATTCATACGATTTGACATACATTGTAATAGAAAATATCAGAGTAAGCATTATATTATTATCTAGCAAGATCAAATACAATTCAAATTTTTATTTTTTTAATTTAATTTAATTTTTAAAGCAGTACAAAATCGGTATACTTTCATAAATATACATATACACATATATATGTGTGTATATATATTTATATATATACGTATATATACGTGTATGTGTATATGCTGAGTATATTGTTCAAACGGAATTGAGCATTTCCAAATTCATCAAATGTTGCGATTCGTATTTAAAGTTTGTATGTATTTATATATGTACACACTGGCGATTCGCGAACTAGTTCATAAACACACATATTGAAAGAGTTGATGGAATGCAATAAAGGCGCATCAGAAGTTTGGCACACACACACACACAGACACTCACGAGATACACACCATCACACCATCACTCACACACACACACACAGTAAAGACCTCACACACCGTATGTTTGTCAAGGAATATTAGAAAAGCAACAAATATTGGAGAGACGAGTAAAACAAATAAAAAATGTTCATTATAATAAACTTTTTGAAACCATTTCTAAAGAACTGTTAACTGTTAATAAACTTAAAGTAATAAACAAATATTAAAAAAGAAAACAAAATTAAACTAATGAAATACCACAAAGCAAAGTAAAGCAAATTAAGAAAGAAAACCAACTGAATTGTATGGCCCTTAACACAATTAAGATAATTATTAATGAATTATATGTACATAGATACATACGCGCGTTCATATGTATGAGGCTGAGGAGAATTAAATAATAATAATCTAGCTGTAAGTTGCCAATTGGATGCAAAAATGGTCCATCATGTGGTCTAAAGTAATTTAAGTAAACATAATAAAAAAAAAAAATAACAAAAAAATAAAAATAAAAAAAAACTAACCACTAAGCGTAAGACAACACAAAAAGCAAAACAAAAACAAAAGCAACAAAACAACAGTCACAAAACATTCAAAACCAATTAAAATTTATTACAAAATAAAATATGAAAACGAAAAAAAAAAAAAAAAACAAAACATCAAAATTTAATATATGTATATGTTTTTATGTTCTCACTAAGGCAAATATGCGGCAAGAATTTCAATATGCTGCTCAGCACACACAAACACACACACACAGATGTATATATATATATATGTGTGTGTGTGTATTTACACTTTATAGTACATACTAATTTAAGGCAGTTCGTTTAGTTAGAATTCACATTTAATTTTCGCTAATTCTCAATTCTCTTTTACAAGCTAATCCCAACTAACATCTGTTCCATAATGTTTATGGTTTGTTCTCACTGCTGCCATATCAATTATATATATATATATATACATACATATATGTATATATATTAGCTTAATAACTTTTCATTCAATTTGTACTCTCTACACACACACACACACACACATAAACATACGTTTGATATTTTCACATGCAACTGCCAAAGAGATGGTTGAAGATGGTCTCCGAATTCAAGGGTTATTATTAATATGCATGTTCATAACTATATGCCACACACACACACACACAGACACACACACATAGATGCACACACACACACACATATGTTAAGCTAATGAACATGTATAATATATATAAAGAGAATATGGAAATCTGTGTTGAAATTCATTTTATACATGTATTTTGACAGGCGTGCATGTGTGTGCGTGTATGTGTGTGAGTGTGTGTGTGTTTGCTTACACTCGTTTATATGCAAATACTTGAAAAGCAACCCACTTTTTATATGTATAACTATAGATATTTTAATGCATTAACTTTAATTTCACTGTCTGGTGCGATGAAAAAACAAAAAACTAAACTAAAAAAAAAAAATACTAAAAAATTTTTAATAAAATTTTGCTGGCAAAATTAAACATATATATGCATATATATAATGAAAAAGTTCTGACATTGGCATCAAGCTTGCGCATAGTTTCATATTCCCCAGGCATAGTTCTCATATTGAATCTAGCCGCTTTAGTAGCCAAAAACCCAGATTGGATTGGCATTGCTTGGCTTAATCCTTCGCCGCGCCAGACAGTAAATTATTAACAACGAGCTAAACGAAAAGCTATCTACGATGATTTGGAATACAGTTCAGGGTTGAGCTCAGACACAGGGCTATAGTTAACTGCAATTGCACGATTTTCACAATTTGGCTATGCTAATGCCATATTTTGTTCTACTTTCAGATACTATCGCTAAGCTATTCACATTTCACAGTTGATGCTGGGCAAAAATCTATCTCTCTAAGCACGAGCTTCGGCAGCTGCACCTCAAAAGCAAAGAAAACAAAACAAAAACAAAAACAAAAACAAATGCAATTCGTCTATTATTTGGTTGAGCATTTTGTCTTTGATGTGATAAGAATGATAAGAATAGAATGCATTATTTGCTACAACTTTCCCAAATAGTTTTTCTCGATGTGGAATTGTTATTATTATTATTTTTTAGCTCTGGGTGGATGAGAGCATATTATTTTGGATCGAATTTGAATTGCTCTATTTCAGCACTACAGTGTTGCCGAGAGTCTTATGGAAATCGGAGTAGAAAACTCACTTGGAAAAATTACCACTAACAGAGCTAGCAAGAGAGCGCGCTGGAGAGAGAGAGACATACGATATCTCTCTAAATATTCGTCTCTTCTGGCATACATAAACATTAAATATATATTCATATATATATTTACAACATTTTTTTTGCAAATTCATTCAATGATGTATATCCATTTGATGAAACAACAGCCCATCGTCCCTTTCCTTATCTGTTTAGTGTTGATGATGATATAGTAGATGATGATGCAACAGAGCCTTCAGTTGATCATGTGCAGATTTTTATTGAATAAATTCACAAATATTTATATGCATAACAACAAAAAAAGTCTTTTGAAATGTTACAAAATGGGTATTTGATTATGGAAGTTGCAGGAAACTCTAAATGCCTGCAGCCAGCTGACAGCTATCTATATATTTAACTCTTTTCGAATGCGCCTGCCTAAGAGTGAGAGCGGGAAAAAGATCTATAGCCGCTGGAGCTGGAAACGTTAGTCTATAAGAAATATAATGCAATCAATTGCATTTGTAGCTCAGAAATCATATGCCAGAAATAAAAAAATATTCGATATAGTAAAAGCTGATCGAATCCTATTTGTGTATGATCGTATTGATAATATCAGTAAATTATATAAAGTGAAGATTGCACAATGCCATCTGTATGGGCTTGATAAGTGTGGAAGCTACTTGAGTGAAATCGATGAAAAAATGCCCTAGGAACTGAGAGTATGCTATTCAATATAGTTAAGCTCTTTCAGCATTTGCTAAAGTTTACCTGAAAGTTGAAACGTAATTAGCCAATAAATAATTAAACTTATGTAAGGAAAACTGTAATCAAGTGAGCGTTAGGTCGCAAATGACAGTTATTCGACTCACTTCTCTCATTCTTTTTTGAGCAGGAGAATTATTTTTGTTTTGTTTCTCTCTTATTCTGACAGTTTAGCGTTGAGGAATTCTCAATATCTGTCTTTTTTAAAGAAGCTTTTGCGCGCGTAATACAGTAAACTATCGCACATTGTGACCATTCGGAGGAGGAGATCTCAAATTCACATATACATGCACACAAGCACGTCATGCACACACATGCACGCTGTCATTGTATTAAGCGAAAACAGCACCCGAAAACATTGAGCACCGTAGCATCGTAGAAAAAAAGTCAGATCTCTGCTGCCTGAGTAGGACGGAACCTGTGAAGAATAGCTAGAAAGTGTTACTGTGTGAGTTATATTTTCAAAGCTTCCAAAGCTTACTTCAGGACTTTAGGGAATCCCCAACCTTAATACTGTAGCTCAATGGTATTAGTGCCCCTCAAATGACAAAAGAGCAGAGAATGTTTCACTCTTGCTATTGTAACTCTCACTAAGTCTTACTTTAATGCATAAAATTCATTAGCCTACATAGAATACTTTTTTTTCTAGTATTTAAAACTGTAAACAAATAGATTTAAGTTCTGCTGATCGCTTTTTTTTTTAAATATATGAATTTATCATTATTTTTGTAATTTTGCTTCAGTTTTTATCGATACTCTTCAAATGCTGCCTATCGATGAGGCTAGAAATGTCAGCGCCAAAGCAATTTGAGTTGACCGTTTTTTATGCATTTTTGAATTAAATGAAACGAGCTTACCAAGCAGTAAGCAATTTATAAGAAAATTGAAATATTTTTAAAATTTAAAAGCAAGTAAATGAATTAAAACATGCCGCATTACAATTTGCGTTCTGCAATCAATTGACATTTGTCAATTTCGTCTCGCATGCAAATGAATATTTAAAGAGCAACGATTTATGAATGAATAAAATTGCATATTACTCAATAACTTGGCTAAGCAATAAGTGACAATGCAATGTTTATAAATAAATAAAGAGAAGGCATTGCAAGCATGCTGCGCTGTGGGGGATCCTTGCCGAGGCCGTCTTGTGATGGATGCAGGAGCAGGAGTAGCAGCAGCAGGAGCAGCAGCAGCAGCAGCAGGTATTGGTTACAGGTCGCGTTGCATGTTGCAAGCATAGCGTTGGGTTTGATGGATGCTTTGCGCATGCCAGACCCATTGGCCGTCTGTGTGGCAGAGCCAAAGCCGACTTAGGCTTGTCTCAGCCGCCTTGTTGGGATTTAGACGGCGAGCGTGCAACAGCAACGAGCGCAACATTAGTGCCCAGCGCAGCATCATAGGCAATTGCCAATTTGCGGACTTTGGAATACATTGATGGATAGCTTGTTGCTTGTGGCCTGCAAGACACATTGAGCTGTTCACGTGCTGCCTGTAGTTGATAGCAGTTGATTGTCATAGCAATGATTATGCTGCGGATTTTAGCTAGGTAAGTAATTGACCTAATGTCATATTTAGTGCATTGCCTGTTCGTCTGCTCAATCACTCAATCACTCAATCACACACACACACACACACACACACACACACACATGGGCACTTAGGGCCGCCTAGAGCAGCAGGCCAACAACCAGCAGGCAGCTGCATAGCTGTCAGACGCGGTCAAGTGCTCCGAGCCGAGCCGAGGGACCGCATGGAATCAGCTCAAATACATGCATAGACAGTGTGCTTAAGTTGATTGCCTGCCAGGCGCGACATATCTCTTTATCTCGTTGCAATAGCTAGAGCTTAAATTTCGTTACAATTAACACATTGCATTTCAGTTAAACTCCCGGTTAAACGCATGCCAAAAGCCAAACTCAAATTCGAACAAAGCCATTGTGCGCTATGCTGCTGCAGTTTAAGCCGTCACGCTGTGGGCTGTTTAAGCACTCGACACTCTCTCACTCTCTCTCTCAGTGTGTGTGTGTGTGTGTGTGTGTGGGCTGGCACACAAGTGTGTGTGCATAGTACATGTAACTATTATTTTGCGAATCAAGCAATTTTTGTGTCGCCAAGCGCAAAAATGCTAAGTGAGTGAGCGCTTCACTAACCCAACCGGCTATGCACGCTACATCATAAAGTTGGCATACAGCTAACAGTTCATATCTATATACATATGTGTGCGTGTGTGTGTGTTTGGCTGTGCATTTTGAAAGGAAGTAATTAAGAGCCTACATATGCGGGCACATTTCTAAGTCCATTGCATAAGACTAGCCCGAGGGCATGGCATCGACATCGACATCGACATCGACACAAATTTGCAGACACTCACGCCTAAACGCCAAGATTACCCCAGCACATCATTGGAAGCGGTCACAAGGTCGTGAACTGAATAACACGGTCTCGTTTTGTTGTGTGTGTGTGTGTGTGTGTGTGTTTTTTTTTTTTTTTCTTATTATTAAGCGGTTCAAAAGCTTAAAAAACACCCGCGGCCAGTAAACAAAACACATTGCACAGTGGTGCCAGAAATGTTTAGATATTTCTCAGTTAGGTACCCTAATTCATGATTGCTGAAGCACGTCATATAGCCATGTAGTTGAAGAACCCAAAGAACTCATCTAAACTCATTTATAAATTATGTAGCATAAACTGAATTCGAACTTGATTTGCTCGAAGAAGCTCAACATATATTTGAATAACATTCAAATTGCTTTCTCAAGTTGTTTCTCATGGCTAAAGCTGACGATGATTTTATTTTTATGATATTTAAAAGTCATATTATAGAAAAGAATAGATCATATATTAATATCTGTAATTGTTTATTTTGTGATTTATATTAAAAGTTGGCAGCAGAGTCGAAGAAGTTGAAAAATTATATTTTAGTCATTTGGGTTTTTTTTTTTATTAATTTAAATTAATGAATGAACCCAATTGATTAAAATATTATTCCTTAACTTTATTATTATTATTATTTTATTTTTTTGTTGGTATTTATTGATTTTTTTAATTAATGAATGAACATTTTTAAAAATAAATAAATAACAATAAAAATAAATTAAAAAAAAAAACTAAGAATAATAAAAAATTAAATTATCATTAATGAATGATAGTTTAAAAAAATAAATAACAATAAAAAAAAAAAAAAAATACAAAATTAATAATAATAAAAAAGTTAAGAATCGTATTTTTTAATGATTTGCGTTCATTAATTGATTTAAAAATAAATAAATAAAATTAAATAAAAAAATAATAAAAATGAAATATATAAATAAATAAATGAAAAATATAACCAAGCAAATAAAATGTTTGTTATATTTTTGTTTGTTTGTTTTTGTTATTCAGTTCTATTGGCATACAAGAAGTGTGTCTTATATCTATACATGTCAATTTAAATATATTTATGTCTTATACATATTTATGTATATGTATTATTGAGTGAATCATCTGTATCAGAAGCTGTTAACAGAATCCTATGAGGCTAATGAATAATATTTAAGTATTTTCCTTTAGTAGCTAATGAATAATAGTTAAGTATTTTAAGTATATTTAGTAGCCAATGAATAATATTTAAGTATATTCTTTAAATAGATTCTCATAGCTAAAGCTGAAAATATTTTGTGATAATTCATTCCAAGTTCAAATTAGTTTTTTTGTCAAAAGCTTAAAGATATTTTTTAAAGCCAATTTTCTTTTATAGTATCAGCTTTTAGTTTGTTTATCTTTTATGGAAATTGATATGACTTTCTCAGCAGTTTTATTAAAAAAAAGAAAACATTTTATTTTAAAATAAATGTTTAGTTTTATTTCATCTCATGCTAGAGGCTTTTAGGTATAATTAAATTTCACCCGAAAACTTCTAGAAAAGTATTCTTAAGTAAAATAAAATACACACAGTTCAAATTTAAATATTGTATAATTTTATTAATAATACTCTAGTTTGTTTTTTTTTCTTCATCATTTTCCAAAAATGTGGCATGCAAAAATCCTTCAAGTTAATACATGTGTGTGGTTAGCTAGCATGCGTAAATGCAAAATGCATAGAAACAGATTCGCATAGTCATAGGCATACTGTACAAAATATCCAGGCATTCTTTTGTTATCCTGTAAACGGTATTTTGTTGTCGTTGTTGTTGTCGTTGTACTTTTCGTGTTGCCAGTGACGCCAACACTGGCGTTGGCTGCCATTGTTCAAAAATGTCACACTTTCTATACCTCTTAAATGCTGCGTCAGCAGGTTGTCTGAGCCTTGAGTCGCAAGCCAAAAAAAAAAAAAGTATTTGAAGTAAAATAAAAATAAAAAAAAAAATAAATTTAAACAATAAATTTAAATGGAGAATAAAAAAAACAACTATAAAAGAGTCTTAGATCTTATGGACATTAGAGAGAAAAAAAAAAGAGAAGAGTTCCTCTGGCAATTTTGAGCGTCTGCTGTCTTAAGTGGTATCTTGTGCAATGAGTCCAGCATGTTCTTGACTCACTTGGGCTTAACAATTTGCAGCTCAAGTGTTTAATTACTAAAACTACTTCAAGTGCTGAACAATGCTGAAAGCAAAACCCATGAAAATTATGAAACATGAATTCAAAGCATCGAGCTGTTAGGCTATTGCGGGACACTTCATTTCGCTGACGAGTGCTCAGCTGCGCTCTGTAGGCAATATGCGGACAATTAGTGTTTTGAGCTGGCTAAATAGAGCCAAAGTCTCTGATGTACTTAGTCACTCTCACTGTGGCCTTCAAGTGAAAGTTCGCCTGGAATTTTGCATCTACTCTCCACATAACACATTCATATATATATATATCAGCTTTCTTATGATATGTGAACTCTTTCACAGCTTCGTGGTTTGCTTGAGCCTGCTCGAGCGGCATTGGGGCGAGGGCATTACCAGCACAGCTGATACATCGCCGAAGCAGGTGCCATTGTCAAGCAGGATGCCTTTGATAACCAGTGAGTTTAAGGCCAGCCGCATATACGAATCCTTTCGCGCTCTCTCAACCGTCCAGGGCAAGAGTCGGCTCAGTCGTCGATATGTGAATGACACGAGTGCTTATGGCACGGCCAGTGCAATGCGTAAGGCTCGGCCACGTACAGCCTCGGCGGACATGCTAAGCCGCAATATATCGAGCATTTTGGAGAATCTATTGAAGCGTTACGAGCAATCACAGCTGCCCACCCACGGACAGGGCTTGCCGACGGTGGTGCGCACCAATATCCTGATACGCAGCATGGGACCCGTCTCGGAGCTGGACATGGATTACTCAATGGACTGCTATTTCCGTCAGTATTGGCGCGATAAACGGCTGAGCTTTCAGGGCCCCATCAAGAGTCTATCGCTGAGCATCAAGATGCTGGACAAGATCTGGCGACCCGACACCTACTTCTACAATGGCAAGCACTCGCACATCCATACGATTACCGTGCCCAATAAGCTGCTGCGACTGGATCAGGATGGTGGCATACTCTACTCGATGCGGTGCGATGATGACTTTTCCAAATCAAATTCCATTCGTTCTTGAGCTTCTGTTGTCTTTGCAGCCTCACCATCAAGGCCACCTGCCCCATGGAGCTAAAGAACTTTCCAATGGATCGTCAATCCTGTCCGCTTATCATAGGCAGCTGTGGGTAGACGTCTCCTCATTGACTTTACCTCTCTGCAACAATTCAATCTCCCTTGCAGATGGCTACACCAATCAGCAGCTGGTTTACGAATGGCAAAACCATGATGATGCTGTCTCCTTTGTGCCGGGCATGACACTCAACCAGTTCGATTTGATCAGCATGATGCATCGAAACTTTACCTCCACGCGCCGCGAGGGCGACTTCAGCGTGCTGCATGTCGCCTTCAATCTGAAGCGTCACACGGGCTACTTCTTAATACAGGTGAGAGGCATATATACATATATACGTCTTTTGATTCGCTTAGCTTGTGAGCTGCTTAGGTCTATGTGCCCTGCATATTGATTGTGGTGCTCTCGTGGGTCTCCTTCTGGATACATCGTGAGGCGACCAGCGATCGTGTTGGCCTCTGTGTGACAGCTGTGCTCACATTGTCCACAATTAGCTTGGATTCGCGCACCGATTTGCCCAAGGTTAAGTATGCTACGGCTCTGGACTGGTTTCTGCTCATGAGTTTTCTCTACTGCATTGCCACGCTATTGGAGTTTGCGGGCGTTCATTACTTCACAAAGTTGGGCAGCGGCGAAATACCACGCATCGATGATGAATGGGAGGACATTGGAGCGCTGGGCTTCTCCACGGGCGAAGTAGCCGATGCGGCCGAGGCCAGCGATGACAGCGAACCGGCCAACTCGGATAGCGATGTCTTTGTCTTTGCCGATCACGATACGCTGCACTGTGAGCTGCCCTTGCCAGCGGATCTAAATGGGGCTGGCTATCCCAAGCGCAACACCTTTAGCTGCCCCATTTACAATGTGAGTTTGCCGATGTGAGATATGAACTCAAGTATACTTTAATTCTGCTCGTATCTCTTTAATAGAATCAGCAGCAGGAGCCCGCACACATATTTCCAAGACTCTCCTCGCACGCCTCGACCATGGAGCGCACCACCCAAACCGAACCGCCCGCCGTCTCTCGCATGCGTCAGATGTGGCTCTGTCTCAAGGGAGATGACAAATTTCGCCGGCAACGCGAACGCGATGCGGCCGCCGAGAAGAGCGTCCAGGGACGTCAGGGTGCTGGCTATGTGAACAGCATTTCATTGATTGATCGAGTGGCGCGTGTTGCCTTCCCCATGACATTTGCGCTGTTCAATTTACTCTACTGGCTGGCCTATGGCATGTACAAGAAGGAGTTCTCCTGGTCAATGATTAAGGCCTGAGGCGTTTTGGCTACTTCCACATCCAGCTAGAATTTGGCAAACACGGCTCGTATACATCAATGCATGCTTTAGCTTGAATTTATTGAAACTAATTCAATATTGTTTTCCATAATCAAATAAAGTTGTGCTATTAAACATTGTTTAAGGGTTTCTTAATGCAATTGAATAAAATAAGTTGATTTTAATTCTCAATTAGGTTTAGACTTGTTTCATAGTCTAAACTCAGTCAACTCCAGATGTTGCAAGATTTGTTCCTATCTGCCATTGGTTTATTTGGTTTATATAAAATTTTTGTTAAATCAATTGATTTCTAGTTTATTAACAGAAAATGCTGCAATCAATTTTGAAAATTTCTAACTCTCACTATAAAAGATGCCACGCCTCCTGTAGGCGTATGTATATATATATATACGGCGAATACTTTTGATATTTGTTTGACAAGTAAAGATAAAACCTCTTGAGGTAATGGAAATAGGATTTTCCGATATGTCACGCTTCTAGTGAAAATATTCGAAATTTATCAGCTGAGGAGATACATGAATATATATATATCAAATTCCAGATCTGCAGCTTCAATGCTTTCATCGTTTCCATTTCATTAACTGAATGAGTTTAACTTGATTTTCATTTGTTATGTTCAACATTAGTCTTCCATTTGCATCATCCAATGTCGTGCCAGCTGCAAAGTAACATTCCACACATAATTCCCCGCCCAAGGGCAATAAAAATGCAATTTGTGTAAAATATGTAAACCATTGAAATAACATTTCTAAGAAATATACAGTAAATGATCTCGATGTTATTGTGAATATTGTGAATAATCATGAAAAGCACTTGATTGAACAAGAGTGAAATTATTCGCGTCACATCGAGCCGCTGCCATGGATCGTTCATTGTTGATCCGTAATGCAAATTAATGCTGCGCAGCTCGTGATATATATATATATATATATATAATATATATATATATATATATATATATATACATGTGGCCAAATGCATACCAATTCCTTGTACAATTTGGCTAAACTCGTACTTAATTAATCTGTACCTAAATTTGTCAAATTACCGGGAACACATTTACTGTGATTTACCTATTGTGAATAGCAATACTAAACTATATATATATATAATTATATATATTTACTCAAATGTGTGACTGTCTGTGTGTGTGTGGGTGTGTCTGTGTGTATATGTCTATATATGTATATATCGCATATGTATATGTATGTATATGTTGCGGGTTTATCATTCCATTTATATAAATTGGTCAATGTCAATATATATACTATATATATATCTATATATATATATATACCATATAGTTCATCAGTGGGAGGGCAGCAGGTGGTGGCCGTGGGGAGGCAATGATACTTGATTAAGTACATGTTACTAACACTTTTAGCCACAACTACTTATTCTAATATGTAGAAGATCCAATAGCCAAGATTGAAAGCACAAAAGCTAATCGGGAATATCAAGCGGGAGTACTTGTCGATAATGTTAACATCTTTGATTTTTGGTATTGTCGCCCTAATGGCCGAGGCGCTCTTCTTGATGGCGTGCATCATGCGTGGACGCGCTGAGATACCTGCTAAAAGAGAGAGACAGAAAGAGAGAGAGAGAGAGAGAGAGAGGAGAGAGAGAGAGAGAGAGAGAGTGAGTGGGAGCGAAAGAGAGAGATTTCTGGCTTACCTCTTTGGCCGCGATGTCTTAGCTGACTGCGACCTGTTCCATAGTTGCGTGTTATGCGAAAACTTGGCGGAAACTTAGCCAAGTCCATGGTCTCGGTGCCAATGGAGCCGAGGGTGACATTGTAGTTACCTTTGCGCAACGAAGGTATAGGACTCATGCGTACGTCCTGCAGCTCAATAATGTCTTCTGTGGTTGAACACGTTTCGGATTTCTCCAATTTACCTGCAAGTGAAAAATGAAATCGAGAGGTAAAGTATCGCAGTTAACTCGTATACTCTAAGAGATTCAACAATTCTACCTATTTTATGTCGATCACAATCCTTTAGCTTTTTAATCTTCTTCTTGGCCCGCTTGCCCCAGTACGTATAATTGACGGCGGCATATTCGAGCAGCGCCGCAAACACAAACACAAAACACATCACCAAATATATATCGATGGCTTTCACATAGGAGATGCGAGGCAATGAGCTACGCACACCAGTGCTAATCGTCGTCATGGTCAGCACGGTGGTGATGCCGAGCGCCACACGTGCGCTCGTCGCCTCGTGATTGATCCAGAATGATACCCAGGATAGCATCACGATCAGTATGCTGGGCAAATACGTCTGGAACACAAAGTATCCAATGTTGCGCTGCAGCTTGAACGAGAGCGACAGACGCTGATAGACGCCAGTGGCCAGACGCTCCTTCCTGTCATTGGTCTCATATCCAATGATCGTAAACTGTGGCAGTTCGGCATCCTCGACGCCGCGTACCGGCGTTGGCTTCCAGTACATGACCACATCGCTGACCGTGTAACCATCTATAAGAATTGGTGAAAGATATCGAATAATGTGGTAAAATTGTTAAATTAGATTTTTATGAAGTAAGAAGTTTTATAAAATCGATGGAAATGCATGAAAATTAAAGTAAATTTAAAATATATTTTATTAAATTATGTTTGAAATATATTTTAGAACTTTAGCTGAAATAAAAGAAAATAACAAGATGATTTGCAGGCTACAAAAGGTAAATGAATTTAGCTAGAATCTAATTTGTATCTTGTTCTTATAAGAACTGACATGAAATCAATTTGAGCAGTTAAAGATCTAATTGGATTAATGTGGTAAATACTTTTTAGCAAGGGGCTTAGTTAAATCCATGGAAAATATATGAGAAGGAAACATAAACTTAAAATATATTTTATTAAATTATATCTTAAATATATTTTATTAAATTGTATTTTAAATATATTTTATTAAATTATATTTTAAATATATTTTATTAAATTATATTTTAAATATATTTTATTAAATTATATTTTAAATATATTTTATTAAATTATATTTTAAATATATTTTATTAAATTGTATTTTAAATATATTTTATTAAATTATATTTAACATATATTTTGTATTAGATAGAAAATAAAAGAAAAGAGAATAATGAAATATATATGCTTAAATGAGAAGATGAGAGTGGAAGATAACAAAAGTTAACTTTAAGATAATTTTATTCTTATAAGAATTGACATGTACCCAATTGGAGCAACTACAAATCCAATTGGATTATGCATTTATTGAGCATTAAAGCTCATAGCTTTCACTTGAGTACACTAAGTAAGACAATATAAGATAATGCCTTGTACAAAGTATAAGAATTTTATGCGAATCTAATTTGAATATTGTGCTTATAGGAACAACAAATGAATCGATTGGAATTGTGTCAAATCAAATTGGGTTTCTTGATATTTAAAGCTTCACTTGACTAATCTAAATAAAAAATGAAAATGAACACAAGATGAGATACTGCCTAGTAGATGTTAAAGGAATTGAACTGCAAATCATGAAATTGGTATTGAAACTGCCAAGATAGAAATCCAATTGGCTTATGTTATGTGTCTATTGCTAGTTGAGGGTGTCTTTCAGCCTCGCTTGACTTACAGCTCTCGATTTCCACGGTACAGTTCTGTGAGTCCAGTGGGTAATAGTGCAAATCCATCATGCAGGCGAGTGTTGTGGTGAAGCGCATGCCGTAGGTAACGGCGCCATCGCCACCAAGACGCACCAGCTTATTGCGTTCGGTGACATCATGCAGAAAGCTAAGTCAATTATATTGTATGTAGCATATACATATATATATTTATCTATATATATAAATATATTTGACTGACCTGTTCTTGTCGTTGGCAAAGAATGTGTCTGGCACCCAAATCTTCTCGGCAAAGTCGCCGGATAGTGTTAGCACATCATTGACCCCATCGTCATCGGCATCGGTATCATAGTACGGGCCATAGATGTTGAAGGCCAGACGCTCGTCGCGCCAATACTGATTCAAGTACATTGTTATAGTATAGTCCTGTAAATGAATCTAGTTGCAGTCATCTCTAAAGCTAATGTAATCTAGTATATCCGTGTGACTTGCCATATTCACTTCGGAGATCGCATCAAAACTTGCTATAGTCAAATCCATGCCTACGTGCAATGGCTCGCCGCCGAAATTGGGACGCAACCGTATATCATATCCTTGCAATATTTTTGAGATCGTCTGCGTAACATTCTCTAAGCGGCCAGCGAGCATTTCCTTGCGCTTGCATCTGCAGTGGCAGTGGGTGAGAAGGAGCAGGAGGAGTACAGAGATAAGAGAGAGAGAGATAGGTATTAAATAGAGAGAGAATGTTATAGACATTCGATCAGCTAGTCAACTTACCGTACTACAGTTAGCTGCGCGCTTAGCACTAACAGCAGCAATAGGCTGTAACAGACGCCCAAGTGGCTCAGATACGTCATATTGGCGGCAGTTAACCGTTTGCTGTTGCTCTCCTCTCTCTGCGATTCTCAACTCGTTGGCATCGTCTCTGCTGATGTTTTCACTTTCATACCGGATGGCATTGCCTATCTCTTTGAATTACTTTGTCTTCACACACGCACACGTACACACACACACACTCTCTCTCTCTCGCTCACACTCTCTTGCTCTTTCGCTCGCTTTGCTCTTAGCTCTGCATAGTTAGTCGCGTGTTTGATAACGATGCACAAATGTATTTATATCTAAATATGCAGAAACATTTACAATTGATAAGCACAGCACGTGACGCACAGTTTAATTATGTCATTACACACACATATATATACATATGATTTATATATATTTATATATATTTATATATATATGCATGAATGCAAAGACTTTTGAAGGTTTCGCTTTTCTAATTGTTTTCTCAAGTCGTTCAATGACATAGAATATTCAGTAGTCTGATAAGTGTTTGTTTATATGCGCGTCCTTCAAGTTCCTGACTCGGATGTATGATATGTATTATATGTATGATATGTATATATATGCTCAACTATCAATGATTTATGCTTATTCATAATAAATGCCAAGTCCATATGCAAAGGCGCAAAATGCATTTCTATAAAGCGAACCACTGAATATATGCTCAAACGTCTTTCTAATGCTTAACTAATGACGGACATTTTTTTGTAAATATATAATTAAATATATGTATATATGCATATAGCTCAAAAATCTAGCTGCAAGTGTGCATGAGTACATAAATATGTTTTCCCTAATAGCGTTTTCTGAGAGCGTCTCATGCTTTTCCTTCTGCTTCTCACATATATATAATGTATATATATATATATATATATTTTTTTTTTCCTTTTTTATAGTATTTTCTGTTCGTTAATGTGGCCCTCATCATTGTTGCTCTGCCATAGACGTATGTACGATTGTTTGCCTTTTCAGTGTTTGACCCATTTTTCAGCTATTTCACTTTTTTTTTTTTTTCATTTTTCATTTACTGCTAAAGAAGAAAATAGCAAATGGCAATTGTGCCGTATTCGGATGCTCTATTTTTGAAAGGACACACATTTATAGGCACACAAACACACACACACACACAATGTAAAGTATATATGTATATCTATATGTGTGACATTGCTCACAAGCCTTTTTTTTTTTTTTTTTTGCAATTGCCTTTGGTATGGCAACAAATTGGCCAGTCTATGAATTTCTAGCACATTATCTCGACACGAGCACAAACAACACTGGCTTCGAATATTAATTTGCTGTAACCCACAAAACAAACAGTGAACAACAGCGACAACAACAAGAAGCAAGAAGAAGCATGAACACAACGAATTAAACACGTCAAATGGGGCTTACGAGTAACATGAACGTTCTCTCTTTAAAAAAAAAAAAAAAAAAAAAGCTGAAGCTGAAGCTGAACAACAAAATAAAAGCCAACATGAATATTACGATTTCTCATTCACTTTTTCCCGCTCGTCCTATATCTAATGTATATATGTATCTGTATCGCATCGCTGGCAGCGCGCGCGTCGTGGGCAGCAACAAAATTGGTTATATGGAGCGGCGGCTACCGTTGCTAGCTAACGAATGATTACTGTCAGTTACCGTTCGTCTTCGGCTGCTACTGCTGCCACAGATTCTACTGCCACTGCTGCCACTGCTGCTGCTGCTGCTGCTGCTGCCGACTTGCTCTTGCTCTAATTGATGATGAAGATGATTATGGTGGGGCCCTGGGCCTGCGCATATTACATTCCGGGGCGACATTCCACTGCCAGTCCCACGTAACAAGCGCGCTTTCATTCAGAATCACGAGATGCCAATGCTCATTTAGGGTTGTCACCGTCACACGAGTCGTTTCGCTGCTGTTGCCTGGCGCCATCTGGTGAGCGGTGTCAACACTCACACACACACACACACACACATGGGAACCTATGATGACTTGAGCATCGCATAGAAGAGTGACAGCATTAATGTTAAGTATGTTTCAGGTACTTTAGATGTACTCTAGTTTGCATCTCATTTGAATTGTTCAGCTAGATGTTTAGCTTGTTTTAGCCAGAAGAAAGAAGAACATAGAATTTCGCTATATAGTATATAATATATAGTATATAGTATATAGTATATAGTATATAGTATATAGT